>OY757911.1:74089816-74672316 GCA_963585895.1 Sepioteuthis lessoniana | reverse complement strand
ATAAAAAGTAATTAGAATCTTATCTTCTTACTATTGTTTCATAAGTTTCAGTTGTCTTCTATAGAATAGAAGATGCTTTCATCTGATGAAACGCTTGAAGGAGCTATAGTACCAACAACTGATAGTTAACCTTGTACATTTGTCTTGTCTTTTCATGTGCTAACAGTAAAATACTGAGAGAAAACACAACGGAAACCAAATCTGCATAAGATAAAGGAAAAACTTTATTATTGATTAATTGATGTATAGGGATTAGTTGTCATCGTGTGATGTAATTTAGTTGTTGAGTTTTTACTGAGGTTACTGTTGCTTCTAAGTGACTGTTCAGGATCCTTTCTTTAGTTGTTGCTCAGTCTTCATGTTGAGGTCTCTGCTACTGTTGCTACTTAATCATTTGACATCTCTTTGATGCAGCTGGTCCCTGAACAAATTCTTTTCTGATTGCTGAGTGAAATGAGCCTTTTTATATACAAATAGCCTGCTTTGACTAGCTCAAAAGTTACAGAACAGTTGCCTCTTGGTTGGAAAATATTTTTTTACCCTTTATATTTTTTCTTTCTTTTGTCCCAAAAGTGAATGCATAGATCTATTTGTAATTTCCGTTTGTTTTTGCCAAATGAATAAAGGCTGTCAATGTGAACACTTCTGGTTGGGTTATAAAAGAGTTTTAATGAAACTTTATTCTGCATATCTAGAATAAAGTTTCAGCTATTGAATAGGGGATGCATAATTTGTTTTAGTTTGGTTTAGTTTTGGTCTTATTTCATATCAACCATTGTTAAATGCCCAATCACATTTTTACATATATACTAAATATATGATTTGTAAACATATTTTGAAGATACCTAGTTAAATGATCAAACAATTCTATTTCTAACGATTCAGTTTAACATAAGTCCAAGTATTGCTATGTATCACTTACAATTAAATTAACCATCTGTCATTTTTTTTAAACATAGCTAAATGATCAAAAAGTTCTATTTCTAACAATTCAATTTAGCATAAGTCATTTGTTTGCACTTAGTTTGAATTTTAAACAATTTTATTTGACCCATAGATAGGACCCTATCAGGTGCCTCCACTCTAAGCCAGAATGAAACTGGGAGCAGTGCCAATAAAGAGGAACTCCACATTCCCCAAACCTCCAGCATTATTGGAGCCTTACCATCATATTTTTCAATGTCATATCTAGGACATTGTTGAGGGAGGTATCTTAGTTCGCTGCAGAGATGCTGTCGATATATTCTGTAGCCCCAACTGACTGAGTAGAGATGATATATAAAACTTATTGTCATGACATGATTGTGAGAAGATAAGATTTTAATTACAGTTAGTTTATGTGAATATATTTACGAGAGGAGTCTTGAGAATTTTCATGTTTTAAAAGCATTTTAAAATTCCAATGTTTTAAATGCAACTAGAAAATATTAAATTAAAGACTGCCTTCATCAGTCATTTTTATTTCAATAGTGAAAGAGTGTGCATCATAATTCAATATATGACCTCATGCTCTAAAAAATGGAGGAAATGAAAGCACATGTTCAACATATAATATTGTGTGGGTATTGTAATATCCTAACTAACAAAAGGGAAATAACCTCTGATGCCACAGGGGTTACGGCCCCTACTACATCAGAGGGATTTGGTCAATAAAGGCATATACCAGGCATAGCAGCAGATGTTTGTTTTCCCTCTGTCTTTAATCATCATCCATCTTATCGATTCATCTTAGTAATAGTCCATACCTAGCAAGTATCCATTACCTCAGATATAAAGACTTTACAGGTATGAGAAAAACTAAAAGTTACAGAAACAGCTAAGAAAATTTTTAGTGTTTATAACCAAGGTATCATTACTGGTTGTCAAATTCAAAGTTTCATTGTGGTGGAATGTCACTGAGAGATGAACCCAGACCAGGACATACATCAGATCACAATCAAGATTGTTTCAGAATATAGAATGCAATCCATACAAAAGTACTTGACTTCAATACATCCCAATATACAATCTGTTTCCACTTGAAAAAATGAAGAAATTGGATGCTTTGGTCTTTCATACACTTTGTGAGAAGAATAAAGAAAATTACATATCCATTGCTACAAGTCTTTTTCAAGGTAGAGAAGAAATTACCCATTTCTCAAGAATATCATTATCCTATTTACCAAGCCCTCCGCTCGGACAGGATATGACACAAGGTCAATTTTTAAGCGGAGTTTAACAGGTTTGAATTCAGAGTTTTCCTTCCCCTAGACTAGTCGCCTCACCAAGGCTGAAGAACCTAGTCTGCCCTACTATTTACCTATAGCTGGAGGGAGAATATTTGGATTCATACCTTTCCCAAGGGTATTAGTGCTATGTGAAATGTAATGAGGCTCGTCCAGGATTTGAACTCGAGTTGTCGTGTCCACATCCTGCGACAATAACCATTACACCACAGGCAAGAATATCATTATAAGTGACAAAAAATGGGTCTTTTATGAAAATGTTCAAAGCGAAATGCAGTGGATTGATATGTATGAAACTCTGCAGACTTTCCCAAAGGCAGAGCTTCATGAAAGAAAAGATATGTTGTATGTCGGGTGGGATCTCCTATGTATAATTCATTTTGAATTTTTAAACTGCAGTCTGATACTCAATGCAGACTTATACTCCCAACTGCAGGTGCCCATGGTGTAATGGTTATCGTCGCAGGATGTGGACACGACGACACGAGTTCAAATCCTGGACGAGCCTGATTGCATTTCACATAGCACTAATACCCTTGGGAGAGGTATGAATCCAAATATTCTCCCTCTAGCTATGGGTAAATAGTAGGGCAGACTAGGTTCTTCAGCCTTGGTGAGGCGACTAGTCTAGGAGAAGGAAAACTCTGAATTCAAACCTGTTAAACTCCACTTAAAAATTGACCTAGTGTCATATCCTGCCCGAGCGGAGGGGTTGGTAAATAGGATACTCCCAACTGCATAAAAATCTTCCAGCAAAATGCCCTATACTCGCTAATGGGAGAGACATTATTCTTCTCCCTGATAATACATTCAACAAGAATCACAAGAAAAAATGCTGGATTTAGGCTGGTCTTTTCTACCTCTTCCACCATATTCACTAGACGTTGCATAAAGTGATTTCCATCTTTTTTCTTTTCTACAAAATGTTCTGAATAACAAAAATATCTCTGAAAAAAATCAGGTGAAAACATTTGTGGAAAACCTTTGGAAAATAAAACCAGCAGAATTTTACTTGAGAGGGATCAACAAACTAGATGAAAAGTGGCAAGAGATAATTCAGAATAATAGCAAATGTACCATCAATGGAAATTAATTCTTTGATAAATTATCATGAATAAATTATATTTTACTAAAACAGAAATTACTTATGACCTAATCCTACATATATATATATATAATTGTTTTTATTGTGAAATATTGATTACTTTTACTTACTAGATTTACAAACAGTCTATTTTTTTTCTGTTATTTCTTTATACTGGATGTCTCAAAATAGATGCAACCCATTAATATGATAATTATTTATAACTGAGACAAGTGCAATGGCAGTCATTTGGAACACATCCTGTCAAAAATGCATCTTTTGGGGTAGAGACATCAAATCAATGTTTTTTTAAATTGCTTTTATATCAGCTTTTATATACATGCAATTTTTTTTGTTTTTTTTATTGCAGTAATAAATCCTTATCATATTAATGGGCTGAATCTATTTGGAGACAGTTTTGAATAATTTTTGTTTCCAAATAAGTTGTGATGCAAAATACTTTTCCTCTCTTGTCCAAAGCATTGTAATCAACGATTAATAGTGGTAATAGTATACTTTTTTCAAATCAGAAACAAAAAATGAACGCAACATTATTATGAGTTGAGTTATTAGCAGTCACATGGGTTCCATTTATATTGAGACACTCTATATCAACACTTATTTCACCAATATTAATATATTTTTGTTTTGTATGGTAGTAGTGTTTATTTTAAGCCATTGACTGGATTAACATTTGGTAGCTCATCATGGTGAGCTGCCAAGCTATGTAAGAATACTCTAAAGGAAAGTTTTAACAAAAATAAATTCCCCATGGAGTGGGGGTATCATACAATGAACAATAATCAGCAGAACACTATATTGCTGCAAGACATACTAAATAAACATTAAGTTATTGGTAGTTCTTGAAGCTAGAAATGTGAAGTAATTATAGACAAAATTAACAATCCATACAGAAAAATTCTATTATTGTAGGATCTTGCCATAAACCTTTTTGTAATCTATCAATATAATTCTTTTTCTTTGTTTTACCTTATTTAGTATATTTCGGTCTTTGTATAATGGGTTTCTAATACACCTAGTTCTTTTGCAGCATCATATCAATTTTTTTAGAAACAAACAAGTAATAAATTTCTTCTCTAATTTGTACAGTGTTAGAGACCAGACCAAATAAAAAATATGAAAGTTATTCCAACTGAGGAATAAAAAGGGTGCTGCTTCTCAGGGATAGTGCATTGTAGTATATGTAGGGACTGGAAGAACGGAGACATATGAGACAAAAAGATAGACTTAAATCCAACTATGATAAATGGAGGGCAGACATCTGACTGGTACTCACAAAGTTAAAACAGTTCTGTTTCTGGTCATTAGATTCATGTCTCTGTATGTGAGCAATAAAACAAATCGTTTTGTTGTACACGTAAAAGTCCATCCTTTTCACTTTCGTTTATATATTTTCTTTGTTCGTAAAGACATAACATGCAGTTAGGATTTTCTACATTGTTGAATGTGTTATTGGACCATAGTTGTTTGAAGGTGATATCTATTATTATTATCATCATCATTATTATCCCTTGTGAATTATTCAAGCTTATTCTAACTGGTGATTTTTCATTGAAGTTTGAGTGGTTGTAAGTTTTTTCAAAGCTCTTCTAAAATCACAGCAGTGTAATGTTCTCAGTTCTCCCTCTGATCTCTAATTTGTACAATCTATTTTCCACATTCTTTGAGACTATTCATAGGGATACAATTATGAGTGAAATCATTGTTACCTTCATATTTTGCAACATTTTCAACTCTCCATCATGTCCAGATATTTGTCCAGTTTTTCTCTTTTTTTTATTTTTCTCTGTGGTCTGATTGAACAGCAAAATCCACTCATTGAAATTTTTTCTTCTTATTAATTAAAACTATGATTGACCTGGTCCTCATCTTATTATAGTATTTGTTGTTGTTGCTATTTTTATCGCTGGTGTTTCTGCAGTTGCAACTACTTCAACTATTATGATAATAATAATTTGATCATACCAACAAATGGTATATGCACAACCCAGAACCTGTCCTAGAAAATAACACACATAAACTCCTACGGGACTTTGTCATACACACAGATCACCTAAACTCGGCCAGAATACCAAACCTGACAATAATCAACAAAAAAAAGAGAACTTGATAAACTGTCAACTTTGCTGTCCCGGCTGACCACAGAATAAAACTGAAAGAACGTGAAAAGAAGGATAAGTACCTTGACCTTTCTAGGGAATTGAAAAAACTATGGAACATGCAGGTGACAATCATACCGATTGTAATTGGTGTGTTTGGAACTGTAACCAAAGGATTACTAAAGGGACTGGAGGACTTGGAAGTTGACGGACGAGTGAAGACTATCCAAAGTACTACATTATTGAGAATGGCTAGATTACTGAGAAGAGTCCTGGAGACTTGAGGAGACTTGCTGTCATTCAAACTCCAGGGAAAGACCGTCAGCTAATGCTGATGTGAAAAACTCTAATGAATAAATAATGATATTAATAATAATAATACCACCAGCAACTTAAAAATCCAAAGAAAGGAATTCCTTAATACAAAGATTTAAAATGATGATTATGGAGGAATGAAAAAAAGAGAAAAAAGAAAAGGATGAGAAATAATGAAAAATAGAACTAATATATATATATATATATAAACATAAGAGATCCTAAGAACATGAAATATATTTCTAAAAATGAATTTATATGGATTTATGCACACATATATATACATGCCTTCATACATGCACAAGCACACAAAAATTCTTTATTGCACAAATACTACACATACACACATATATATATATATATATATATATATATACAAACACACACACATACACAGAGTTTATCTTTATTGAGAAAACCCATTCATCCAAATGTCTCTTTATAATTTTATTGGCTCCACATGCAAAGTGTTGTTAGCAAGACAAAAGCAGTGGCAAAAAAGAATGTCTAAGTGAGAAAAAGAGGAGAGACAGGCCTAAGCATTGAAAGGGAGGAAAAAATAAGTAAAAAGTAGAATAAACCAATCATTGCAAAGTAAAACCTGTTGTCAAAATTGATAAAACATTAAAGAATAAGGAAACTTTGTCACAAGATATTCATATTCATTTTTTAAATTTATATTTCAAGAACAATAAAATCTTCTCTGGGAATTAAAATCTGTCAGAATCCGATAAAAACTGTCTTTAGAGGAATAAGATATTTGTTTTGTAGAAGTATAAAACCTGAGAGGAGAAAATGGCAAATCTTATAGGACATTTGTAAAAAGAGCTGTTTGCAGTATAACTGCTTATATAAAGTTTATATTACATAGTGAAATATTCAAGTCTTTAGCTTTTTTGAATATGTTAGAGCTGCAAAGTTATACCAAAGTGTCTATATTCAAATAACAGCTCTTTTAAATGATTTAATGTTCTGGTGCTGCTTTGTGTGCTGAATAGCTCTTATTTGGTGCAGCATCTTGTGCCATGTATTTTAATAATGAGAAACTTTGTAGAAATTATCTATAGAAGAGAAACTACATTAATTTCTAGTTTGATTCTCAGAGGCCATATTAAGTGCCTTTTTTTACGTTGATTTACTGATTTAGAAAATTCGAAAACTTTCCCAGTCAAACACTCTTTTGGTAAGGCCTAGAGCATGCTAGTTGTATCCGCTGCAGATGGGTAAGATCTCACAACAAAAAAATATGTGTGCTGGTGATGGCACTAAACTGGAGTGTGTAAAGTTAACCCTTCATTGCCATTACTCCCAGCTCCACTCGGATCCTGTTAGAGTCTTATCTATGGATCAAATAGATATACTTATATTTTCATATTATTTTCTTGAAGTTTAATTGTTCCATGAAAAATTTTACAAAATTTTATAGAGGAATATTTTTCAATGTATGTGATATCTTAAGAGATTTAATGATCTAAATATTTTTGATATTTGTTTGAATTGAATTAATGCTAAGTAATTATCTTAAATCTCCCACTTGAAGAACTATATGTTAATTTAATTAGCAATATTTAATTATGTGTGAATCATTATTCGAGTAGGACAAATAATCTGTCATTTTTCATTTGAAGTTTTTAAATTCAAATTCTGTATGATTAGTTATGTCTTGCAGCTATATGGGTTCTTGCAGATAATTATCATTTATTGTTTGGAATCTTAGAATATGTTTTAATATCAAAACTTTCCATTCAACCCAATATGTATGAATACCAAATTTGGTCACTCTACATAAATACATTTGGCAGTCAATAAAGAACAGAAAACCAATCTTCTCTTTTTTACATGATATGATTTTTATTACAGTAACACAACAAAATTAGCTCATTGCAATAAGATTTTTGGTAGTGCAACAGTGTAAGAATACTCTATGAGTATACAACTGCCTTTGTGCTGACTAATAATGCTTCAATTTCCTTATTTGAAGAAACATTCCCCAGATTTCATAAAATTTTACTGATATATAAATTTTACTCTATTGTATCCAATATGTGCTTTAACCTTTTAATGAAGACAATATTTACAAAATTTATTTTAGTATAGCACAAGCCCAAATAAAAGAAGAAAGATTATGCTTCCCTGATTTTTTAATCAGGAGAGGCTTGCTTCCTCTTTTGAAAATCAGCCACAGATATCTTAATTCTAAAAAGAAACTTTGGTTTGAATTGTGGTCCTATGATAGTCACAGTACTTGACTGTGGCTTTAGTTCCATGAGTATTACTTGCATTTCAGGTTAGTTGGTTATCAGCTCCCTCTGTGCCTACATTGTATTTGAAAGATTCACAGATAGGGGATGATACAATCTATCCGGATCTTCTTCTGATGGTTGGAATGTTTCATTGGAACAAATTGCCAGTGTGTTGACATCTCAAAGACAAGAAAAACTATTGAAACACAATGGTGTAATTATAATATATATAATATATATTTATGCAAATTGAGTCGCTTTTTATTGAATCTGAAAGGCAGATTAATGGGGTGCAATCTTTCTTTGCTACACAATTTTTTGGAGAGTAAAGCTTTTGCTGGAGAGTATTTACTTCTTGGAGAGATTTCTTCTCTTATTCTCCTGTCTTTGATATGGAAACCAGATATTTTCTCTTATCTAACCCTAAAAACATCTATTTTTATAGGATTCCTCTGGGAACCAACATTCCCAAATGGCTAACCAATCAGAGATCATTTCATATTCCTCTGCTACTTTTTGACTAGTTTATCCCTTCCATGTATCAGATTTCAATTGGTCATCCAATCAAACCACAATATAGGGGCTCAGTTAAGGTTCCCGGCTCATGCCTGGTGGGAGAGTATTTCTTCATATCAATCTAAATAAAAAACAAAGATCTGATTAATCTATTCAAAGATTTGACCAGTTAACCCCAACTGGTGGACAAAAGTTCGTTTGGGATTTCATGATTTAAAATGGAACAATGTACCAACAAAACCTCAAGCATGTTTACTTTTGATTTGGACAATATGAAAGTTTGGTTAGTATTCGTCCCTCTCTAATCTTTTAAATTGACTATTCTTTCAAAGTCTATTTTAAATTTTCATGAAAGGAAAATTACCTTTTCCTGAATAAAACAAATCATCATGCTCTCCATAAGTTTTTAGCACCAGTGAATATCTCATATTGTTATAGAATCCTAAACTAAGAGAATGTACACTACAGTATATGCTTTGATCTCTGAAGGAGACATGCATGCAAAATAGATGAGTAGCTCATTTTGAGTTATTTGTTCATCTTCCTGAGATGAATGAGAAACATTTTTAATAAAAAATATATATTTTATGAAGTACTAAAGTGGGTAAAAAGTTCTGCAATATTTTAGGTTTGGTTTGGCTTTATGGCATATCAACGATTGGTTATTTAATGCCAAATCCTATTTTTACATATATATCAAATATATCATTTGTAAACACATTTTGTGGATACACACAGCAAAAGGATCTAACAGTTCTACTTCTAGTAATTCCAATTAGAATAATTCATCATTTACACTCAGTTTAAATGTTGGTTCTATTTGACCCAGAGACAGGACCTTCTTAGATACTATCATTCCAGGCCAGAGTGGACCTGGGAGCAATGGCAATGAAGGGTATTTCACATTCCCCAAAGCTCCAGCATTATTGGAACCTCAGCATCAGATTGTTTTGTATCATATCAAGGACACTCATTGGGAAGGGGTCTTACTCCCTCTGCAGAAATGCCGTCTGTGTATTCTACTGCCTCATTCATCAGGGCTGATAATATTCTTGTATGTGTTTGTTTGAAGTAAACATATAATATGAGCAAAGCATTTCAAGCCCTGAAAAGTACCTACTGTAGTTATTATTATCATATTAGTTGGTCCACTGACATGCTGTGCACTACTTCATTCTGTGAGTGGTCTGAGAGTCAGACAAATGAATATGCAATGTTATCTAATTTGGGAACTCATGCTTTATGAGTCCAATTAAAAAACATTTTTCATTTGAAAGGTAAAGGGACAATTGATCACATTGCAGTAACCAGATTGTTCAAGAAATTCTGGTCAGTTTGCAAGAACTTTGACAATCAGACAATGTTGGGTGGGCCTAAAACTGTACTTTCTGAAGCCATACCACTGAGGAAAATCTAATGAATAGCTCTTATAGAACATTAGAAGGGCTTGGCATCTCACAATCCAGTGTGATTCATCACATTCATAAACTCAGTAATAGCATCAAAAGCTGCTAAATTTTGCCTCACATTATTAAAATATTGCAAAACATAAGCTAATTTTCTTACAAGAAGATAATATATATGATTTAAAAAAACTGAATGCTTATAAGAAAATATCCCAGTTTAGACAAGATCTCCTAAATCTGCAAAAGACGAGATTAGGAGAAAACATAATTACACCACTTTAAAATTCAACCAGAACTGCAAGTATATATCCTTAAGATTTCTAATATTTAAAACCTAAAACAAAACTTTGTGGAAGGCATTCAGAATATTCTTTTGTTAAAGTTAAAACATTCAAAAGATAGAAAAAAGAAATTTAAAAATATTAAGAAATTTTAAAATATTAAAAAAGATTTATTCACTCTAGAACAAAATTTAATCATGCAACCTGCTCAAAAATAGCAATCAAAAGTTTTTTTTATTGAGAAAAGGCAGTTACATGAATTTTTTCTCTGTACAGCCTAAATTTTATTCAAGTTTAATACCAAAGAAAAGTGAGAAATTTGTCAAATTGGAGTGATTCTAAGTTCACAGAAAAGGTTAAAATAACTTACTTCTGAGAAGTTTCCTTTTTGGAAGGCAATACTTGATTTATAAAGTGGAGGTGGAGGCAAAGAGTACACAAAGGAAGAATTTTCTGGCTGGAAAGTGTCTGAACACAAATTGTATTCTTCAGAAAGGCAGCTTGAAACAACTAGAATTTTAAAGAATTCAGTTGCTATTGTATAGAAAAGGTTTGTGATCAGTGACAGTTAAAGAGGCTCAAATTTTGTGGAAATTCAGCTGTAGACAAGTAACAAACTTTCTTTGGTTTCGAGAGACAGGTGGAATAGTTAAAAAGGCTTTTGTTGATTAACAAGATATGAGATATTGAGAAAAAGATTTTTTTTTTTGGTTAACAAGACATGTGGTTGAATGAAAGACAAAGTTTTAGCATCTTTCTGGAATTCTTCTTTGACAGTTGCTATTGCTGCCTTCTGAGACTTTCTTCCTCACTGGGACTTTTTCCTTCAGCTTAAAGAACCTTCATCCAAAAGTTCTACTGGAGCCATTTGGCTTGAATCCTCTTTTTATATCAGATGAAGGATAAAATACGTATTTACCCAACCCCTCCTCTATGGACAGAATGTAACACAAGGTCAATTTTTTGGCTAAGTTCAGTGTAGTTATTTATTAAGCTTTGCTTAGTTATGGCACAAGGCTGGAAACAGTGGGCACCATGTGAGACTTGAATTCACCAGTCTAACTTCATTATCATTACACTATGTGAGGTCCCAGTCAAAGGAGGAAGTAGTTTGGACATTAATATCAGTTACAAGCCAACAAGTAATCTCATTTTTCTGAAAAGACTCTTCTGCTTTTATTCCTGATCAAATTTCAACAATAAAACCTTCAGCATAGTAGATAACTTTAAAATTTTTGAGCCTTTAATTAACTGTTTATTTTCCATAACTAAACAAAACCTAGGAAAACAATTTTAGGGAAATATACTCTGAAACTGAACAAAACAATTTCTAATTCAAAAATATGAGTTTTAAAAAAAAAAACTTTAGTTTAGTTTGATTATTAAAATATCTATAATAGTGTGTCATACATTCAGCAGCTATGTGAGGATACGGGATGTTGTCCTGAAGACCTACCTAGGGCGATGAACGATAGGGAGAAGTGGCGAGAGAGGGTCTGGGATATCCGTGCTACCAGCGCGACATGATGATGATGATGATAATAGTGTGTGCATTTGTGATTTTGAGTCATAAAAAATCATGGAATATTTGAGACTGATATTTCAAGTGTTTACTACTTTAAGTAATCTTATTTTTGAATATATTTGAACTTTATTGGTATGATTCTATATAATGTAATTATGAAAATGTATTATCTTACAAGTGTACGGAACCCAGTGAGAATCAAATACTTTAGTATAGTAATTTCATCTAAGTTAATAAGTTAACTTTCTCCATAGCAAGATATCTGTTAACTTTTGTAAATATCATGTCCATTGGAAGTTACTTACTTTTTATCTCTTAAAATTTTCATTGATTTGGAGTATTATGAATATACAAAATACATGTGGCATCTTATTATAATGAATTTTGATGGAAAAGATCATTGACTGACCAAGATAGTCTCATGCAATGTGACTAAGTGAGCTTTATTTTTCAATATAAAGTAAAGTTAGCGACCATAGTCGAGGGTGACCCGAAGGCTCCCTTTTCGATAGCTACTACACCAAGGTGTAGGGGAGGGCGCTACTCCATTCCCTGGATTGCTCCACTTTACCCTTGAACCGTACCTTATAATGCTGAGTGTTAAGCAAGGTGGTATCAAGTTCCATTTTTAAAGTCTTTGGTATGACTCGACCTGGGATTGAACCCAGATCTCCCGGGCCATTGGCGAACACTCTAACCGCTGGGCCAATGTCCCGGTTTCAATATAATCTTCATGATTCACACTCTTCTCCCATCATGTTTCAGTGATTGGATCTCATTGATAAATAAAGTCAACTATGTATTCAACGTCAGCCAATGAACTTTTGGGGAATGTATTAAAACATATTTGAAGCAATTTAATTTTTATTTTAAAATTTTTTACATTTTCTTCTGTGCCAAAAAGATTTCAATTTTGAATTATTTTTCAATTTACTTCCTTGGACCATCTAAATGTTAGTTTTACCTTTCATAATTTAGTTTTCCTAATATTGTTACTTATGTGACAAATATATATTCTTCTTTTGCCCTTTTCTCACAATGGTAAGAACAACTATGCCTCTAGAAAGAGGAGCACTATTTGAGTGACTCTGGCCTTCAAAAAGAAAGTAGATGGTTCACTAGGATTGGTCTAATGAGTAGAGTGTTCACTAATGGGCTGGGAGACCAGTGTTCAATTTACATTCAAGCAAGACATTAAAGAAACAGCTCTAGAAATAAAGAGAGTTTAAAACTGAAGGAAGTGTTACTATTTTGTCATGTATTACTGAACTTTGTTGTAGTTTGTTCTGCCTTTTTTCTTCTTGTATCCCATGTTCTTTTGGATTTTTATGAGTATATCTACATGGTTCCTGTGTTTGCTTTATTTTTGAATTCCTGCTGCCATCTGCCTTTTGGACAGGGTTCACCCATCTGTTGAATAAAAACAGGGAGATTTCTTTCCTTCCTGTTCTTAAGTGTTATTTATCCGGTCTCTGTTTTAATGCTATTATTGATGTTTGTCCTTGCCTTAAATTTTCCCTGCCTGCTTTTAGATCTGAAATCTGGTCGCTGTTGAAGTCAGCAACTGGCTTAGTCGCAGGTGTCAGTTCATAACAATATATACATAGTTTTTTCTGTAAGGTAACATTCATAATGGCAATAGAAATTACTGGTCATATGTATTTGAAGAAGAATAAAATTTATGTTTTATTGCCCATGACTGGATTTTCAGTGGGTGGTGATTCAGTTTACTTACTACTTTGGGCACTCTTCAAATAGCAAAGTAAATACAACTTTTCAATCTGCTTGATCAATTCTGAACAATATTTTGGAAAGATATGAAAAATTTCTGTTTATTTACATATCTAATTGTTATGTTGATTGCAAATAAAATTTGGTTCTTCTCGCATCCTGTTGCTGTTTCTTTTACTGTTAAATTCAAGCAATTAGAAGCAAACTGATTCTTTCTTTAGATACTTATGAGCAGTATTGCTATGAGTGTTTGTACCTATCTAATTGTACAGAATTTAACTCTGTAAACTTTAAAAGTAAAAATTATGGGCTTAACTGAAACAATTATCATCATTTAATTAATCTTTACTAATTAGGTTTATCGGTAATTTTTCAAGTTGAAGATTTAAATGGAGCAAATAAGACTTAATGTTAAAATCTTGTGGATATATATATATATAATGAAAATAATTTGGACTTCTAATCACTGATATGTCACTGAATCATCAAAGATTTCATGTCTTAGTTGCTTCAGATTTTCTCACCAAGGCAACCCATCTCAATCTTGAAAGTATGAAAACTATATTATTATAAAGTCAGGAGGCTTCACTCATGACCTATGGAATCAATTCATAATACCCCTCCCTCTCTTATGCAGCCCTCTTCTTTCTCTCACAAGTTGTTTGATTTCCCATTTCCTTCAAGATTTGGGTGTGGTTACTTTTTTACTTCCAACAGATTGACTGGTACCAAATCTCTTATACCCAAAAACATATATTAAATTACACTGTGTTTTCAATGAATAAGTATATAATATTTTTGTTTTGTCAAGACTAACAATCTGAGCAAAAATCAAAATTTCCAAAGTGTCATTCATAAAAAATTGATTTGGTATCTTTATAACATACTACAATCCAAATTTTAATCTCTCACAGCTACTTCAATGAACCTTTTATCAACTATCACAAAAGAATTCCACCTATGACTTTTGAAACAAAGAAAAAGATATCAAATCTAATAAAATTTACAAGAATAAAATTTGCAAGGTTGAGATTTTCTTTGGGAAATTGTAAAATGTTTTATACCGTGGTGCAGCTTAGAGCGAATATAATCTCAGCTCCTAATGCTAAAAAATCTTTCTAAAGAGAAAAATATTTACATTGGCATGTGCATTAGGATCATATGAGTAAGAAAACATTGATTTGTATGAAAGAAAATTTAGGAACGGAATGATTATAGAAAAAAATCAAAGCAAAATATCCAATAGTAAAGCGATCACAAATTTACTGTCATTAGATTATGATGGTGGAATAAAGAAAAATGCTATTTACATGAAAATTCGAATAATCTTTTTCAAACATATATAACAGTTGAAATTATTATCAATTTTAAAAGTATTTTAAGATAATAAGCAAGCTTCTCAATATTGAATGAAATATCATTAATATTGTTAACTTTAATGTTTGTAAGCTTAATAGCTACATCAGTCATAAAATATATTTTACTTAGAATAAACAATCCCAGATGGCCTTAATAAAATTTATTTGTTAATGTATATGTGCTTTTGCATGTTCATTTGCATTAGAAATTTGTTAGAAAATATCTCATAATATTTTCCTATCAAGGAAATGATAGACAATCATTTGAGCATTAAGAAATGAATAGTAAATATTAAAGAAAAGAAAATTGTTTGCTTACTTATTAAGGAGCTACATATATACAACTATATTGCACACAGCACAAACACATCCAAGAAGAATAAAAATACATGTAATCATACAAATATATGCATAAAAACAGTACTTGAATATAAAATCATATATCCAAAAACATTCTAAATATAAGTTTCAATTTGCTAAAGATAAGATATGTCCTGGGTATGACACTAAGGTTTATCTGATAGTGAAGCCCCTCTTTTAGAGATCTGAGGAGTGGGGAATTGCCCTTCATTGCAATATTTCTCTGACCAGGTGTGGGAGTACTTCTTAGGGTCCCATCTATGGATCAAAAAATCTCTATAGAAATTGTTCATATTCAATAGGACTGTGAACCAAAAAAATTGTGTAGTTATCAAAACTACTCAAAAAAATATAAATAAGAACATACAATGAATGGAATTTCCTAACATCTAGGCATAAAAAACCTTAGATAGGTTGAAATGCTATCAAAATCAATCAATCAAGATTGAACATACAAGTAATATAGCTGGATTATCACATAAACAGATAAATACTGGTTCAAAAACAAGAGATGCATCAACAGTAATCAACCCACCCTGACAAGTACACTGTATATCATCCTTAATCATTAGCATAGGCTTGAATTCTAATAAACATATGATTGAACTGATGGCAGTTAAGTGTTATCAAATTACAAGACAAACTCTCTGAAAAATTTAATAAAGTATTTACTAACCCTTCAAACTTTATAGAATAACAACCAACTCCTAGAATTTTGGGGCATCTACTAACCCTAGAATTTAATTTGAAAATTTCCTTACTCCTAGAATTTTTTTTTAGAATATCTTCTAACTCCCAGAATTTTATAAGGGTTACTACTAACAGAGAGAATTTTATTTGAATATTGACCAAAACCTAGCTTGTTTATAGTCTTCTCAAGCCAAAACTGGAATTATTAAATGTTGAAATTTTATTTTTCCATCTCGACATATATCTGTATATATTGTCATCCACAGACAAACTGTTTCATTGAATCACAACTCTTCAGTGTGGTTAGACCTATGAGATGCTTTAGGCCAAGATTGAATCCTGGCTAACTTTTTGACAGTCGGATATCTTACCCCAGAGTCATTATCATTCTCAGCTTAGGTGAAGGAATTTTTAACATAAACTTTTTACATAGATGCTATTGGCTACCCGGAGTGCTTAATTCATGAGAAGGGCTATTGCATTTCACTGCATGTGTCAGCCGGCAAATTTCCCCATGGGAGAGAGCATATATATAAAGATAGATTGATAGATAGATCTAAACCCTTTGTCCATCACAGAATAGAAATACATAGAATATAATAATAATTCTAAGATATTCTTGTTAACCAATTCAGAGATAACACTTATCTTTAGTTTGTTAACCAAATACTGACTTGCTTCAATTACATCTGTAAAAGTGAATGAATAAAGTTCAGTTAACAGGAGATTTATTAGACCACCTCATTCACAGTGCAGTGATAACAATATAGCTACCATTGAACTTCCAGTTAAGTTTCTCTCTTACTACTAGAGAGTGTCCAAGGAACATAAGTTGTGAGGATTAAAAACATCTTTCAAAGTTACATTCATTCTTTACACACACACTGTATTTTACTTAATGCTAATATCCATTAGAGACACATGAATTCTTATCTTCTCTCTGGGTAAATAATATGGAAGACTGTCCTCTTTCACCTTTGTACAGTAACCATGGGAAGAGAAGCCCTGTGGTGGTAGTGGGGTAAACACAGACACACATTATATATACATATATATAAAGTAAAGTTGGCAACCATAGTCGAGGGTGACCCAAAGGCTCCCTTTTCGATAGCTTACAACACCAAAGTGTAGGGGAGGGCGCAACTCATTTCCTGGATTGGTCCACTTTACCCTTGATCCATACCTTATTATGCTGAGTGTTAAGCAAGGAGGCATCAAGTACCATTTTTTGAGTCTTTGGTATGACTCAACCTCGGATTGAACCCAGGTCTCCCGGATCATTGGTAAACACTCTAACCGCTAGGCCAATGTCCAGTTTCCAATATATATATATATATATATAATGAATGAATGAATAGCTAGAGAGAATTTCTGTTTTAAATTTGTTAATACCAGCCAGTTTAAGCCAAAGACCATCTTCTGAAGTTGTTTATTTTAAGATGGTGTACATTTCAAGATAGTCTTATGAACACCAGCTGAGTGACTTTCATGCATAAGTGGGAGTTGAACTTTAACTTGATTTGTGGTGGTTAAAAAATATCATCAAATTTTGAAGTATTTCTTTAGGAAAAAAAAATCAATTTATAAAAGTTGATAAAATTTTAAATCACAAATTTTTTAACATAGTTAAGTAGATTGGGTCCTCTGACTGGGGAGAGGGATAGATTCTTAATCCCCAAAAACTTGAAAATGCCATGGGTCAGGATGGCAAGTTTAAAGTATATTGCATCTTATGTATTGAGAAGTGGCAAGAGAGGGTCAGGGATATCCGTGCTGGCGGCACGACATGATGATGATGATGATTACCAACCTTTATTGAAAAGTGGATAGAGGAAATGGCTGATGGGATACAGACACTTAGACTATATAGTCTTACAGAAATAAATATAGAGTATCTGTTCCTCGTCACCACTTTTATAATTTTCCATGAGTGGGATAACTTTGGCTGATACTTTATAATTGCTTTACTCTTGTACAATGCTTAATACTGAGAATGGAATGTTAACACAATATTTGGAATAAAGTAAAGTTGGCAACCTTAGTCGAGGGTGACCCAAAGGCTCCCTTTTCAATAGCTACTACATAGAGGTGTATGGGAGGGCACTACTCCATTTCCAGGATTGCTCCACTTTACCTTTGATCCTCACCTTATAATGTTGAGTTAAACAAAGCGGCATCAAGTACCATTTATTGAGTCTTTGGTATGACTCGATCTGGGATTGAACCCAGGTTTTCTGGACCATTGGCAAACACTCTACTCATTAGGCCAATTGGAATACTAACTTGCAATGCTACATTTCACTGACCTGTCAGATTGGTTTATATATATTACTATTTCTAGTCACATGACCCCAGTAGCACAAGCCATTTAAAAAGTTGTGTTTGTTCGTTGGAGATGCATGTTCAACACATGAGTCAGTATTGATATTAGACATTGCAGCATTGAAACTGTTACCAAAAATATGAGTATGTACACACCTTATATATGAAGGTGGGCAGAAAAGTTCATACAATGACATCATGTCTGTTGTTGATTATTTTTTTACTGATAGAAACCAACATTAGAACACTGATGGAAGAAGTGTATGGAGTACATAGGAAACTATTTTGAAAAATAAACTCCATTTGGTCACAAATCATGAGAGTATCTTGGTCAGTCAATGAATTTCTCAGCTGAACCTTATATATATATAAATATATATATATGCAATTTTATTTTTGGTTACTTAGCTACAATGCTGTAGATTTTGGTTATAAATGATACCTAATAATATCCATTTTTCATGTATGTGCCTTTAAAAATAATAAAATCCCGGTAATTTTGCTTTAGAAGAAAATTAATATTTTATTAAAAAAAATGGTTGGGTACTTATTCTAAAAAGTGTACTTATTTATAAGTAATGCTATATATCATATTCTCAAAGTAGATCCAAAGTATCTATAATGCGTTGATCATATTTATTAAAATAGCACTTTAGCCAGAAGATACAAATGAAAGACTATACACAAACAAATCTCAGATGTACTCTTCTGAACAATATGTATCAACATTAATTTGAGATTTACTTTCCAAGATTTGAACACCTATGTTTAGCACAAGTCATATAAGAGGTTCAATATTTGGATTCACAAAGACAACTCAAAAAGAGGAAGACAAGACAAATTTGAATATAATAATACCAGAGATAAGAAAACTAAAAGTGTTGTTAGTCCTCTTTTCAAGTCGAGAATGGCTCAAATTCATTGCTTTTTTGCTAATTTCATACCATCCCATGATTTATTGCCATCTGGCATTATATCTGGAGGAAGCTCTTCAGGAATTGATTTGGCAGCAAATAAAAACTTCATATATGAGACAGGGAAGAAGGGATACAAATAACATTTGGGGTCCATAATTTAACTGGACTAAAATATAAATAAAAGATTTATATATATGAAGAGATTGATAGAAATTCTTTATCTTCTGTGTCTACAGCACAAATTCTTTAGTTATCACATTTTTTGTTATGGTAAAATGACACTTGCTGCATGGGAGTTTGAGAAATATCTAAAACAGATTTTATGTTTGTTCAAATACTTATGATTGATACTTTCTATAACTATTATGATTACTAGCATTAAGAAAGTACTGTTATGAGTATTTAAACAAGCACAAAATATCTTTTATCACTGCCCTACAGAAAATACTCACATAAGTATTTAAATAAGCTCTAAATATCTTGGTGTTTACTGCCCTAGATGAAGTACAAGTCATATGTATTTGAACAAGAACAAAAACTTTTATTTTGTTTTCATAGTTGGTTAGTTGGATTTATGGCATTTAGGAACACTTATTGGATAATTTTATACCTAAGTTAGTTTAACTATTATAGTCTCCATTTATGTAAGTAACAAAAATCGTATTTTTGCAACCCTTTTAAAGAAGTAAACACTTCCTACTCAATTGCAATATCAATGTTTTAAGAGCCATTCTGTTAATGTAGTTTCAAATCATTTTAAGCTTTATCTTGAACAGTTCAAATTGACCTACAAATGAGACACTAACAAGTGTTACAACTTCAAGTCAACTGGATACAGTTTAGTGTCATAGCCAGAACAATTTTTTAAAAGGGTTTTACTTCAGAACATTGAAAGAGAAGGCCTGCTTGATTGTGACATGACATCACAAAAGTTGTCCATGAGGTTAGCAAGACAGGCAGTAATGATAATGAATGATTTGAAAATTAAAAAAAAGCATCTTAGAAAACTTTTTATAATTACTTTTAGCAAAGAAAGAAAATGGTCAGATTTTATACTGAACTTTAATTAACATTCATTTTAAAAACATGATTTATTACAAAAAATGGTTGTTGCTGAATGCTGCATGAAAATAAAGTAAATAAACAAAGCATTACATTACATTTTATTTCATTTTAAAGAATGAAATTCATTCATTATTTTAATTGTTTCAAATTTGAAAACAATTATTTGAAAAACTATAATCAACATTGTTTAAATTTGCATGTTTTTATTTTAATTTTAGTAATTATTCTTTAATGTTGCAATATCATTAATTACTTATTAAATAATAATTACTCAAATACAGCAACGACTGAATTATGGATTCAGGAGCAAATAATAATAATAAAAATAAACAGACAAACAAATCACAAATAAATGATAAATCAAACAGTAAATATGAATTAGAAACAAATAAATTAGATACAAACAATAAATTGATTAAAAAATCAAATAATACTTATTGAAAAAATGTTACAGATAGAAAATTTTGCTGAATGTTTGAAATTTTCTTTTTTTGTTTAACTTTTTACATGTAATACTATCATTTCCCCTAGAATTAAAATTATTTAAGAGAGTATTTGTCGAGCTCCAGACAAATGTTCTTATAATTTTTTTCTATATTGTGATCCTCATCACAAGAGTCAAAATTATAAAGACACAAATAGAATGCCACAGCATTCAATGTTTTATGCATGGCTAAATTTGATTTACTGAATGAAGAAAAGAATAATCAGTTTATCAATGATCGTAAGATTGTACAGAACAAATTTTGTAGTTGTATCAAAAAGATATAACCTGCATTAATCTCCCAGAAAAAAATTCTTTATTTCAGGTATTTCTTTCATATTAGCTCCTCCAGATATTAAATTTTTGCAACTAATGTATTTAATTTTCTTAAAAACTGCATGACACCAATAACCTGCTCAGTATACTATTACCGGAAAAACTTCCCTGTATTCATTAGCATCACCCTCTTTAACATCAATTCTAAATTTATACATATCTTGTAGAGTTATCCCCCTTACTTAAACAACTTACTTCCTGTAATATAATATAAAGCCGGCAGCTGCCATTTTTAACAGCTAATATCAGTCCTCTCTCTTCATTATAATTCTTTACAAAAATATATCCTGAGTGAAACAGCACACATCTAACTTGCTCTTCTGTCACTTCATCCCAGTTTTGTTCTTGTAAATTATTCAAATCAATTTTAATGTATTGTTGGTTCAGTAGTAAGCTCAATTTTAAAACTGAGATCATTCCAATTCTTTTAACACTCAAACACTTACTATATTAAGATATCATACTAATTGCCACTAAATTGCCTGTACTGACCAAACCTTGTGGTGTGACTACTAGTCACAGTACTTGTGGCTGTTATGTTCATGATTACCACATTTGTTTCTGATTGTTTGCTCGTCAACTCCTTCCATGCCTACTCTGTGTTTGAAAGATCCATGAAGGGGGCTTAACACAATTCAGCCGGATCTTTCTCTGATGGTCAGGTAATATGAGTGGCTAGATTGTCTAGCAACTCAAAGAATAGAGAAAACCAGTTGTTAACAAATAACAAAGATGGTTTTTATTGAAACACATTTGTGAGACAATAATAACAAACAAACAATGTTTGCTTTCCTAGCAAAAAGAATATCAAGAGAAGAAGAGAGATGATAAGGTGTGGTTAGTATGACACTAATGTCTCTAAAGTCAGGGACTTTGAATTTTCGTAAAGTCTAAAGGTTGTTCAGAGTGCCTTAGGTCTAGAATGAAAGGAATGCTTCTTTGGCAGTCTTGATTTTCTTCTTGGTCTCTTCCTTCATCCTCTCTGATGATTCGTTTTACCATCCTCTTTTTATAGATCAATATCTGGACTAAAAAGTTTTCTGATTAGTTGTCCAAAAAGAGACAATCAGGACTCATATTCCCCCTGGTTAGCCAATCCTAGTTGAGGATTATATCTTACAGGTATTGGGAAAACCCTTTTTAGATGCTTTAACCAATGGGAACAGGTTCAGGGCAATGGGGTTGAACTAAAAATTCTCAGCCTCACCTGACTGGGTGAGCCATCCACAGCTCACCTTTATCTAGGGAGGAGCAAAATTAAATCACCTTTTTGACATTGACATTGACCTTTAAGATAAGAACTAGAAAAATATGTTTTACAAAATGACCTATTTCATCATTATGATCAATGGAGCTAGATGACAACTGAAAAATTGAATAAATTCGTTGACCTTTAAAATAAAAAACAATTACCTTGCACTAAACTGACTTTTAGGAACAATCAACTAGCTTTTTAGGTTAATTTAAACCTTGAACAAAAAGATACCTCTTTTAAGGATCTTTTTGTTTTTGTTATATATATATATATATATATATATATATATATATATGAATTTTCATATGTCTCATAAATTTTAATTTTTTCATATTAATTAAGCATATAACCGCACATTGTGTCACACTGCAACTTCCACAAAATAAGGCAAACCTTTCAGTTTTCCTAAGGTCAATAATCTGCAAATAATGTACTTAATGAGTACACTATTTGCTGAACTAAATAAATATTTTGCCTTTCAAGATTAGATGGAGAAAGTGGTGGTGAGGTCAATTTATAACAATATATCAAAATTGACTCAGATTCCAGTGCATGAAGTTTCTGTGAGATACAAAATGGGACACTTTAGATACTATCTAATTCATGATTTCCATCTTGACAAAATTTTGGGAACAGCATATGTTTACTTGCATCTTTTTGATCAAGCCAATTGTTTTTAATGCATTTTAATAGATGTACTGAATAAAACTGGAATAAAAGAAGTTTAGACTTTATAAGTGGGTGTAGATATACAACTGAAAGCTTTAGTGGACTACAAAAGAAAGATATAGCTTTTTTATTGATAGCATTATTACCTGTTATCACTGATTATACTTGAAAGCTCATAACCTCTAAACAGATTGTTATATGTTCAACTCTGTCAAATAAATCCTCAGCTTGAAGATATTTAGTTGGTATAACATGCACAACATCCTTATATTATAAGAATACACTGCTGAGCATGAAAGCTCTTATTGCAGCTTCATTGCTGTTGTCAGATAAGCCAACAATATCACCACCTTTATAATCAAAATAAGGTTTCAGGTAAATTTCATCAAGTAAAGATACTGTGGTGTCTTTATGTTCTAGCAACTTCAATTTATTTTGAATATACATAAAAAATTCTTATCATGTTGCTTAATCAAAAGAATTATATGTGTTGATAAGGTTATTCTTTTAATGGCTGAATTGCAAGGTAGAATTATATTTTTGCTGTCTCTTGACAACATGTATCCTTTCTGGAGAAGCAAGGACAAGCTCATAAGTGATGTACTCCTATGGACCCCCGCATATGGCCAAGCAAAAGCAGGACAACCAGCTTGAACATACATACAGCAGCTATGTGAGGATCCGGGATGTAGCCCTGAAGACCTGCCAGAGGTGATGAATGATAGGTAGAAGTGGCGAGAGAGGGTCAGGGATATCCGTGCTAGTAGCATGACATGAGGATTATGATGATGACCCTTTCAGGGAGCAATTATACAACAATGAAAAAATATCATTTCTGTTAAATAATCAAACTTGTTCTGGGTCATTTAGTTTTGTTGCTCATATATAAATTTTATGAAATTAAAATGTTTGTTTGATTCTTCTTGCACCAATAGTTGAAATAACATTACCAATTTTAATGTAGAAATCCCATTGTGCACTTTGGTTTGCTGTTGTTCTGTGTTCATTTTCTTCATGATTTCCATCAGAATTTCAAGAATATTTTGATCCGTTACATGTTTAGGAATTTTATAGTCCCCAATTGTATTCATTTCCACATCGTTACAAAACACATTACTGCAAAATCAGATTCAATTACAAGAGACTGATTGATTTTTGAACATGCGGATTTGATGAGGTGACATATAAGTGCTTCTTGCTGCCTAATATTGCTTTAGTAATTTCTATCAAGAAAATCTAATTTCCTTTCTAAACCATCAACATTAGGAAATTTCTTCTCCTGTTTGTTTGTTAAATCATCAGTAATACTACAATCTAAAGCACCTTTAAGGCCAGAACTCTCCAATTGAATTCTCCCAGAATTTTGTGACTCTCTTGAGGTAGTCAATAAAGATAAATATGTTGAACAGCTTGCAAGAATTCTTGGGGTAGCAACATGAAGATATGTTTTCTGAAGTCTAACTGCAATTGTGGCTCTTGATTTTTTATCAAAGGTTGAGGACTCTCTCCTTATTGTTGATGTTTGAGTTTTCTAACTTGATTTCTCGTTATATATGGTTGTCTCCCTTGTTTTATAGTGGTTTGTTTCAAATAGATTTGGCAGTCAGGTAAACATGCAGATTTAACAAACTAACATTGGTTGAAAAAACTGTCTTTTTTGTGGAACAGAATTATTATCATTCAAGATGGTTTCCCAAACAAAACAGTCACCTAGTTTGCAAGGTGAAGAGGTGTACATGGAATGGAAGTAAGACATAGATATATGGTCTCTATTCATAGATTTACTGAAAGAAAAACAAGGCCCAGCAGTATTTTCATCACTGCTTCAGAACATACATGAATGTGTTTGACATTTGGTGATAACGGATATCACCTGAACAGACAGGTTGCGAGTCATTTCAGGGAAGGTAGACAAAATTCATTTACATGATAAACAAACTAGATGAAATTTATTTATTTGATGAACACACTAAGGCATATATGGCATTCAAGGATTTTTATTCCTTTAAAAGGACTTTTTTTCTGGTACAAATTTTTGGAATTACCTTTTGTGTTTTGCATATGGCAAATGTATCAGAAGAAAAGGAAAAGCTAGCAAGATGACATGCACCACCTTATCCTTCACAGTAATGAAAGATACATTTAAGAAAGTGTTTTCTGACAACATGCAAAAGCAGTAATACAGTCTTCAGACAATTGGGTAGCCTCAATTGACTAAAATAACAACACATGCGACTAGCAGCCCTTCCTTATTATACCTCGGGTCAACTCGTTCGTTCTGTCAGTCAGTCAGTCAAAAAAGCAGTCTGCAAAGAACAACAATGACACTCCTGCTGCTGGCATGCTTTTTTATGCAAGTTCCGGCATATAGAAGTTTACATGCGAGGTAGATTTCTTCTCGTGAGAGACGAAATTGGCACATTATAACTTCTGCCTCCAGAAGTGAACATATTTTTTACTGCTTGACATGCAAGGCATAGTCTCACGCG
Source organism: Sepioteuthis lessoniana (assembly GCA_963585895.1). Lineage (NCBI taxonomy): Eukaryota > Metazoa > Mollusca > Cephalopoda > Myopsida > Loliginidae > Sepioteuthis > Sepioteuthis lessoniana. Next base: position 74,646,925 of record OY757911.1, on the reverse strand, counting down.
CTTTGATCCAGGATGTAAGTTTCTTCTCTCACAATAAAAACTAATCCCATAGACAGACAAAGTAAGATAATCCGCTGTTTCCAGTGTAACTCAGCTAAGCATTTTGCTTGAGACTGTACAAGGATTTGTAACAGAAATGATATTAACAATGTTGTGGATTCAGACCTGAGTAGTCCTATGCTAGTCATGGTATTTGATTGTGGCCTTAGTTCCATGACTATCACTTGCATTTCAGGCTAGTTTGTTTATTAACTCCCTTTGTGCCCACGTTGTGTTTGAAAGATCCACTGATGGGAAATGACACAATCTATCCTGAACTTCTTCCGATGGTCTGAGTGGTCCGTTGGAACAAGTTGCCTGAGTTTTAGCAACTCAAAGACAAGAAAAACTCTCCACTAACAATTAACAACTATTTCTTGAAACACAAAGGTATAACAATAATAGATGCAATATATATATATATATATATATATGTGTGTGTGTGTGTGTGGAAATTGTGTCACTTTTCTTGTATTTGAGAGGCACACAAATGAGATATCTGGCTGGTGAAATCTTTCTATATTCTATATATTTTTTGGAGAGAAAGGCTTTAGCTCTTGGTAAGATTTCTTTTCTTATTCTTTTGTCGATGGTATAGACATCAGATTTCTTCCCTCTTCTAACCTTAAAAACATCTATTTTTATTGAGGATTACACCTGGGAAAATATCCCTGATTGGCTTACCAATCACAGGTCATTTTGTATTCCTCTAGTACTTTTTGACTGGTCAGTCAATCAAAGGTACTGATCTCCGTCTGTGGGAAGTGTATCCCTTCCATATATCTGATTTTAATAAGTCATCCAATCAAAACACAATATAGAGACTTGATTAATTAAGGGTCAAAGCACATGCCTTGTGGAGGAATATCTCTCTTCACATTAACTAAAACAAAACATCAAAGATCTGATTAATCTATCCAAAGATTTAACCTGTTAACTCCAACAGGCGGACAAGAATTATTTTGAGATGTCATGATTTAAAATGGATCAAGGCACCAACAAAACCTCAAGCCTGTTTACCTTTTTTTTTTTTGGACAATTTGAAATTCTGAGTACTTCAAGTCACTCACTGATCTTTTAAATTGACTTTTGAATTTCTCTTAAAGTCAATAAGCCAGTTTTATATCTTTATAAAAGGAAAATTACATTTTCCTAAATAAAAAAAATGCATCAAACTCTCTATAAGTTTTTAGTATACATCATATTGTCATATCAGGTACACTTTTCTTTATCTAATGTTGACTCATATAATCAAACATTGATAAATGATTTTAGTATAAAAATGTTCAATCTTGTGGAGGCATCATGAGGTGGCACAGTCTTGGATTCTGTATATTCATGAACTATTGCTGGAGAAATTTGGTTTAAGATATTCTTTGATACACTAAATGACTGAGATAAGTGGTTAGAGGAAACTGCTAAGTCTAACAGAACATTTTGCTTTAAAGATGGGAGGGAGGTAAGAGTTATTAAAACAGTTAACTTTTCCAGCAACTTTAAGGGTAGTAAAATGTATCCAAGCTTATATTGAGGCTGACATCATCAAAAATGATTTACTCCTGATTCTGATTTACTCCTGTTACTCCTGATATTTACTCATAAATCAATGAAAACTGCAGGAATACTACTGAATTTAATAAATGACATCTGTTGAATTTTAGGCTGATATATAAAATTACAAAAGAACAACTTCTGGACATTAAACTGAATAATATGCTGAAAAATTGACAAAAATAGTTTTAATGTGGATACTCTATTTTGGAGATTCCAAACAGTTTTTGAGCAACAATAGCAGAGAATTAAATAATGAAGGCTACCAACAGATGAATGATAAGTTGAAAGCTGAAACATGCACAACAGCTGCAAAAAGTCCATTCAGCTCTGGTACTGTGAAATGCCACAATTTAATCATGGCTGAAGCAATGGAAAAGATGTTAGAAGATGAGAAATGTGAGCCAGAAATAGCACTGGCTTGGGCTGTTAGTGGCAAAAATGCACTTCAGAATCATTCTGAATATAACCAAAAAAAGCTTGTATTTGAGTCCAGAATAAACATACCTTCAGTTTTGACTGATCAGTTAGCTCCATTGGAAGCCACTAAAGCCAGTGACATGATTAGAGTAAATTTAGATGCCTTATATGTTACGAAGAAAAGCTTCATGGAAGCTAAATCAATCAAATAATTCAGAGAGCACTGAGATCTGATGTAAGGACATGTTGATGAAGGATTTGTGACAGGTGACAGTATCTATTGTAGGAGATAAAACTGTAAGGGATGGCATGATTCTGGCAAGGAAGGTCAGTGTGTACTGATCAAATATGGAGGTGTCACTCAATGAAGGTAAACAAAAAGTTAGGAAGTTTAAGGAATGAAGAAAATGAAATTTCTTCCAATGAGATAAATGAAGTTTTGGAAGAAGAAGATGAAGGACAACATGATAAAAGTCCTAAAACCAGACCCCAACAACAAACCACACATATAACCCCACGACTTCGATCATCAAGGATTCCCCGAGCTCTCTCTAGGTTACTACCACATAACAAACCAGGCGTAAAAGAGAGACACACTTCCCTAACCCAGCCCACCTGTGGGGGGGAGGGGAGATGTAGAATAAACAAAAAGAACTATAGAAGGCAACAACACACAACAGTAATAATAGTGATAATAATAACAGCAACACTTACCAGAGGTCCGGCCTATTCATAAGACTAACAGCTTCAACCGACAGGGTTGGTATTTATGAACAAACATATCCAATGAGATGTTCTAGCCAATCACAATCCAAGGAATAGACTGGCCAATGTGTGCACATTGGAATCTCCCAATGTGCCATAAATAGCTCTTTCATTGACGACTGATTTACTTTTTTCTTAGCCTTGCTAAAGACCTTGCTCTTAGCCTAGCTACTGACTACAAGTGTGTTTCGTGATTCAACAGTGATAACTGAGAAATCCAAGGAAAATAAGAAGATAATGAAAGTCTGCCTTGTTGTAAGGGGGTTATGAAGAAGGTTTTAATAACCTGAAAACAGACTCTCCAACATGCAACCATGAATGTGTTTGTCTCATAATACTAACAGCCTCTGTTCTGGAGTGACAGGTGGAGACTCTTGATTTCACCGCAGGGTTTCTTTGCTGGGTGGTATGCTGGAAAGCGAGCTATTTCTTAGGCCACCAGCTGATGTATGCCTAAAGTCACAGGTATGGAAGCTGAAAATGTGTATTTATGGAATAAATGACACACCATGTTTAGGTACAAGAGAGTCAATCATGAATTAATTAACCATAAAGGAAACTGGTAACTTGATGGGTATTCTGGCAATGAATGTAGATGATTTCACATTTTGTGGATACCCACTCAGACTCAGGCTGACTCATCATTTGATGAGCATAGCAATATTAAAAAAATCTAGGGATTTAAGCCAACAAAACATAGGATTACTATATCCCAAAACCTATATGCTTCCTCTATATGCTCAATAGACATAAAGAAAAGAAGATTTTCAGAAAAAAAGATGAACTGAGTCAAGAGGGAAAACATCTAAAAAGACTGGAAGATCAAATGATGTAGGTAGCTGCTTAGATAGAGCCTGATGTATTGGTTGATGTGTGTAGGATAAGCAATACTGGAAAATTTCTGAAAGTGAAGTTACTGTTCAAAACCAACAAGTCATTACTAAAATTAAAATCAAAGACAGTTTCTATGTACTTTCCACAGCTAAAAAAAAAGCTACTGGTCTGAATACTGTTCACTATTCAAATGCCACCTATGCTTGCTTGGAGGATGCATCCTCATAGAGTGGTTTTATCCTCTTTGTCTATTCAAATAGTTATGAACAGTAACATATCTATATAAATATATATGAGGAAGTTTTGTTTTAATTGTAAAAAAAAAAATTTTTCAGAATTTTTTTCCAAAAAGATAAACTCTGCATTTTTTGAAATTGGTTTGTAGCAAGAATTATTTCAATCTTGCAAAAATATTTCTTTTGAGGCTATTCAAAATGACTTCAAATCAAACAGATTGCACCAGGCTAGAACAAAGATCTGCCATCAAAGTTTTATTGGCAGAGAAGTAGAAACTATGAAAAATTTACAGAAGTATGTCTGATGTATACAGAGAAGCATGTTTTAATTAAAAAAATGATTACTACTGAGCTAAACTTGGGCTTGTTACTACAAGCCTGAGTCAAAAAGGCAGCCCATGGAATTAAATAGCAGTCAGTAAAGAAGGTAATGTTGTCTTCTGAGACACAAAAGGAGCCATCACTAATGGTTTCATTGAAAAAGTGCTCCCTATTGTCAAATCTTTCTGCATAATTTCCGTTATTTATGGAATGGTTCTTGTATATAATGCAATGTTTTCTTTGTCTTTCTTCAATGAACATTCTAATGAAGGAATTTCACTTATTGAGAAACAGGATATTTTGTCTAATGATCTACAAGTCCTTAAAACTTATTCTTCTAATTAATTTTCTCTTTGGGATGCAAGAAAAAATTGTACACAGTTAAGTCTGTTCAGTATGGAGAGAATATGACACTGACTTACTCAACATATTTAGAAATTACATAAGTTGCTCCCATGTCAACATTTAAAATTCAAACTTTAAAGATTCCTCTCAATATATTTTGTTATCATTATTCCCTTTATATTTGTGTTTTACTTCCAATCTCTGCACTCAAAAGAAAAATTTTAAAGAAAAAAAAGATTTTTTATATTCAAACACTTGGAATATATTATTTCTTTACAGTCTTTCCAATCTGAAAAATTATGTCAATTTAGATGCCATCTAATATGATGTGATTAAAAACTAATATGTGAATCTAGTAACCATGACAACAAAAAAATATGAAAATGACTTAGTTTTTATTGATTTGTGTTTATTAAAACATCCAAACTTGGTAGACTGAATCTGCATTGTTTTAAATTTTAATTTCAAATTCAATTTTTTTTATTTCTTTTGTTTTGTTTTCATTGGTTCATTGATTATTCTTATCCATCATTAACAATAAGGTTATAGCAATTTTGAAGGATAACGCAAATGTTTTTATAGGCACACAAATGAATTACGAAACTTTGCTTTAACACACAACAACGAAAGTTCTTTATTTGCAGCTTTGAATATTTGGTTTGTTCTTGGTGCTGCAAGACTCGTGGTGTTTAGGCTTGTTGGATGTTTGAGACGAAATGGCTTAGCGAGGTGTTGAGATGGCAGCGTGTCGTTGGACGTGTGAGGGAAGTATTCAAGGTCACCGTGTAGTTTTGTGCGTCAAGAGCGAAGTGGCGCTCGGATCGACATAGTACATTTTTGGGGTGACAAGAAGTGGTGCCTGTGGAAGGCATGCTGAATGTTTCTAATTTATGTTCCACTGGGATTCCTTGTAAAGAATCCATAAATTAGATGGTTCCCTCGTTGAGTGTCCATGTTGCTGCTGCTAGTGTTAAAGCCACAGTGAGATGTCCACACTGGGTGGTTTGTTTAGCTAAAAAGCATCGCTAAGCAGGGACGACCAGAGGCACGTCTGTTCTGGTCGCCGCCTCAAGCTAAAGAGAGTGTGTTTGGCCGCTCACCCATTTTGCTAGCCGGAAATGAAGGTCCGGGCTGAATAGGATATGTCATCCTGATTGGGTGAAATTCAGTGTTGAATTAAATTGCGCGCCAAAACAAAATACGAGATTTTCCTCTTCTCTACAAGGTGATAATTCACAATCAAATGGAGATAGAAATTATTATTTTACTTGTGACTTGCTTAATTCAGAACAATTGAGAAATCAAATTCACTTAAAATTAAAATGCTTATTTCTTTTTGGGCTTGTTTGTAGATAATTTTTTGATAGATTTATTTCTTAGATTTGTTCAAATATAAATTTTGCCCAGGCATTGGAGTTTAATACTTTATTGTAATTCATAAGATGTCTTCAAAGATTTCAAGGATTATGTTCAACAAATTTCCAAAGGTTATTAATTGGACATCTATCTTAGTTTTTGAAAATTCTAAAACATTCTTACTTTTCTGAATAATTTATTGATTTTAACAACATGTCAACTTCTCTAGGGTTATTTTATACCAAGAGGTTAGGAAATCACACTCTTTCTATGTTTGTATTTACATTTTTTGCAGAGTTGTTACTTAAGAGATTGTTTTCCTTTTTGGGAATATTTTGAATAAAAACAATTTTTTAATAAATCTATTTGACCCATAGATGGGCCTCTAGCAGGTACTACCATGCCAGGTCAGAGAGGACATAGTAATAAATGAATTCACCACACTCCCTAAATTTCCAGAACTGGAGCCACACCAGCAGATCTACTTTAGTGACATATCCAGGACACCTCTTTTTTGATAGAGTCAGTGTATTTTAAGCCCCACTTACATGGTGGTCTAAGCTTTTTGTGACAGATTTGATTTACAATCTAAGTTTAATGTTACTCTGAACCCATTTTTATGTTTGTTGGGTTAGCTAAACTGAATCTTTATCTTTGTTTAACTAAATAAACATCTGGTTGAAAATTTCCAAGCCAAAAGTCAAAGTTACAGCCTTTTTGTCATGACATTTTTCCAGTGACTTTTTCCAGTCACTGACAAATTAACCTTTTAAAAAAATAGCTGTGTTTATTTTGTAAAATGACAAATGGCATAAATATGAACTTCTCATTAATGTTTATTTACTTATGAGTCCTCACAAAAACATAATATATTGTTATTAATTTAAAATCCCTCCTAGAGAGTGAGCTTTCAGCAACAATATTGTATTTTGTGTTTTTTTTTTCTTAGTCAATATCCAAAAAGAGTACCATTATTGACACTATAATATCAATTACTATGTCTCACCTCATGAGACAATGGATCTAGCTTGATAGCACGGTGTTGTACCAATTGGTTGTGGCTCATTAATAGAGTGCAAAATGTTCTGTTGAAGTTCACAAGGACACTGAATGAAACTAAAGAATGTCCTGATCGATGAGATGCCTATATAAATATCTGTTGCAGACCATTTTAATTTGGTTTCTCACTGCAAAAGAATACAACCAACCTGTTATGTGAAAGTTACACAAAACTGGTTCCAAATCACTTATCTGACTTCCACATACCATGCATTCAACAGATTTGAACCCCATTTAGAATATATGTGACATGTTGTAGACCACCACAAATTACAAGTTGTTACATCCAACAAAAACTCAGTCATGGACAGCCCTGAATAATTCCTGGCAAGATATAACAATACAATTACTCAAGCACCTTGTAGAGACCACACCATATCATATAGCTGCAGTTATTCAGATAAAAAGAGGAGCTACATGTTATCAGCTAACTTTATATTTTTGGTTATTTAGTTTATGAGAATAACATTTATTTCTATCTTACATTTGTAGCATAGATGTAGTATCACCCATAAATAATTTTTATTAGGTTGATTTTATTTCACACTAAAAATGCCCAGATTTTATTTCTCCTCGAGGAATATTTAACAGTAAAATGGATATTATTTGGATTATTTCTTACCAAAACATATAGCACTGAAAATTTACAAAAAATTCCTACATCTCTCTAACCATAAATAAAATTGCATAAATATATAGTGAGTGCTAATTTTTATACTGCAACATATTCATATTTTTGGTAACAGAGCTTCAATGTTAGTAATAGTTTATTGATTTCTCTATTTCTTACGTCTATGCATATCTATCAATCTAGATATCAATCTAACAATCAGTAATAATCACTGTATAATTCTATATTTTGATTCATTCACAATAAGACTGTGCAACAAAATTTATCTATTTATTGTGTGGTCTTATCTGTGGAACTGGAAAAGATTTTAATGCCAACAGCAATGGAAACAGACACTAACACCAACAAGGCAACACTGGCCTACAAATAATCTGACATGAATGAACCAAATTCAAAAGCCAACAGAAACAGACACGGACGTGAATACCAACACAATCTAGTGGCAACCTCGGTTGCAGCTACTGGCTAAAGATTTGAGCATTGTATATGTAGTGCTTGGCACATACCATTATGTCATCGGTAGAGTCCATTGTGTGCACCGTGATTGGCAATGACGAATATAAAAAAAATAAAGCTTGTGCGTGTCTCAGCTTATTTTCCTCTGCCATCTGTCTCGTGAGTTGGATAGACTAGACAATCCGGAGAGTGCCTTTTTGTTGTTATACCATAGTGTTGTCCTCGAATGTGTGCCCAACTGAAGCATGCACATGTGGTTCTCAGGCACTTCCAGGCATGCCCGCCACATATTGTCAATTCCTTATGATATAAACTGAGCTAAATAGATGTCAAAGTAAGTATAAATAATGTACAAAATCCTGCGCATTATTCTTAAACTATCAAAAAGAACTTTGTTCTTAACGATTGTATCAAAATCAAAGTAACCCAGGAAAGCAAGGGTGTGTATATATATATATATATGTAACATGATGTGATAGCTCCAAATTATGAAGAGAAAGAGAGGCTAATTTCTCAGGGGAAGGAAAGAGAGAAAAAATAATTAGGCAAAAAAGCAGACTGTGAGTTAACCAAAAAAGCTAGCTGACCTCAGAGTGACTTAGGCCAAGGCACTGGATGTAGGTCAGTCAGTCATAAAGGAATGACTAGGGTAATTAAAAACACATAGAAAAAAACCAGAGGTACCAAATCTTTTATGCAGCTGTAGAACTATGGGAGGAAAAAAAATATGGTCCTCCTACAGACACCAGATAGAAATAACGTCAGTTGACTGCGAAATGTGATGAGGTAAAGACCTCAGTTGAAAACCAGACACAGAGATGTAAGGTCAGACAAAAATTACGGCATCCATTTTGGAGGGAGTTTTGAAAAGGGACCTCACACCAGATGTGAACCTGTGAAGATTAAACCAGCTGACAAGCATGTTTAAACAACAACCAAAAATCAGGAAGAAAATGTGTCTGCTCTTTTTTTCTTGACATGACGTATTGTTTCTCTTTGTCCAGCTTATGAGGTTGACTCAACTTATATACTCTTTTTCTTTCACCTGGTGACTATTTAAAAACTGTTGTCGGGAATAAACTTTTGTGCAAATGAACTAAGACAGAGTTTTGTGCGTATGTCAACTTTTCCCCTGGCAAAGTTACAACAGGGTCTGTCTACTACTTTAGACATAGTGATATGGCCATTAACACATTCAAGCACCTGGTGGTACAAATGGCTATGTGTAGAAGTGGTGGTACAACCATACATTTGGTGTGTAACATTACCTTGTCTATTTGTTACCATTATATCACTTATAGATATATATGAAGAAAATAGAAAAACAGAAAAATACAAAAAAGGATGAATATATTATAATGGAAAGTCAACTTTTGACTGTTTCAGTTTTAATAAACCTTCATCAGGACTTTAAGATGGTGAAAAATGTTGCTAGAACAGCAATGAATGTTTTGATAAAATAACAGGAGATAAGAGAAAAAATATATATACAAAGAAAGACCACATAACCATTTAATCAGTTCTTTTTTGAACTGTTGGATATATTTCCATTATTTACTTCCATATATGTATGATAAGGGACAGTCTCTATGATGTAAAGTTCTGGACTGAAGCCTCAATTGTGTTGTTTACATTGTCCATTTGTGTTAATTACATTCGCTTTCAGACTAATACCCTTGGAAAAGGCATGAACTCACTTATCACTTTCAGCTATGGGTTGAATAGTATCACTGCTCTTCTTCTACAAGGATATTTAGACATTAAATAACCCACAAAAGCTGGCATGCCATTAAACAAAGAAACTGAAAGTAAATATACATGATAAAAGAAGATCAAGGGTAAAAAATAAGAGCTTAAAAAAGTGTTCAGTGCTACTGAACCAGAGTAGGTTCAAGAGCAAAAATATCCAAATTAACTATTTGTGAAGTCCATTACTTTATGATTCATATGGATCACATAATTGTCTGATTGAAAAACTTAAAAGAACATCCTCAACACTCTTGATTTAAAATTTCACATACAGTATGCAGTACTCTGTTTATTATATATATATATATATATATATATATATATCCAATTTCCTTTTTGGTCACAGAGGTGACACAGTTTTATTTTTGGTTTAAGAGTTTCAGTGCTGTTTTGACTGTGTAATTTTCCACTAAAAATGATAAAAACCTGCTATGTTTGGTTAAGAAGAAAATTAACATTCATAAGAAAACTTATTAGGTTTTACCAATTTATGAGTGACATGCCATATACATATATATATATACAAATGGTTAGAGTATTCGCCTATGGTCCAGGAAACCTGGGTCGAGTGTTACCAAAGACTTAAAATATGGTACTTGATGCCTCCTTGCTTAACACTCAGCATTATATGGTATGGATTAAGGGTAAGTGGAGCACCTTGAAAAAGGAGTAGCACCCTCCCCTACACCTTGGGAATGTGGCTTTTGAAAAAAGAACTTTTGGGGTGCCGTTTTAGCAAGAGAGAAATGAATGTTTGTGATTATTTTTAGGCGAAGAAATGTATTCTTGCATATGTGTGTTATTCCCTCGCTAATTGTTGTCATCAATAAAGGAGGATGAAGAAGTAAGAAGATGAAGATGCCGTTAGCTTTTACATGAAGGTTTTTCATGGCAGCATGGAATAAAGAGTTCACGTTTATGCTGCAAGTCTCGTAGTAAGGAAAAAAGTAAGGGAACGATTTGATGTTATGAGAGAGTGGAGAAAGCAGCACGTGTTGTTGGATGTGAGAGGGAGATATGTTCACCATGGTTGAGCAAAAGTCATGTTTGCTGCTTGAGGAGAGAAACGTTGAAGTCCCTGTGAGTGTGTGTTTCTGGTTGTTTCGGGGAGAAGCGTGAATGTCTCCAGAAAATGTTGCCCAGAGGTGAAGTAGTTGCTAGGTGTGGCATCGCAGTCGACATTGCCAATTTTGGGGGTGACATAAAGCTGTTCCTGTGTGTGGCGTATTGAATTTATCTAATTCATATTCAACTGGGAACCCTTGGTCTTAGAGAAATAGATGCAAGGGATCCATAAATTAGATAGGTTCCCTCATTGTGTCTATGCTGCTGCTGCTGCTGCTATTTAAGAGCAACCAGAGAGATGTCTGCACTAAACGGAGTTGTTCAGCCAAAGAGAGTGTTTGACAGTTTTCCCAATTACTGCTGCCAAGAAACGTGGTTTGGGTTGAATAGGATAAGTCATCCTGATTGGGGGAAATTATGCATCGAATTAAATTACGCGCCAAACAAAAATACGAAAATTCCTTCTGCTACACCGTCGACAACAGTCGACCAACTAACTATATATATATATATATATATATATACACATGCACATATATATAGATATACATATTTTAGAGTATACAGAGGTATGTAAAATAGCAAACAAACTTTTCAAAAGTTTTAAATTGAAATTAATCATTAATCATGTATTCAGAAATTGAGCTTATTTTTGGTGGTTACATATACACAAATGTCCATTTTTATTTCATTTCTCATTTTTGTTGCTTTCGTATTTGCTTAGGTCTATTATCTTTATTCTATTTTTGGTATATTATTTCTACTTATTTGTGAGAGAAAACAAAAACAAACAAAAACTTCTTAGTAAAGAGAGCGACTTTTGTCAAAGAGCAAGAAACACTGAAAAGTAAAAGATAAAAACCAAAGTAGGAATCTATACCAAGATTACTTTAGTAATGTCTACTTGCCAAATGTACAAGATGAAAAAAGTTAGATAAAGAAAACAACCATACCGACTGTTTGCTGAGCTTGATTAGCAGGTGAATCCCTTGTGCAACTTGATCTGTATCTGTGCTGGCGAAAGTCTGCTGAATGACTTCACTGATGACATCTGAGTCACAGCAGCCAGAATGCCCAAGACACAGTGCTGCAACCCATCTTTTGAGTATGTTATGGCTACTCAGACAAGTTCGTACCACCGATTCAGCCTGCAAAAAGTAACATTGAAAAATAAATATGAAGACCAGTTAATATAATTCCTTTTCGCAGTTAGAAATATTCAATGTTTTTCAATTATGAAAAAGGTTTACTTAGATTTACTCTAAGATCAGGGAAAATGGACATTTTAGCACTGTAGATCATGTCTAATGAGAGTATAACATAACTTTTTTCACTTAGACTGTGGAAAATGAACAATTAAATTCTATATTTTTGGTGCTCATTTTTGTAGAATTACAGTAAGATTTACTGGCCTAGGGTTCCAAACTAGTATCCAGTTAGTAGACAATAATCAGGCTGTAACCTCATACAGATCCCAGGCTATTATCAAGCAACTGGAGCTGGATACATAAATATATCCACTTAGAGACAAGCAGCCAATCAGAACCCAGAGAATGTGCTAGCCCATGTAGGCAGAATGGAACATTCCAATTTGCTATAAAACAACTATCTTCCTTCTGGGACTTTAGTTTTCATTTGACTCATCTGGTCATATAGCTGAGTACTGACTTTACTAATTTGCAAAACTCCACAATTTTTTTGACATGCATATTTTTCAAACTCTTTCAGGTTACTTCCCTGGTTTCACAACTGACCAAATATCCAGAATTTTATGTATACTTCTCACATAGAGAACTGTTTACATCATGTTGAGAATCAGATCATTGAAATTCCTCTAAACATGAATGTAACATCAACAACCAACAAACAAGACTTGTGTATCAATAAATAAAACTGGCCTATTTTCAAGCACATCAACAATCCAAGCTCACAACTGGTGATTTCTTTACAGCACACCTTAAATATACTGTCATCTGCAAAGCAGAAGACTCAAGTATCAATAAACTATGTCCACTGTTTCATAGCATGATGACAAACATTAATTTATTTTGACATGAGGTTGTAATAGTGAAGTGAGAAATGTACTCACTGTTCTATCAAAAGCAAAATTAGCTTGTTGATCATTTGATCTGTAACAGATACCCATGAGGCAAAACAATGAGATAAGATATTTAGCTTTTTAATGTTCAGATTTAAATTGTCTGCTAAAGGCAAAAATTTCCAATGAAATACTAACAGAAGTAGAGGTTTCTACAGAAATACATTCTACATCCTAAAGTCATTTTTTTAGAATTCGTTTGTAATGCTCGTTAGCTGTGATAAAATACTTGTTTGTGTAGAAAGCAATGAGCTACAACTTGAAGCGAGATTATATGGACATCAGGGCATTCCATTGTTCTCAAGTGGCTAAGTCTATTCTCTGGACAGTGATTGGTTGTTGGCCCAGTGAATGGGTATATTAGTGTGTATACACGGGCTTGTTAAAGATGTTACGGGCTCAGTATTGAATTACCACACATTTTATTTTTTGTCTACCAGCTGAACACTTGCTGGGGCCATTGAACCAATAAGTGTGGTTCTTGTTGTTTATTCCGCATGTTAGAGTTGTGACTTCAACACATTTATGTGGTGTAAGTGAATGAAAGTAAGCGGTAATGGTAGCTCCATCTAGCAAATGTCTTTTTATTTTTTTAATATGCAACCATTTACAATCCTAGCTTGAACCTGTGCACATCATGCATTTGCCATTGAATTGTTTTTTTAAAACTGGTGAATCTGTAATTGATACTCAGAGAGCTTTTTGTGTTCATTTCATGATATATCTGTATAATGCGGTTTATGATGGAGAATCAGTATCGCCTGGGTTGAAAGTTCTATCCAGAACAGTATCATTCTGATTTAATATAAAATGAGCATGAAAAATCCTCTGCAATTACAGATAAATCAGTCATAAAAAAAAAACATTTGCCAGCAAATGCATGATGTGCATTGGTTCCAATTATGATTGTAACTGATTGTATTTGAAAAAAACAATAGTAAGACATTCGTTAGATGGAACAACCATTATCACTTACCAACATTCACTTGCACCCCACAGGTGACTGTTTAAAATGTGGTATTTGTGTTGTATCATGTATATTCACCTCTTTTAGTTATTTCGCCATGTGAACCCACATTTTTAACTGAACACTAAGCACTTAAAAGCTAACATGTCTGGTTGAGTATTTTAATATAAACAGTAAGTTTCATATTTTAGGCTGAGAGGGGGGATCATATCAGAAACAAATAAAAAATGTTCAATATAAGGATCATTCACATTCTTTCTTTTAATAGAATGATAGGATAACGTGAAAAATACATACATCCTAGACCAATGTTTAAATGTATTTTCAGCTCAATTTCTTTGGGAAGTGTGTGAACACAGGTTCAGCATATTTGAGAACCAAGGAGCTAAGTATTGATTTAGGGTTGATTAAACTCAGAAAAGAGTGACTTTTAGATTCTGCCAACACCATGTCATGAAATAATCTATGATGGAATTTCCATCACCTTGTTGCCAGAAAGGAGATTATATTTATCATGACAATGTTAATACATCACAACTCATGTAACGTTGCTTCACCAACATGGCACCATCTTGAATATCAGTTGGTGCTACATCTCTCAAATACAAGGTGAACCTGTTGCTTCAAATACAAAAGTTTATCTTCTGATCATAATATTTCATAGCAGTTGTCAGTGAAACGAGAGAGAAAGATAGAGTAAAATATATTAATTGATACATAGAAACATCAAAATCTCATTTGTGGGAGATGAATGATCAAAACACAAACTTTGATCTCTTTGCCCCGAAGAAGCCCTTCACCCTCAGAGGACTGTCATCTCTGAACTTGAATCTCCCAGATGCTGCTTCACTCTATCTGACCGACCCAACTCTCTCAACTGAGTGACCACAAAAAATCTCCTTACTTGTATATTATATTAATTATCTCATCATGTAATGATGATAATAACATGTGTTATAAACTTTCAGTGTTGCTGTGCAATACAACATCATAAAAGTATTACTTCTTGTATATGTTAGGATGGTTAGGTTACTTTGTTTAATGGTATATCAAACTTTTTAGGTTATTTAATGCCAAAGCTATTCTCTTAGAAGAACACTAGTGGTACAATTTAACCCATAGCTGGGAGGATAAGGGGGTTCATACCTTTCCCAAGGGTATTTGCCAGAAAGTGAATGTAATAGTGCGACTGGAGTACAAACTCGCTTACTACGATTCTGAAGTCCATTGCTTTAACCATTACACCACGAGGACACCCCCCTGTATATGTCAGGAGTCTAATTTAGAAAATATGATAGTATTTGTAATAATGCAGATATGAAAAGGTACTGAAATATTTTCCAAAATACTTATGAGTATTGTATAAGCATCAGTTTCATGAGTCATTGGATCTTGGTTCAAGCAAAGGAAAAGTTGTATAGAAGATGAGCCGTTGCTCATGTTGCAGGTCTCTCCTCCTTACAACGTTGATAGGGAGAGAGTCTCGATAGTTTAGCGGTTAAGTGCTGGACTGCAACATCATATTAAGTAAGTCCAAACTCCAATCAGGCAATTACATTTACTTTTGGATTAATACCTTTACGAAAGGCTTGAACCTCCTCATCATCCCCTAACTATAGGTTAAATAGTACCACAACTTTTCTTCTGCAAGGATAGCTTTGGCATTAAATAGCCTGCAAAGATTGATATGCCATTAAAGAAAGAAGCAATTCCTCAACACTGATACTGATCAAGAAAAGGGCAAGAGGCAAGACAACTCGGCGTTGGTGCTTGTAGTGAATTAAATAAAAAAGAGAGGCAACAATACAGCAAGTCATTGTTTTCATTAGTCCCTAGCAGAGGGGGCTGGTGTTGCAGTCTAAATTTGTGGTGTCCCAGTGCAAGTAAAGAAAGAAACTGATGAGTTGTCAGAGCTGTCAGTCCCCAGATACGTTGGGGTTTACCAAAGTAAATGGGTAGAGTATAGCCAGTACGAAACTGGGTAGTACCTTGTAAGTCAGGCTTGCATAATTGGGCCATAGTTCATGGGAAGATAAGAGATATGTGAAAACCAGTGCAGCTGTAGAAAAAATGTGTTTCCAGTTGGGCAACTTCTTCATCCCAAGGTTACCGCAACTCCCTCCTTGCTGTCTCTGTGTCTTCTTCACTTCATGTCTTGAACCAAAAAGGAAGAAAACAGCTCCCCAAGAAGGCTCTTTTCACATGCATCATGAGACTCTTGCACCATCACATTTTCCAGCAAGATTTACTCCGAGCATAAACCCAGTGTTGTCACGGCAGGTGCCAGAAGGATGTTGAAGACTGTCTGAAGGACTTCTGCCCTTGGTTTTGCATTCAGAGTTTCTTTTTTTATAGATTGGCCCAGTCTGCTTAACTATTTACCCAAAGTTTTTGGGAGAAAGGATGAATTGATGCCTTTTTCAAAGATATTAGTATAAAGTTAACAGGAAACAACCTCATCCAGGATTTGAACTATTTCCCATAACAATAACCAATACTCCCTCAATACCTCATGTGCACACTTTATAAGAATTTATTCCTAAAAAAAAAATCAAGCCAACCATGTGCGGTACTTGATTTGGCCAAAGTGGAAAATGGAGAAGTAATCCTTGACAATATGGCCCCAAAAAGCTACTTCCTCTTTTTGTCAAGAACTACAATTAAGACCCTCAGTACAAATTCAGGGACCAAACTGAAGGCAGGAAAAAATAGCCAGCAGATGGGTTTCATCACTTGTTTCTTGAATAGCCGATACATATTTTAAACAGGCTGAAGCTTTACAAGAAATAAAAGTAAAATTAAATGAAAGTCAACTTGTGAAATTCTACCAAGTTAAACAACGGAAAGAAAATTCATCTGACAATTCTGCTGAAAAGAACTTTAAAGAAGACTTGCAGTTAAAAAAACTCTGAAACGTTTCAACAAAACAAAAAAAAAAGAAAAGAAAAATACTCAAATTCAAAGAACTTTGTTTTGCAGTCACTCTCTCAGATAAGTTCCAACAAATTGCCCTAAAATTTGCACCACTTTATCTTTCCTATCCCTTTCTTTCTTGTTTCTTTTGTATAAAATTCCTTTTGAAAAACTTTATTGTCGGTGTTATCTTTTCAAATCAGTATCAGAACTAGAAAGCTATGGAACATACTTTTTGAACTTATTGTTTAAAATTACACACTAAAGCACCCTAAAGACTTTACCCAGTTAAATACTAAACTTGGCTTTAGAGTCATTTCCCTACAGATTAAATTTTATCCTTCAGATTTCCTTTATACTGCAAATTTTATTTTATTCTCTAAAATTTCTTTATATTGCAGATTTTACCCTTCTAAAATTTTTTTTAACTTAAATAAATTTTGAACACTTAAGTAACTGGGATAATGATATCTGACAATAAGAATGAAAATGAAAAATGAGTCACTGAAATTTACAAATTATTTGGATAATATATTTTGCCAATATGGGTTCATCGGATACGAAGAAACATTTTCAAAATGATAACAGATTTATTATCATAAATCATCAGAGATAGAGACATTAAATATAAGTTGCTAGAAAGCTTTTACAATTGAATATTATGAAATCTATTTTATTATAAAAACACAATCTAGCATAGATTATTATTGAAAAATAATATATTCATTGATTTATTAATAATAAAATTTTTTTTAAATCACAATATCAAAACCGGAAAATATAATTTCCTTTCTCAAAAAGAAAATTTCTATATTTTTCTCTTACAAAATATAAATGAAGCTTATAATTGAAAAAGAAAATTATTGTAGCTCCCAGTTTCCTTTTATTGAGTATGCTTCTATTCATTAAAATATCTATTGAAAATATTTTTCTTTTAAGAAGGTTAAACAGTAATTAATTAAATCCTTATCTCAGTCACAATAATGCTAAAGAAAAATGAACTAGTTCTGTTATTCATGTTATAAAATAATGACCCAGCATTATTTCTATTGTTAAAAGAAACAAACTGCTACAGGTAATAATTCCAAAGTTAAAAGTTCTCTGGTATGTCATCAGTAGAAAACATCTTTCAGTGAAAGAAAAGGTGGCAATAAGGGAAAGTCCAATTTTCAACCAGAAAACAATGAAAAAAGATCAAAATCCTGTTTTCACCCGGATATACACATAGCTTTTCAAAGTAAAAGAGAATCTTTGGTGCTTTACAATTCTAAGTATTTTATATTAGTTGGAAAATACTGATAATCTAAAATGAAGTAATCCTACAATGTAATTTTAATAAGCTTTTATGCCTCAATATTATCATAATTAACAATGGTTGTTCATCCATTTCTGGTTTTATTTTAAGGGACATATCACTGTCCATTGAAGCTTTAACCGGTTTTTGACAAATATTATTCAATTTCTTTTTATTTCGTAAATTTTGTGAGCAGCTTCAATTATTTTGAGGCCCAGTTTAAAATAATATGCCAAAATTGCTAGAATCTCAATATTGATATCTGCCATGACATCTGAAATAAAAGGTATAACTGCATAATATGAAAAATAATATACATAATAATAGTATTGTGAAAACTAGAGCTGTCATATATAATCTTAAGTTGTGTCAATGAAAAAGGCTTTGAAGTAAAGGTCTGTAAAAGCATATTTTATTTACCATTATTGGATGAAATTAAATGCCTTGCTTGAAGGAATATAACTATGCTTTATATAGTATATCTAAGGTGGTTATTACATTTTTAAAAAACTATTAAACAAGAAAGCTGTTCAGGAGCTAAAGAGTTTGATGAAATGTGGATTTATTTCATTGATTCCAGTTCTCTTGAAATCAGTAGAGCAGGGAAAACAAGAATAGAAATCTTTACTGGATTCCTTCTCTTGTATTAATTCCTAATGCATATGAAAATTAACAACCTACACAGTAAGGTAGACAAAAGGCTTATCATTATTGTCCTCAACTATTTCTCTGGTTCTATCCAGTGGTATGCATGCTGTCATCATTTTTGTGATTCATTCATTTTTTTTAAATATTTTGCTGAACAGCTCAGGTAAAAAGGAAAGTAAAAAAAAAAAACATGGCCTCAATTTGAAAGAGTAAAAATAACTACAAAATGAGTGCCAGCCCATTATTAGAATTTTTAACCATACTCTTCTACCTTTCATATGACTGTTGTGGAGATTGTTTATGTTGATTCTCCTAAGGATTGAACGCACCATCCTGGGGTTGCAAATGCTGTTGACTCATGCTGTCCCACCACCTGATTAGAAGTGGGCTCACCCTTTTTTTTAAAAGCTGTTAGTGGTTTGTTCACAGGAGAAGGGTGCCTTCAGTAGTGTAAAGTAAAGTAATGTTGGCGACTGTAGTCGAAGGTGGCCAGAAGGCTCCCTTTTTAATAGCTACTACACTCAGGTGTAGGGGAGGGCAATACTCCTTTCCCTGGATTGCTCCACTTTACCCTTGATACATACCTTATATCGCTGAGTGTTAAGCAAGGAGGTATCAAGTACCATTTTTAAAGTCTTTGGTATGACATGACCTGGGATTGAACCCAGGTCTTCCAGACCATTGGAGAACACTCTACCCTCAAGGCCAATGAGCTGTTTTTTTGGTTCAGTGGTGTAATGGTTAGCAATCTAGACTAGCAAACCTTCACAAGTGAGTTCAAGTCTCATTGGGTTCCCCATTCATACAGCCTTGAGCCACATCTAAGCAAAATGTTTAGTAAATTATGACATTACACTTGGCTGTTTTTTGCCCTGTATAAGTTTTGATTTATGTGTGTTCCTCCTTATAAAATGGCCTGGTGCCATATTCTGGTTTGGTGAGAATTCAAATACATAACATTAAAGTTGGCTATTGAGTCCATGCTTGACAACTTCCCAACTTGAACAAAAATACAAACATCTAAGTTAATTACAAGGTATCTGACAAAGAATATAACATAAAAATATCTATAAAATTAATGCCAGTCCATTATTTAAAAAATTATCCTCCAAGTTAATTTCAAGGAAATTTGGTATCTAACAAAGAATGTAAGTGTTCTACTCAGAATATCTGAGGTAGTTATTACTACTTAAAAACAACCAAGAAAGCTGTTAAGAAGCATGGATCTCTGGTCATTCTACTATGAAATTTTTATAATTCTGAAATAAAATAAGAAATCATCCAGGTTTAATGATAAAAGAAGTAAAAAAATAGAAAAAATTTTTTTAGTCTATCAATAAATCATCAGATTGAAGAAACACATTTTACCTCACCAAATTCTTATAGAAAAGGTTAAACTAAGTCTCTTAATTCCTCCTCCAGTTTTAAATCAATAAAATGCATTGCAAAAAAATAACTGACCTGCTGCACTGATTGACACATTTAGGCAAAATACTGGCTTTAGATTACCAGATAAACATATTGTTATCTTTCTTAATTTCTCATAAGCAAAATAGATTAACTGATAAACATATTTTTCTCAATTTTTCTTTGAGTTTGCATGCAATTATAATTTTTGTATCTCATATTCAATTTTCTATATTTTTGATCAGATACCCATGTATAGAGGTAAGTCAGAATCAGGGGCTCATGTTTAAGAGTTATTTTATTTCGATAAAGCCATTGCTTTACTTGTAATATAATCAGGGACCCCAGTTGATTGTTTTAGAAGTAAGTTGTTTCCTTGCTAGATCTAAGGTCAACCAGGAAACAATGAAAAAGGAGGGACATATATTAGAAAAAGATTTCAGGCAGTAAGAGACAGTGAGAGAAAGATACAATGATAAGGTAAAAATGAATAATAAAGTGGATGATAGGTTCATGATAGCAGCTGATGTCCAAGTTAAGAATAGAAATATTTCAGGAGAAATCAACTGCTAGCTGTCTTTGGCTAAAAGAAACTCAAATGGAAAAGCTGAGTGGATACTGGATAGAAAGCAAGAAAAGAAAGTTAGTTTGAGATGTTATGCCGCCACGTGCCCAGCGGGTTTGTGGGGTGCTGTTCGTTGCTACCAAGTCCACCAGTTAATGCAGGGCAAAGACATTGGCCGTGGTCTGCTGAATGCTTTTTAGTGTTACAGATATCACCAACTCCCTAGCGAACCACATTTTAAAGCCGCTAGGCGAATTATAGGTGAATTATTTAAAGTCAACACAGCTAACTGGCAAGCTTTCTTTGACAAAGACAATTCTTTCACAACAAAAAAAAAAAGGACTCTGAACTGCCATGTTTGGGTTAACAAGATTAATAACAATATTCTTTTATTGAATAAAACAAAGAAACAAATAATTCAGGTAAAAGTCAGGAGCAAGAAAGTCTTTCGGTATCTCGGAAGAACCTCCACCAAAATATCTGTATCTCAGACAAGGTCCTCATCTAATATCTGTTAATGGCAGAAGGTGAGAATGTAGTTCATCAGTGATAGACATGTTCCACTTTCCTTTCGATATGGGGATTCAATGGTAGAGCTTGTGCTCTAAATCTCAAGTTTATCAGTGGGGAAATATTCCCACTTCTTTCTCCTCTATTTTATCAGAGCCATTTCTTCCTCCCGTAATTTGTCTTTCATTCACGTCAGCATGAATGCAGCAAGGTAAATTTGAATATACTTAAATTGTATGTTCACTTACTTTAAATTCTGCGGAGATTATTCTCTTCTCTTTTTCCTCTCGTTATTGGGTTTCCATAACACATTGGTAGAAGGATACACATCTTTTTTCAGATAAGACCAAGATTAATAATTGTCTCTTTCCTTGTGGACAAGTCTTTTCTTTGGGTATTCATTTAACAAGGCTCACCATACCTCTTTCTTTTCTCTCAGGGTTTTCTGCATGGCATTATTTTGGAATTTGGGTTTCTTTCATATCCCAAATTAAGTGCCTTCACTCTCCAATGAAGAAATGGCAATTCTTCATATGTCTTCACCCTTTGACGACTAAATGGCAACTCATTATGCATCTTCACCCTGTGATGAATAAACGGCAACTCATTATGTGTCTTCACCCTGTGATGAATAAACAGCAACTAACTAGTTTCCATAGTTTGAAAATTCACTACATGTTGGTCTTTTTTTTTTTTGGTGGTTTCTTCCTTGGTACCAATCATAGTTGCACTTTGCTTCTCTGCTGACACACACATGGATTATAGAGAGTGAGGTCCTCCCATGTCCATATCACCTTGTAATAACAGAGAGAGTGGAGGAGAGACTTCCTCTATTCTGTGATTCTTGCTTACTACTATCAGGGAAAGGAGTAGCACCCTTCCCTACACCTCAGTGTAGTAGCTATCAAAAAGGGAGCCTTCTGGTCACCCTCGACAAAGGCCGCCAACTTTAGTTTTACTATTGTCTGCTGAGTGCCAGAGAATCGCAGCTCCCTTCACCACAACCCAGCAAATCTATTAGGATATCATTTCTTCATCACTGAGACCAGATGCAAAGTTATGACGACGGGCCAAAAATTACAGCACCCACTTCAGGAGAGCTTCATGAAGGAGTCTCACACCATCCACAAAGAATAATACTAAGGTCTGTGTCTGCCTCTCTTGTCCTGTGACAGTTTATTTCTTTGTTATCTAAAGATGCTGACTCAGTTCATACTCTGTTTTCTCTCTCTTCAGCAACAACTAAGAAGAGTAGAAGTGAATTATTCTTTGTATCAGGGAAACAACAGACAATGCTTTGAGTTATTTTTCCTTTTTCTCATAGCAAGGTTTCAACAGGGATCTGACTGAGACTAAAGGGGTAGTGCTACACTCATAGACAATTTAGAATGGTAGTGTTACACGTTTCTATGTGGTATCATAGTGCTAGAGATGTCTATTGTGAATTGTGGTTGTACAAATGTCTATTCGGTGTTGTAGCATTACATACTTTGATGTTTTTTTAATTTTTTTCTTAATTACAGATGAAAATGTTGATGACACCTTTGGCGTAAATGTGTAGTTTGAGGTATCAGATTTAACCTTATAAAGTTCTTAGTTTAAAAATAAGCTAAAATCTCTACTCTATTCCCTCTCCACTAATCAATAAGATCATCATCATGTCGCGCTGGTAGCACGGATATCCTTGACCCTCTCTCGCCACTCCTCCTTATCGTTCATCGCCCTAGGCAGGTCTTCAGGACAACATCCCGTATCCTCACATAGCTGCTGAATGTTCGTGCTGGTCGTCCTGCTTTTGCACGGCCATGTGGTGGGGGTCTATAAGAGTACATCTCTTATGAGTTCGTCCCTGCTTCTCCAGCAGTGTCCTGCATGTCTGGTTCGTCTAACTTGAATAGTTTTCGTGATAGGAGGCAGGTGGCCGTACAGTTGGTTTCTTGTGGGGTGTTGCCACCAGGACTTGTTCAAGATTGCTCGCAGCATTCTTGCGTAATTGCCGTCTAGCTTCTTCTCCAGCCATTTTGTTAGAGTCCATGTAGTGCACCCATATAGCAGTATCGATGTGACCACTGCCTGGAAGAAACTGCGTTTCATTTTATCGGTTAGGTCTGATTTCCATATAATCGATAGCCTATTGTTACCATGCTTTCGTTAACCTTGTGTCGATGTCCTTTTCAGTTGATGCAACGCTGCTTCTGAGGTAAGTGAATTTGTCTACTAGTTTAAGAGGGGTTCTGTCTAGAGTGGAGATGTCCCCCATTTGATTATAGCACATATATTCCGTTTTGTGTGCATATGTGCTATAATCAATAAGATACATTAAAATAAACAACTTGCTGCACAGACTGGATCATTAAGGTGGAATATTGATTTAAGATGTCAGTTAAGACTATCATTATGATTGTAACTATTACTATTTAACTATAATAATAATCATTTACTTGCATAGTTATATGGCATCAAGTACCACTAATAATTTTCAAATAGGAGTTTTTGACACATACATAGAACCTGAATAGGTACTTCTTCTTCAGGTCAGTATGGACCTAGGAATGATGTCGAAGGAATATTTCCCACTGCCCAGAGCTCTAGAACTGCAGCCTCACCACAAGAAAAATACAGTTTAGAGATTAGCAAATTTAACTTATCTAACTATTCCTACAGCAATGAGTTTGGTTCTCAGAGGGTGACTGACACTTGTGTTTTAATAAAATTCCATATATGCTTTGATTTTTTTAACCCATTCTCTGAAGAGATTAACTCATGTCTATTGTGGGAAAGGGATGCTTGGTTTTTCTGCTATGGTATAATTATATACACAAGGGAAGCTAGAAATGATACACAACCAATTTCTTTACAAGTTTAAGGAGTTTTTATTACTTGTTTTCTTCTTTCTTGAGTCACAAATTAATAAATTCATGCCAACTCCAGGACAGAATCAGAAAAATAGAAGATCACAAATAAATAAGGGCACTTCCATTATTTTTTAAATAAAAAGTTAATGCAAAGATCTTATAATTTCTAGCCAAAAAATATATGGTCAAAACAGATATTATTAAGTATTATCTATGAGCAGAATCTACTGTAATTAACATAAAATTACTACAGTGTAATAGAATTTGCAAATAAATCAAAATTAAAATGGATAGTTATCAATTTCAATTGTTTAATATTCTGCCAGAGACATTAAAATCATGGTATCCTTACTTTAAAAGAAAATTCATATTTCTTTGATAAAAAATCATAGGGTGTACTCATTTATTGGTTATAATGTTTTCAATGATTCTTCACTTTCTAACTGCACAGGTACACTATCATATTTTGTATGTTTAATAAGTTTCCTATATTTTTGTCGTAGATACCAGGTATTAGGATGAATAAAAATAAATGGATGAACATTGAAAGGGATAAAACTTCTGTGCTTACAGTGATATTGTACCATATTCACAATTAATGCTATGTGCGAAATGGACATATAATATTCATTACTATAGAATAAATAAAGAACATAGAATCTCGGAGTTCAAAAACACATAACGACTTCTTGTTCAGGTACGAAACCTTTTTATTAACTTTGAGTTAAAGGTTTCGACGTAAGGAGGAGAGACACAATCTTCTATGCTGTCTTATTCATCCGGCCCCTATAGGGCGCACATTCGCCTCACATCTGTGAGCTCCAAAAGTCGATCCTTCTTGTTTGGCATCTAGTACCCGACTCTCACTTTTCACATTCTCCCCCAAACCTCCGTGATCTTCCGGTGCGTGATGTCACCCGCACCTTGTCACCTCGGTTCGTTTCAGACTATTATGACATCTGAGTGACACTTGCGCGCACCCGCGTTAACACCTGCTTCAATGCTGCACCTAACTAACCCATGTGCTGAGCCGAAAGGTTCTCAGCCTAACTAAACTCAAAGGCATGAACCGAAATCCCTTGGCAATTCCATAACAATATAACAACACAGGCACCAGAAATAAATGTTGGCAAAGTTAGCATATATCTGACTAACAGAAATTTTTGTAGTTTTTTTCACTTCTGAAATTCTGTGAACAGCTTTAATAGTCTTGAGACCCAGTTTGAAATAATGCCTCAAAATTTCTAAAATCTCAATACTGATATCATCCATAATAATATCTTTAACAAAAATTACAACAGTATGATATTTATCAAGATATACATAATAATATACGTAATCTGGGTTCAATCCAAGATCGAGTCATACCAAAGACTCAAAAAATGGTACTTGATGCTACCTTGCTTAACACTCAGTATTATAAGGTAAAGGATCAAGGGTAAAGTAGAGCAATCCAGGGAAAGGAGTAGTGCCCTCCCCTATTCCTTGGTGTAGTAGCTATTGAAAAGCAAGCCTTCGTGTCACCCTCAACTAAGGTTGCCAACTTTACTTTTTATGTAATGTTACACTATAAATAATAGAATCCAGGTATATTTAGTTTAGAAGAAAATTAAATATTTCATTAAAGATTCTTATGGATTTACTTGTTTATGGATGATACTGTATGTGTACACATTATGTGTGTGTGTGTGTGTATATATATATATATATATATATATATATATTCTCCATATTTTTAAATAATGCATATTTAAATAGTTACATGAATATTTAAATATGGAAATAACCTAAGGTCATTAGCTCAGTAGAGAAATTATCCTAATTTACTGTTGATTTATAGTTTCCTTTTCTGAGAAGGTGCCAACTGCAGCAGGCTGTATGTTTAGAATTAATAGAATTTAAGGTGCATAAGATAAAAGCAGTTTGACTGCCAGCAATCGAGAAAAGGAAGAGTGAATTTGTATCATGATCCAGAGATCTGAGAACTGAACAATGAAATATTAGTATGGTAGCCTGAAGAGAGATTGTGAATATCAGTATAAGGCTTTAAGGAAATTCAACCAAACTGATGAAGAGTTTGTATCAGGGCTTAAACTACTTGGCACTGATTAGTGATGGAAGGTTTATTGAAATACAAGAAAGCACTTGCATGAGCATGGTTAACAAATAAGAAAAGAGAAGATGGATCTATCTTCAGTATATTTGAATCTTCATATTTATAACAAACACATACAGATAGAAGTTTGTGAATATATAAATACACATAAGCACATACATACATACACTATATATATATATATATATATACACACACACACACATATGCATATATATATCACACACTGTCCAAGGGACTTAGAATAAGCTGATTATATCTCTTGCCAAGGAGTAAGACCCTCACCTCAAAAAGGAACATCCTGGTATGACATTGAACTGCATCTGATGGTGAGGCTCCAGTTCTGAAGATCTTGGGAGTGTGGAGTATCCCTTCATTGTCATTACTCCCAGGTCCACTCTAACCCAAAGTGCTAGTACCTGTTAGGATCCCATAATAGGTCAAATAGATCTATTTGAAAATTTTTCATATTCAATAGATTGGTTGGTTGGTTGTTTGGGGTTTATGATATATCAACCTTTGTAGATCATTTAATGCCAAGTCCATTTTTATACAAATAATCAGTTCAATTTCAGACAATTCAGTTTAGCATGAGTACACAGTTTAATTGTCAAATTTTTCAAGCAATTCAGTTTAGTCAAAATTCATATTCAACCAATTCAGTTTAGTATAAGTATAGATTTTGTTTACACATAGTTAAATGTCAAAACAGCTCTATTATAAATAATTCAGTTTAGTATAAATACAGTTTCAATGTCAAAAACAGTTCCATTTCATACAATTCAGTTTAGCATAAGTACGCAGTTTAAATGTAAGTACACAGTTTTTAAAAAACATTTCTATTTCAAGCTCTTCAGTTTAGGAAAACAGTTCTAATTCATGCAATTCAGTTTAGCACAAGTATGCAGTTAAGTTCTATTTAACCCACAGATAGGGCCCTATTATGTGCTACCATTCCAGGCCAGAGTGGATCTGGGAGCAATGGCAATGAAGGGGTGCTCCCTAAAGCCTCAGCGTCACTGGAACCTCACCATCAGACTGTTTAGTATCATATTCAGGACACTTGTTGGTGGTGAGGGTCTTACCCTTCTGCAGAGGTGCAGTCAGTGTATTCTACAGCCTCAACTGACTGGGCTACATATTCAATAGAAGTGTATGCTAAAAATAATCTTGTAAGAAACAACAACACAAAAAAATATATATGAATGTACAATGAATGTAATTTCCTCGTCTCAAAGCATGAAATAATTCTAGATGAGTTGACATTTTATTGGAATCAATCATTCAAATATGAAAATAACAATTCCTTTGGGGTATGATATCTGACTGACAGGTCTAGCCACACTGAAGAGTCGTGATACAACTAAACAGCCAGTGTTTGGAAGACAATATATATATATATATATATACACACACATAGATGCACTTGTGGTTTAAGGATTATCATCCTAAGAAATGTACATGGGAAACCAAATTCAAATTCTATACAAAGGCATTTATATTTTACATAGCACAAATACCCTAAGGAAAGGTATGAATCCAATTATTCCCTCTCCAGGTATGGGTAAATTGTACAGCAGACTGATATCATTAACCTTATAATCGCAACCAGTCTGGGAGAAGGAAAACACTGAATTCAGACCTGTCAAAAGCCATTTAAAATTGATCATGTTAAATCCTGCTTGTGAGGGGAACTTGGGTATATACAGATTTGGTTTGGTTTGGTTTTATGGCATATCAACCATTTTTGGTTATTTAATGCCAAATCCGTTTTCATAGATATATAAGTAAAGTTTTCTTTACACTCAGTAAAATGTAAAAACAATTTTATTTCAAACAATTTAGTTTAACATAAGTATGCTGTTCAAATCTCAAAAACAGTTCTTCATAAGTTGGTTTGGTTTTATGTCATATCAAACGTTGCAAATTGTTCAATGTCAAATCCTTTTTAGACTTATAAATTGAATACACATGGTTTGTGAAAATTTTTCTAATGACATTTTTGAACAAACCTGAGCTCATTTTTCTTCACAGTTAAATGATTTCAAGTATTTCTAGTAATACGAATCATTCTATTTACTTTTCCTCATTTGTTTGCAATCAGCTAAATGATTTCAAGAGTTGCTATGTAGCACAAACAATGAGTGAACTAATAATTTTGCTCACAGTTAAATAGTTTCTGGTATTGTAGTTATTTTATACTTCTTGAAGACTAAGGCTGGCAACTACGCAGTCTCTATCACCATCCATAGTTTCTATATTATAGGTTCTTCGTAGTGATTTTGTCGATCCCAGAGTATTGCAGTGTTTATTCATTCTTTTAGGTGACTTTGTTCTTGAGGGCATTTTGAATGCACTTCCTGGTTTTTCATTTTTCACTTTTGTGTTCATCTGTATTTTCCCAGCTTGGCAAATGGAAGCCTCCATTTCCTTTGTTTCCATGGGCTCAAAACTGTCTTTCTGGGTGTAGTTCACATTCTTGATTTGGATCAATTTTTTTCCTGTTTTGCACCATGATCCTACCCGTCAGTGGGGGGTTTCTAGTTGTTTCCCTTTTGGGTGGGGTCTGTTGTAGCCCAGCAACAGAAGTCACTGCATAAGTGAGATCCCTTGAGCTCTTCCTGTCTGGCTTTGTGTTTCATGGCTTGTTGCTACTCTGGTGTTTGGGTCTTTGGAGAGGTTTTCATGTCCTGGATCAGTGCTCTCATTTACTTTTTAAGCTGGGCAACTACCTCAGGTTTTGTGGTTGTGCTTGTTTTACATATATGACTGCTTTGTTTGTAGTTGGGATATTTTTTTTCTCACTTCCACATATTTTGTAGTCTCTACCATCCTTCTTGCTTCTTGATAGGTGATATTTTGAGCATGCTTTAGTTTGGTACTATTTACCAACCCCTCCGCTCGGGCAGGATATGACAATTTTTAAGCGGAGTTTAACAGGTTTGAATTCAGAGTTTTCCTTCTCCTAGACTAGTTGCCTCAACAAGGCTGAAGAACCTAGTCCGTCCTACTATTTACCCATAGCTGGAGGGAGAATAAGGGGGTTCATACCTTTCCCAAGGGTATTTGCCCGAAAGTGAACATAATAGCGCGACTGGAGTACGAACTCGCGTACTACGATTCCGCAGTTCATCGCTTTAACCATTACACTACGAGGACACCCCACTCATGTTTTAGTTTGGTAATCTCTTTTTCTTTCTTCCATGTCTCAAAATCTCTAGAATCAGTTCCATGGTTTCCTTGCCAGTTAGCACATTTGTAGTCTTTTTGACAGTCGTTATGTATATTGTGTTCTCTGCATCTTCCGCATACTGATGGTTGTGTACATTGGTCCTGTTGGTGCCTAAACCTCTTACATGAGTAGCATCTTTAGGGATTTGGGATATAACACTCTGCATTTATTTTTTTGGTGTCCAATTTTAATTTCTTTAGGAATTTTGTGGGTGTTAAAGGTCATTATATATGTATTTGTATCTATTGTTTCTCCATTTTTTTTTTATTTGTATTCTTCAGATTTCTGTGACATTTTGGTCTTGTAAGTTGGTTTTGATTTCATCTAATGTACCTAAGGAGAGTTCATGGCTTTTTACAACTCCTTTATATGTATTCAAGGAATTGTAGGGATAGGTTTTTATTTTCATGTTGTCAAAGTGTTTCCATTTTAGTATTTCGTCAGCTTGGTTTTTATTGCAGATTTCTATTAGAAGTGTTCCATTTTAAAGTTTTTAAAAACATTTTTTAGTTTTAAGCTTTTTGATGATATTTTTTCAATCTTGAATGGAGACAGTTTGCTCAGTAGAATTTCTTCAGCTGATTCCATCACAATGAAAGATGGTAAATAATTTGTTTTTTTCTTCTGTTTGTCAGGACATTCCGACACTTTTCTTAGCTTGGGTTTTGTTTGTGTTATCCACATAATTAGATGTGAATATTCTCCCCACCCAACTTGGAGCATCATATGGGAATGTGCTGAGTGGGGAACCCTTTCGCCTAGCAGCATCAGGGCTACATCAGGTTCAATACACTTGTGCTGGACAATTTTATTTTGTCTCTAGCTTTTCATCCCCAAGATAACTACTTGCCCAGGTACAGAAAGGGTTACGGGTCTTTTCACTGCATGAATGACCCAAAAGTCATTGTCCTCATTTGGATTTTTACACAAATCCAAAAGAGGGCTGACATGACCAGCCAACTGATTAGATCGGCATCCCTAACCACATGTATTACCCAGTAAGAGCCAAAGAGAAGTGTTGCGAGTCACATGACTTTTTTAGTTGCCGGGTCATAGACTGCTCAGCCACCAGGATTCTGTCGCCATAACAGATCGCCACCCATGGCCGACAGGTAGCCTTGTTGTGTGTGTGGGGGGGATATCTTAACTAACAAAAGGGAAATAACCTCTGATGCCACAGGGGTTACGGCCCCGACTACATCCAGGGGATTTGGTTAATAAAGGAATATACCAGGCATAGCAGCTGATGTTCATTTTCCCTCTGTCTTTAATCATCATCCATCTTATCGATTCATCTTGGTAATTGTCCATACCTAGCAAGTATCCATTACCTCAGATATAAAGACTTCTAAGGTGCAGTTGCTATATTCTACAACCCCAGCCGACTGAGCAAAGTATATACAGCATATGTTGGGTAGTTTGTCACAATTTTGAATTATTAATTTAATGCATGCACTTTGCTTGTTTCAGGTTTTATTTACTATGCATCAAACTAGAGTCAGTTGGGTGCAGTCTGTGTAGAAAGAAGCACTAAAATGCAATTCAATCCCCCAGAAATTTGGAAATGGCATTGCTGTATTGTTGGTATTCACATTCCATGTGCACCAACTTCAGTTGGTATCACCATCACCCTCATGTTGCACAGCTCTCTTAGTTCTATGGTAAGGTTTAAGTACTTGTTTCTCTTTCTGCTTTTTTTATTTTTATTTTCCCTCTTCGTTAAGAGCATGGCACATTTGTCTATACCAAAATCCATTCCTATATCCTAACTGTATATTTAAATTGTTTGTACCAGGGTATCCAATACTTTTTCATTTTTTGCAAAGGGTTTGATGTCATCCATGTACATAAGGTGATTAACCTTTTCTTATGATTTTGTAAATGTGTTGCTCCCTGTACATATCCTAAATAAATAATTGAATGGCATTATTGTTACTACAAAGAGTAAAGGCAAAAGTGAATCTCCCTGGTGGATGGCTTTCTGGGTTTTCATTTATTATTAATTTCAACCATGTTAAATCATTTTAAAAAAGATAGATTATAAAGTAATCCACTCTAATGAATAATAACATAATAACAAATGGTAAGAAAAGATGTTGGAATTTGAAATGCCACTTCTACTAATGTATTGAAATAATTTATAAATTTATGTTAACAATGAATAAAGGAAAGCCAAGATGAATATATATATAAAGTTTCCAATAGTTTGCTTATCTTCACAAGTTTTAGCATCACTTAGTTTAATATTCTAGAGTATTAAGAAGACATGTATGGTAATTGTTGCAAAATTTACTTCTGTGTAATTTGGAAAGAAATACAAAAATGCCAATAGTGACGTATAAAGGTTAATTGTCTCTCTATATATAATTTTATACAATGAATAAAATAATATAAAAATATAAGAAAAGGAATAAAGGAAAGAATTAAGGAATAAATAAATGACTGTCTCCTAAGCCAAATATATAAATAAGTCAAATATATTGTTGACAAGGTTATCAAAACTAACTTGTGGAACAAGCAGTTTCTAACTAACTCCTAATAATTCAAACATGTGTAACCTGTATATAATTTGATTGACTAACTGAGAATAAGACAGAGAAATAATTAAATAAAATCGATGAGTAATTAGATGATAATCATTTTCCTTATTTACAATAAGAAAAAGTTGAGGGAGTAAATACACATATACACGTAATGAATTTACTTGTTAGAAGTGTATCTGAAAAGTTTTCAAGATGTAATTTTAACCATAAATGTCTCTTGCATTCTTAGTTCGGTTTAACTTGTTACGTGTGTGTGTTTATAATTTCTAAATAGATCTATTTGATCCATAGAGAGGATCCTAACAGGTGCCACCACTCTGGATCAGAGTTGACCTTTTTCAGAGAGAGAGAGAGAGGCAGACAGACAGATTTGATGTACTAACTATCCAGATACATCTACCACATATATATTTGTATTTGATTCACTTCACTGCTTCAACAAAAGAAACATTTTACATTTTGGGTATGTAGGTATTTAAACTGCCAAGTGCAATATTTTCTGATTAGAATAATACCATAAGACTAATATTGTAGTATAACATTGTTATGAATATAAATTCTCATCTTAAGGGTCACATTCATTTTGAACAATTTGCAAAAAATATTCGTGCACATGACAATATTTGCACATAGATACACTCAATTATATACTGTAAATTGTAGTGTACAAATCAACTTTTTATTTGAAAAAATCTCTTCAAAACTAGTAATTGACTGATTTGGTAAAGCTAAAAATTATACCTTTTTCCATAGGTAAACCAGTGGAATAGTACTCCGAACAAATGATGTACATCAAGAAACTGCCACAAACAATTCCGACTTAAACTTGAACATATTCAACCAATTAACACTGATATTAATATAAAATAATAAAACTGTAATACAAATTAAGTATTATATTAATGCTATGTAACAGCTGTTCATACAATATCCTTATATAATCATACACACACATATATACTTTCACTGATATATATGATGGCTGTTTCTTTACTTTCAATGATAAGAAAAGAAGAGGAAGTTTACAGTGGCATTTAAAGATCCATTAGTAATAATAGAGTCCATCAAGAACCTGTAGATGCTGAAGCAGTGTGGACACAAGGAAAAGTTGAACAATGGAAGTAGAGATGAAGGCCCCTTTCTGTCTCTGTCTTCAACTGCCACTTACCTGGGATTTCAACAGCCATCTATGTCAGAGGCTAGCAGTTGTCACTCAGCAGTTTTAAAATATCATTATACTGATGCATATATTATTGCATATGTAACTTCTTGTGTCAGTATATGTAGCTTTTTTCATGAGTTGACATGTATAAACAATTAGGTGTGTATGATCTAAGACACATTTACATAGATCATACCTGAATGTTTGAGTCTCTCACTCTCTCTATATATGTATGGATGCACACTACAGAAAGTATGTCTGCATTTGGGCATATGTAATATACATATAGAAAATTACCTTTTTGTGATTAACAATTCCATTTGTTGGTAGGGTCCTGTTGCTGCTGGCTTTTTACTTTATATAGTACAAGAATACTGTGACATTCATTTGGAATTAGTTTCCCTGTTGTATTGGAATAGAAGCTATTCCTTTCTTGCTAAATGCTCTGACACTTTCATGTCATTCTAAAAAGCATTCAGTGCTTATATAATTGCTACTAGAGGTATCCCCCAAAATATTTCATGCATTTCATAATAATAGTTGTCATGCCAGCAATAAATCTGCTTATGGCTGCACTTTAAACTTGATCTTAGGGTGCATGAAACTATTTGTACATATTTACGAAGAATATATATATATATATATATATATATATATATATATATATATGCTAGTTTGTCACAAGGCTACTCTTGATGAGGATTCAGTGAGAACATTATCTTAAATAGATCAATCAGTCTCATAGATTAAATCTTAAAAGGTACTACCTTGGAGTTAGGATTCTACACTCACCAAATTACTCGAAATGGTGGGAGGGTGTCCCTATGGTGTAATAGATAAAGTGCTGAACAGCAGGCTTGAAGTAAGCAAGACTGAACTTCAGTCAGACTATAATATTCCCTTTTGAACGAATAATCTTGGGAAAGGTATAAGCCACTTTATCCCTACTGTTATAGGTTAAATAGTATTACTGCTATTCTTCTATATTGATGGC
Source organism: Sepioteuthis lessoniana (assembly GCA_963585895.1). Lineage (NCBI taxonomy): Eukaryota > Metazoa > Mollusca > Cephalopoda > Myopsida > Loliginidae > Sepioteuthis > Sepioteuthis lessoniana. Next base: position 74,612,794 of record OY757911.1, on the reverse strand, counting down.
TCTGGCATTAAATAACTGATGAAGGTTGATATGCCATTAAACCAAACCAAACCAAAGATAGAGCTTCATCACCTATGGCAGTTTAATTCATAATTCATAAGATGTATTCTATATATATATATATATATATATATATATATATATATGCACACACAACATACTCAAAACACTTCCTGTATCTTATTCAGAAAATATACATGTATATATATGCTAGTTTTGCATAAGGCCATGGTTGATGAGTATTTAGAGTGAAAACTGAAAACACTATAATAGCAAGTCAGACATTTTTCCACAAGTAATTAAATAATTTCAAGTAATCTTTCGTAACTGATAAAGATTATCATTTGCCAAAAAATTATAGCTCCAAATATATCTATGAGATATTAATAATTTGCAAGCAATTATACAGTTAAAAGTAAATATTTCTATTAATCATTTCAAACTGGTAAGAACTTTACACTTTGGTGCTATATTCTTTAAAATCATTTTACACTTTATAGCAAACAGAACTGTTTGGCCCATAAATGGGAGTTTAACAGGTACTTCCAGTCTACATTATATCAGACCTGGAATTTATGATTTCACATTCCCCAGATTTCCCAAAGGAGAGTGATGTCAACAGATGAAGTTTAAGTCAATATGTAGGGCATCTACAATATATATATATATATATATATATATATTTTATCATCATCATTATCAAGTCATGCTGAGAGCAAAGTGTTCTCTAACACTCACTCACCATCCATCCCTATTATCCATCATTCTTAATAGTTCATCTGCGTAACTTCTTGAGTCTGCATAGACCAGACTTTGATGGTCAGCCAATTCCCTTTTTTGAATTTGATAATTATGCAAGAAAGATAGTTCTCAAGAGAAAAATCTTCTACATATTTGCCATAAAGATATAAATATATATATATATATATATATATATAAAGAAATATTGATATCAAGGTAATCCAAGTAGAAGGAGTGATTTATTGAGAAGCAAAGTCAACAAAATAGCGTTTTGGTTCTAATGAACCATCATCAGGACTATGAGGGATGATATTAGTGTTGTTAAATCAACGATGGATGTTTAAAAACACAAGATACAAAAACCTAGGGAAATTTCTATTACAAGTAAAAGTTGTCCGTTTAAATATTGAATATTTGTTGTTTTAAATTACGTCATTTGACATATTAGAAATAAATTGTAGAATTCATGTACTGTTTGTTTATCGAAAGGAAGGAAGAAAAAGAATGACAAAAAGAAAAAGAGAAAGTATAAAATTATGATATATGTGGAATATATTAACTAAAGATGGAATATATTGTAACAATTTAAAATAGATTTGCTCAAGTAAGGAGAAATATAACAAAAGCCAGGACGAGTATTTAGGGAATTATAGAGTGTAATATATATTGGATCAATAAGTTTCCAGACATTTTTTTTGTACAGGCATTTAGAATAGTCATAGACTCTTAAAAATTCAGTATGTTATTGCTATACAGCTAATGAGATGACTAACCAATTTTTATGATTTCAAGTACAAATGAACAGCTACAGCAGCAATTGGAATACACCCTACTAAAGCCTGATTGTCACAGCTGGTGAATTTAAAAAATGCAATCTGGACGTGAGAACACTTTAGAAGAACAGTATGCAATAAAATTCTTTTTTAAACTTGAAAAAATCCACAGAAATGTATGGAATGCTTCAGACTGCTTTTCAACCATCTTGCATAAATACAGCATCAGTTTTTGAGTGGCATAAGAGATTCAAAGAAGGCAGGGAGACTGTGAGGGATGATGAGAGGTGTGGGAGGAGTTAGGAAGTCAATACACCAGAGTTGATTGACCAAATAAAGAATTTCATGGATAAGGACTGTCATGTGTCTATAGAGACAATAAGTGCTCAGTTTGATGTCAGTGTGGGAACTGTACACTCAATTATTCGCGAGGACTGAAGATGCGGAAGATTTGCGCGAAGTTTGTCCCAAGAGTGCTCAGAGAAGATCAGAAAGAAAAACGTTGTCATGACAGCAGGGAGATGGTCGAGCTGATCAATTCAGATTCTGCAGTTCTTGATGCTCTGGTAACCTGCGATGAAAGCTGGATCTACTGCTATGACCCAGAGACCAAGAGACCGAGTTCCCAGTGGAAGCATGCTGGCTCTCCCAGACCCAAGAAGACCAGACAAAGCAAATCCACCTACAAACTATTGATGATCCCTTTTTTGACAGCACTGGCATGATCTACATGCACAGGGTTCCCACTATGACAGACAGTCAACAAGGAATACTATGTTGAGGTTTTAAGGGAGTTCAGGTAGAGATTCTGTCGGAAGAGGCCAGCACTCTTCAAATCGTATCTGTGACATTTCTACCAGGACAATGCACCAGTTCACAACTCCATCCTTGTCACAGACTATTTGACCAAGATGGGCATCAAGTCAGTTCCTCACCCTCCTTATAGTCCAGACCTTGCTCCCTGTGACTTTTGGTTATTCCCTAAACTCAAGGAAAACCTTAGAGGCTGTCGTTATGAGACAATTGAGGAGACGAAAGAGGCTGTGACAAAGGTAATTGACATGCTCACACAAGAGGATTTCCATGGAGCCTTCCAGAAGTTGTTGGAACGGTACAAGTGCATTGCAACCGGAGGAGATTACTTCGAAGGGGACTAGAGTTTCATGTGTGTACTATCAATAAAAGTTCCCATACGAAAAAAGTTTGGAAACTTATCGAAAGCACATAATATAGCTATATATATATATATATATATATATATATATATATATATATAAATAAAGGAAAGAAGCTGAAGGTATCCGGCTAAAACAATTACCAATGCCGACTACGCCGATGACATAGCGCTTCTGGCAAATACACCTGCCCAAGCTGAAACCCAGCTACATAGTCTGGAACAAGCACACAAGACGGAATACATGTGCTTTAATCAAAGAGGCCACATCTCCACACTAAACAATAGTAATTTACGAAGCTCTTTGCTTCGATGTAGCACAAGGCCAAATGAATGGGGCACCCAATGAGACTCGAACTCACTCGTGTAGGTTTGCTAGTCAAGTTTGCTAACCATTACACCACCAGAGGTGCCCTCTCCACACTAAACAATAGTTCTCTGAAACTAGTAGACAAGTTCACCTACCTAGGAAGCAGTGTCTCATTAACCGAGAAAGACATTAACATGTGAGTAGCAAAGGCATGGACAGCTACCGATAAGCTATCGGTCATATGGAAAGTAGACCTGGCCGATAAAATGAAACAGTTTTTTCCAAGCAGCTATCATGTCAATACTGCTGTATGGATGCACTACATGGATGCAAACTAAACGGATGGAGAAAAGGCCTGACGGCAATTACACAAGAATGCTGCGAGCAATATTGAACAAGTCCAGGGGGCAGCACACCTACAAATCAGCAGCTGTACGGCCACTTACCAACGATCACGAAAACTATCCAAGTTAGACGAACCAGATATGCGGAACACTGCTGGAGAAGTAGGGATGAACTCATAAGTGACATACTCCTGTGGACCCCTTCATATGGACGAGCAAAGGCAGGATGACCAGCTAGAACCTAAATACAACAGCTCAGTGTTGATAAAGGATGTTGCCAAAAAGACCTACCAGAAGTGATAGATGATAGAGAAAGGTGGTGGGAGAAGGTCAGGGAGATCCGTGCCGATGGAGGGACATGATGATGATGATGATAATGATCTAAATTTTTTGTACTGCCAATATTAACAATTACTTTAACAAGGGGAACCATAGTGTTGCAGCCATCATAGTAATCTGCGAAGAAAAAGGATAAGGGTTGCGCCATGCGTCGTCTATCAGAGAGAGACTTGTAGGGATGGACCGGTATTTTGTATTTATGCTTCCCCACAATTTTATCTTGAAGTTTGATATTTAGTGTTTAGTTTAAAGGTAGAATAGGCATAATATAGGCACATGGAAAAAGTAGTAAATGAAGGAAACCCATGAGTGGAGGATATGCAACAAATGAGTAAAAGATATGAAACAAATGAAACGGCGCGGACAAAAGGAACATTTAAAACAAGGCGACGAACAAAAACAAATTTATATTCTACAACAATAAAACTTACATTGATACATAAAAATATTACTAACTCTACTAACAAAATAATAGTGCGTGTATATGTGTGAGTGTGTGTGTCTAACCCAACTAAGCTACAAAAGGATTACATATTTAAAATGTCCTTTTTACGATTAGAAACAGGCAGTTTCTGTGAGACTGGAAAAAGTCTCATAGTCATTGTATATTTGGAATGTCTGCGAGGCCCATCCATGTTGTTGCTTTTCACTCTAGTTGATTCACACTGGAGGGAGTGTGTTGCCGCTGTGAAGAAATCAGGTAAAAGAGAGAAAGGGTGTTTGAAAACGATGTATTTATAGAAAATACGTGTCTTGTAAGAGGCTCCAAAAGCAGGACGAAAATTTATGCGCGAACGTAGTTCTAAGCAGGTCACGTGTTTCTCCTGCCCAATGGTTTCTCGAGACTGAATATGTGAGCGTCCGCCATCTTTGTGGGGACAAGTGGCATACCGCCCGAATTAAATTATAGGAGTGTAAAGTCCTATAGACTCAGAATTGAACCAGAAACAGACGACTTATGGGAGAGGAAGAGAGCGTCCATTCTTTTCCACCCCGACTTTTGATTGGTTCTGTTGCTAAGTGCCCGAATGGGCAGACTTTGGCTTGAATGAATAGAAAAAGCTTTGTCATCTCAGGAAGGAGGTAGTTTGTCTAAGTAGCGAGACAGACAGGAGAAGCAAATAAAGAAAGAAGGAAGAAGAAAGGGGCAGAAAGATTACTCTGTTAGTAAGCGTTGGACTTGATTATTGACCCCACTCAAAAAAGAATTTAAAAAAACTTTTTATAGTTTATTAAGAACCAACCAAAATACCATGAATATAGAAAAAAAACAATGAAACTAGAGGGCCCTTTTGACCAGAACATTTCAATAAGTACACTTGTAGAAATTTCACTAAAATTATAAAAAATGAAGACGAAATCAACAAAATTCATCTCCACTTCCCATTTTTTATAATTTTAGTGAAATTTCTACTTTTGTATAAATTGAAAAGTATTGGTCAAAAAGGCCTTTTACTTTCATTCTTATTTTTTTCAAATTTTATTCAATTCTTAAAATATCTATTTTGTTAAAGTAAATATACATTTGTATATATATGTTTATATATAAATATATATGTACTCATACATATCATCATCATCATCATCATGTTGAGCCGCTAGCACGGATATCCCAGACCCTCTCTCGCCACTTCTCGCATTCGTTCATCGCCTCTGGCAGGTCTTCACGGCTACATCCCGTATCCTCACAGAGCTGCTGTATGTATGTTCGAGCAGGTCGTCCTGCTTTTGCTTGGCCATATGTGGGGGTCCATAGGAGTACATCACTTTTGAGCTCGTCCCTGTTTCTCCAGCAATGTCCTGCATGTCTGGTTTGTCTAACTTGGATAGTTTTTTTTGATGGGAGGCAGGTGGCCATACAGTTGGGGCCTTTTGGGGTGTTGCCACCAGGACTTGTTCAATATTGCTCACAACATTCTTGTGTAATTGCCGTCTCGCTTCTTCTCCAGCCGTTTTGTTAGCGTCCAAGAGGAGCATCCATACAGCAGTATCGATAGGACCACTGCCTGGAAGAAATTGCGTTTCATTTTATTGGTCAGGTCTGATTTCCATATGATCGATAGCTTATCGATAGCTGTCCATGCCTTCGTTAGCCGCGTGTCGATGTCTTTTTCGGTTGATGAGACACTTCTTCCTAGGTAGGTGAATCTGTCTACCAGTTTCAGAGACGTTCCCTCTTGCGTGGATATGTTGCCTATCTGATTAAAGCACATACATTCAGTCTTGTGTGCATTGACATGGAGGCCAATGCCTGTGGCGGCTCGTTCCAAACTATGCAGAAGTGTTTCGACTTGGTTGGATGTATTTGCCGGTATCGCTATGTCATCGGCGTAGTCGGCATCGGTAATTGTTTTTGCGGGGTACCTTCTGCTCCTTTTCTTTGTCAGCTCGAAGCCGTTTTCTTTGATTTTATCTATCGATGTTCTAAGCACGTAGTCTAGACAGATGATAAAGAGGTATGGAGCTAGCGTATACACTTGTAGTACTCCTGCTACAATGTTGAAGTATACTGTCTTTCACTTTGGTGTTTCTATAGAGGATCGTTATTGCTGCTACGGTTTCTTTAGGTAGGCCGTATGCTAGTAGGATTTCTTCCATCTTCCCTCTGTGAATGGAATCGAAGGCCTTGGTAAAGTCGACAAATAGTAATGTCGCCTGTAGGTTTTTTGCCCGTATGCCTTCAAGGATTTTATGGATGCTCAATATTTGTGAGGTCGTGGATCTATTTCTTCGGAAGCCATTTTGGTTTTTCCTGAGTATGTTGTCAATGTTGGGTTCTATGCTGTTTCGTAGTAGTGAATTGCAAATTTTGGCTGCTATGGAAGTTCTTGGCTAATCCGAGGTCACCCTTTTTAGGGAAGGGGAGGACGCATCCCTTCATCCATCTGTCAATTGGATTTTGATTATAGACTGCATTGCAGTGTCGGAGCAGTATGTCGTCGAATTGTCTGATCATCCATACTTCTGGTGGAATTTCATCAAGCCCTGCAGCTTTCCTATTTTTAATTTTTCTTAGAACCAAGTCAAGTTCTTCTTGTGTGAAAGGGCCGAGTTTAATGTCCAATTGCTTACTAATAATTCTAGTAATTGGTTCATGCGTAATATTCTGTGGGTTTCCTAGTAGATTTTTGAAATGCTGTTTCCACAGTTTTATTCTTTCTTGTTGGTTTGTAGCTTTCAGTTTTGCTTTGGTTGTGCTCTTCCTTCTACTTACTTTGTTTATTGTTTGCCAGACTATCCTAGATTTACTTTGTTCCACTGAGTCTCTAATCTTATCTATCTGATTTTGTATGTATTCTGTCTGTTCTTTTAGATGTATGTCTGCTAATCGATATTGTGCCTTTTTTAGTTTTAGGGCATTTGTGTTTGTTAGGTTCTTCCTATTGCTTTTGGAGGCAATTTTCACATGTGCACGTTTTTCTCTAACCACTAACGTTTCCCATGTGACTCTATATTTAGTTCTGGGTTTTGTTGGAATACACTTCGCTGCCGCCTCAAGGTGTGCCGTGACGAAATTCTCATATTCGTCATTTGGAGTATCTTTTTCTGTCTTCTCTAGTAGTGTCTCGAATCTGTTTCTCAATTCTAATGCATATTTATCTCTGATATCTCTGTTGTTAAGAAGGGCCCAGTCATAGTGTTTGGTGGTCGCTGTTCGTGTAGTGTTTTTTCGTAGGCTTATTCGTATTTTTGCCATGACTATTCGGTGATTGAAGACACACCCTCATTATGCTGGTGATAGAAGCTTACAAATGCAGCTTGATTCCTTTTGCAGTTAAAAGCTATTCCTGAGATGTTAAGTTATCTCTCTCTCTCTCTCTCTATATATATATATACACATTTTTAAATATTATAAGTATAAATAAATAAATATCTATATATATGTCTATGTCTATATATATATATATATGTATTTATTTATACTTATATGCATATACATTTATTTATATATATATACCAGTATTAATGAATATATTAAGTATATATTAAGATTGATATAAAAAGATATATATGTTTGTGTTCATACATAAATAAAAATCCATATATATATATATATATTGTCATCCACAGACTGTTTCATTGTATTTACATATAAATATACATATATATTTTTATGTACCCATATATGAATATTTAAAGTTAGTGACCGTAGTCGAGGGGCACAGGGAAGCTCCTTTTTCAAAAGCTACAACACTGAGGTATAGGGAAGAGTACTCCACTTTACCCCTTATCTATACCTTTTTATGCTGAGTGTTAAGCAAGGAAGCATCAAGTACCACTTATTGAGTCTTTGGTAGACTTGACCTGGAATTGAACACAGGTCTCCTGGGCCTTTGGCGAAATGCGTATATATATATATATATAAACACACACACATATAAATATAATATTCTTCACATTTATAGTCATATTCACAATGTTTCAGCCAATATGTCCTTCGGCCTTCTTCAGGTGTTTATTTTTTAACTCAGGAGCCTACACAGAACTTTGAACCACGTCCTTTATTTAATCCACAAGGGCCACTTGCTCTGATTTCATTAATCATAACCAGGTACAAGTGTTAAGTATTCCTGTATTGTTACACGCTTGTAGTCAGGATTGAACCTGCAACCTCCAGATGATTGTTACTTAGAAGCTTAGGGAACCTATGCCTATTACCCTTCCGCTATGTGTTCTGCTGGACAGTTCAGAGTGAATTTTGGGGACCTATAAAATGACTATTCTTATATAATTATGAATTACTACTATTATTATTACTACTACTTTCAATGTCCTTCTAGCCTTACTTTTAGTAGGAGGCATGTCTCGTCTTTGTATACTTAATCACAACTGCAAGGGATGGAGTATACACATTATGCCTGCTCTATGTCAAAGGCTTAGTTGAAAGGATCCTGATGTCATATGGACAACATATCTTTATATGACATCAGGACAACATTCACAAGAGACTTGACTCCTCGGGAGTATCTCTTCCATGTTATGCCCTTAACGGAAGTCGACCAAGAACTGTGTGTACTCCTTGAAAAACTCTAGTGAGAATGTCAAAGAAGTCAGTGTCTCTATTAGTTGAGCGAACCATTACTTTCATGCTTTTATAAAGCATCTTTATAGCTGAAACGGTTTCTTTTGGAAGACCACATGCTATTAATATTTGCTCCATCTTTGCTCTGTGTATGAACTCAAATCTATGAACAATAGAGCTGCCTTGAATTTTTTTACATGTACTCCTTTGATGATAGGATGGATAGTCAGAATCTTTGCAATTGTGTATTGATTTGTCTGAAAACCTTTCTGATTTTTCCTAAGAATTTACTCTATTTTAGGTTTAATATGGTTGAGGAGCAAAGCATTATATACCTTAGCAGCTATATCAGTAAGAGATGTGTCTCTGTTGTTCTTTGGGAGAAAAAGAAGATTCAGCCTTTTCTCCATTTCTCTATTGTACTTTATTTATCATATTTACCAACCTCTCCGCTCGGGCAGGATATGACACAAGGTCATTTTTAAGCAGAGTTTAACAGGTTTGAATTCAGAGTTTTCCTTCTCCTAGACTAGTTGCCTTGCCAAGGCTGAAGAACCTTGTCTGCCCTACTATTTACCCATAGCTGGAGGGAGAATAATTGGATTCATGCCTTTACCAAGGGTATTAGTGCTATGTGAAATGCGATCAGTCTCGTCTGGGATTTGAACTTGTGTCATCGTGTTCATTTCCTATGACAATAACCATTACACCACAGGCACCTCCTATTGTGCTTTATTTATAGACAGCATTGTATAATCGAATTAGTATGTCATAAAATGTCCATGTTTTCCACACTTTTGGAGGTATTTCAGTAACTTTAGAGGAGTTTCCAATCAGATTTTTTAAATATTCTTTCCACTTTTGTATCCTTTTTTCTTTTGTTTCACTTTTAAGGTGCTCTTCCTTCTGTTGACTCCCTTTACTGCATACCATACTTATTGTGATTTCTTATCTTCAACTGAGTTTCTAATTTTATTATTTAAAATTATTAACTGGATAGAGAGAATCCAATGAGTGCTCCGTTTAATGACAATTCTTGCACAATAATTTTCTCTGGCTACCTTCCTACCAATGCCAGTGATGAACTGGACATCATCACCTCTTTATAAAAGAGCAATCTTCACTTGTCCAACATATTCCCAGACACAATATTCAAATCATCGATGGAGACAAGAATGCTCAAAGAGACAAAGACAAAAATAAAAGAATTCTGCTTACACAACTTGTCAAACAGAAATGGGTTATATCTAGTTGATTTCTCACTCGAGAATAGGTTCGCCTGTCTAAATACGAAATTCCAAATATGAAAGGAAATCCATGGACCTACACCTACCTAAATGCCTTTAAAGCACAGATAGATTATATACTCATGAACAAATAGAGGATAAATAGCTGAGGCATACTCCTCTTTTGATGCAGCATCTTCTAATCACAAGATCGTCTTGGCAAATATTCCTCTGAATCAAGTCAACCAATATTCATCAAGCAGAAATAAGAGTCAAACAGTTAAAGCTTCACAATATCACTGGTCCTTATCCACCAAAAGTGATTTTAGAAATCACAGTATGGTAACTGTTCAAAATACGTTTGCTGCTCTTCGGGAGATATCTGAAAGATATACTCCAAATAACGAATATAAAAACTTAGATAAAGCTTACCAGAGTCATGTTGGGATTGGACCTTTGAGAGAAAGATGATTTTCTGGCCCTTTCATAAAGACAATCACTAAGCACATATTGTGTCAAGCATGACTTTATTTCGAGTGAGTGTTTACAACTAAAACTCCAACGGAGTTAACTCTAAATTAGTCTATTGATTATATACATACAACATCCCCCCTCCTAAGTCTTTTGTTCTTCAGCAATGTTTCCGTACAGACTTATGAAGAATATTCATGCATCCTACAAGATGGGTACACTTTTATTCTAACTCTAGTATGGATCATTTATTCATTTGTGGTTAGTTGGTGTTCAGAGATTTCTGTAGGTGATGTGTTTGTGTTATATATTGATCCTCGACCAAGCTGTCAATCAAGAGATGCACCGATGTAAGTAAGCAGAAAAACAGCAGAAGCAGGTGGACGTGAGACAATAATATAATCAGGTGTCCGGGGCGGTTCGAGTCAGTTGGAGAGAGGATGCCAGCATGAGAACCAGCTTGCAGACAGATTGTCTTGCAGTCCTCAGTGACCCACGGTTGAGCAACCCAGCCAAGATGAGAAAGAAGTAGTGCTATGGTTGAGGAAGAACTTGGGGTCAATATAGCAGTCCATCCTTGTCTCCAACTCATCTCTCACACTCAACCAATATCACCCTTTCAAGAATAAAGTGTGAGAGATTATCTTTTTATAAAGAAGTGTATTCGTTCGTTCATTGAAGTTTGTTTATTATGTTTGATTATGTCACTGCTTATATTTGTATTACAGTATACAACATTTGTACATTTCGGAGCTCTGGTGTTTGTGGGATGGCTAACAGATGTCATCTGTGGTAACGGATTTTTCGGCCATTCTCTGTTAGAATGAGATATGACCTAGGTTGCTTAAATCTCTTGATTACTTTCCTCTTGCTTGACCAGGTTTTGCCATCATGTAAATGGATATGGTCACTGATGTTTAAGGGTGAGAGTCTTTTTTGTGTTTTCTAGGTGTCTGCTTATAGGCCTTGTCCTGGTATGTGAATTCCTTTATTCTAGGTAATAATGTTCGTAACTCAAGTTTCATTAGTTTTGTTGCCGGTGATGGAATGTTCTCCTTGCCTGGTGCTATGCATAAAGGAAGCAATGCTAGGTCTTTGTCATCCCCTGATTTCAGGTATGCTAGGTCTTTGTCATCCCCTGATTTCAGGTATTGTTCTCTCTACTAGGCCATTTGACTGCAAATACTTTGCTACTAGTATCGTGTTCAAAATCACAGTTTGCCGAGAATTTTCTGAATTGTAGCAAGGTGAATTCTAGACCATCATCGGAAAAGATTAGTTTAGGGATTCCATGTCTTAAGAACATTGCTTTCATCTTCTTTATCACTATGGGTGAGGTGTTGTTGAGGAGTTTGTTGATTTTAAAATACTTGGAGTAATAATCCACGATAATGAGGTAGGTTCACTCTGTATATTGAACTGGTACATCAGGGATCTCATGGTTCTTGAGTGGTTCGCTAGTTTGACGTTTTTTTGTTTTGTGGATAGGCCTCACAATTTAATATCGTATCTGTTAAGTCAGCATTCATGTTTGGCCAGAAGAGTCATTCATTGTCTGACTTGTGATTTTTCTTTTTTCAATTCCCAGATGGCCTTAGAGAAGGATTTTGTGCATTTCCAATCGGAGTGTTGAGGGTACTATGAGTTGCTGGCCTTCGAGAAGAAGCCCAACTTGGTATGTGACCTCTGAATTATGGTGATGGTATGTTCTGAGACAGGGGTCGAGTTTGAGGCAATGTTATGGCCATCCTCCAGAGATTTGATGTCATAGTTTTTGTATGTATCATCTTTTGCTGTTTCACTTATAGTTTCTGGTGACTCTTTTCACTGATTGGGAGAGAAGATATCACGAAATGGACTAGTAGTTAATTCTTTTGTCAGAGATTTCAGGAGTGTTGTCTGGATTAGTGTGTCAGTAACCTCCATTAACATCCATTAATCCATGAATATATATATATACAGCATATCGATAAATATATACACCAAACAATTTTGGCTAAAAGTCCCCAAGTGTAGTGGTTAACATGCTGGAATTTGTACTGACCAGGTTCAAACTCCAGTCAAGCTATTATATTCATTTTGGACTAATGCCCTTTGGAAAGGTATGGACCCCTTATTCCTCTATCAATGAGTTGAATCATACCACTACCATTTTTCAACAATGATGGCATTGGCATTAAATAACCAATGAATGTTGACATGCCATTAAACAAGGAACCAAATGACAACACTGATTCTGTCCAAGAAATGATCAAGGGGTAAGACAACTTTGCATTGATGTTGTCACTCTTCCCAGAAGATGTTAAAAACTCTCATTGACACTTATACCCCTGGTTTTACATTTAGACTTTTCTTCTTTTAAACTGGCTAGAGGGTCCAGTTTGTCTCACTATTTACCCAACAATTATTCTTCTACAAGAATAGCTTAGTCATTAAATAAACCACAAAGGTTAATTAAACAAAGAAACCAAAGAACCAAAAAAAGTTTATGTAGAATTTTTTTTGAAAATATTTATCATTTGTATACACACAGAATGGTTATTATTAGGTGTTATTTATTACCAAACTTTAAAGCATTCAAACTCGTTAAAGAAAAAATATGAATATATAGGCATCTGAATATATTTACACCTCTTAAATATATACATGCAATTTCATTCTTGGCAATAAGTTTCAATAGTTCACAGATTGGAAATAACTAATACCATATATGTTTTCATTGTGTAATTTCATTGACATAATAAAATCCTGGTATTTTTTAGCTAAAAGGAAAATATTTTTATATAACATATCATTGGTGTACTTATTGTTAGGTGATATATATATATGTATGAAGTCACTCGATAAATAAGGTGAATTTTGTAGTAGGAACAACTGGAAACTCTTTCAAAGATATTAATAGTGATGGGTCACATTTCATGTCTCCAAAGACTATTAATATAACCTTCTTTTCTTAAAGAACTTTTTCTTTATTGGAGAGTCAGTGTCTTTTCAACTCAGGTTTGTCCTAGCAAATCCATGTGTAACCTATTTGTAAACATTTTTATTCACTAAAACATGTTTCTCCATACACATCTCAAATTCTTCTGTAAATTTCATTTGGTCTGCATTTCTCAGCCAGTAAAAATTTAATGACACACATCTATTCCAGCTTGGAGCATTCTGTTTGATTTGCAATCATTTTGAATAGCCTCAAAATAAATACTTTGTCAAGATTAAAACAGTTTTTGCCATAAACCAATTTCAAACAATGCAGAGTTTACATTTATGGGAAAAAAGTTTTCTTCTGTAAAATTTCCTTTATTTATTGAATGACCCACAAATATATATGTGTGTGTCTGTGTTAGTTTTTATAGAAATGATATGTAATTGAAAAAATAAGGTCAATTGTCTTGATCATTTTTTCATGAAGGCCAAACCTGATCAATATAAAGGCAAATAGCCAAGTTGCTAAGAGCAGTAGAATGTGCTGACTTTATCTCTGTAGAAGAGTAGATTTGGCACTCAACCATCAAATAATGAGGCTGAAGTTCTGAAGCTTTGAGGAATGTGGAGTACCCCTTCAATACCATTACTCCAAGGTCCACTGTAACCCAGAATTGTAGTACCTCTTAGGATCCTATCTATGGGTCAAATAGGAATATTTAATCATTTACTTTACTTGAAACCATTTAGCCGTGTGTGAATGCATGAATAAGGTTGAAAAGAATTAATCATGTCAAATAGCAATTCTTGAAACCATTTAACTGTTTCCCAACAAAAAAGCTCTGGCTCATTTAAAAACTATTTGTTTGAAATCATATATATTTATATGTATGTATGTATGTATGTATGTATGTATGAAGAGGATTTGGCATTAAATAACCAACAAGGGTTGATATGCCATGAAACACCACCAGCTGTAAAGACAGATTAGATAAAAACCTGTATTTTTTATGTACTAAAAAGGATATCAATTGTAGCTATAATTTCACATTGAATATGTCATGAGATCTTTGTGTAGGAAACATTTTTATTGCCACATACCAGAATTTATCAATTAGACATTTAAAAAAACAATAAAATTAATAACCATTTATTGTAAACAATTATAAACAAGAATAAAAAATACATGAAAATAAAGATTTACAAACATTTCCTCAAATTTTATTCATTTTTCTTTTTCAATTTTAACTTTAGAGTGTGTATCAAAGACAATAATAAAGGATAAGCTCTTGGTGAGACTCAAACTCAGGTCCCCATTTGTTTAGAGACGTATTGTTATTTCTACAATTTACATCATTAACAACCAAATCAAATTGTATCACATCCATAAACCCATCTACTACAATTTTGGTCTTATCTTTTCAACACTCAAAAAGATTTTTTTTTGGTATTATATATTTTTATTCTAGATGAATAAAATCATTATTATCAATTTTGATTCATATTTTCTTTAATTATATTTTTGATTCTATTTTTCTTTTTTTTTTTTGATGATCTACATTGAAAAATAAATTATTTTTCTTGATATAGAAACAAGGTAACTAAACACATATTAGAAGAATTATTGAGGTTTAAAGTTCTCGATAGACAGGGCTCAGTTTCAAGGAAATTAAAGGCCTTAATTTCTGATCCATTAAATGAAATTACTTCTATCAATATTCCTTTATTCCTTTCCCTTTTTCATTTCACTGGAAGTCTTGTTGAATCATTCCGAATTTTTATGCATGACAGTAGCCCAGATTATGAGCAGTAATCCTCTCCGGTCATGAAATTTGCCAGTTCCACCCATTTCTTCATGTCACTCTCCAGGTTGCCATAATTAAAAGAAAAAGCCGGATTCTATGAACCATTGAGCAAAAAAGCTCAAGAAAAATCCCCTTCCAAATGAAAACTAATAATTGTAGGAAGCATTTGGAAGCCTGCTTTTTCTGCTCTTATTGGTCTTTTTACAATCTGTTCATTAGTGAGAATTGCCTTTTCATGCTCACAATGTGATTCCATGTCTTTGGAAATGGCCAGCAGTCATCAGTTGCAATTACATCAATGGACAGAGATCACAAAATGGATACTCAGAATAGAATCCCATGACATGCAAGAAACACTCATAAAAACAGAACAGAATTTCCTATAATGTTAATTACTATGAGTGCTACAAGAATTCTGATTAAAAAACCAGAATGTTATTTTATTTTTTGCTTTTGACGAAAAATTGGAGACTTAAGTCTTACTTGGATTTGTAATTTAATCATTTATTCAAATAATCTAATTTTTGATCCTGTTTATCATTATTTTATTCTTTGCAAGTTGTTCTCACCAAAGTCTGAGTGATAGCAAGTTTTCTCAGATCTCTAGAATTCTTATAAGTATCTTTGCTGATTTTAGTAGTGCTATGGCCAGATGTTCTTCATTGTTCATCTTATCTCCAGTTTCTCAAGTCTTTTTATCAGGTTCTTAGTGATTGTTCTTAGGGATTTACTTACAACTGGTATCTCTGTCACTTTCATGTTCCACAGCTTTTTTGCTCTCTAGCAAGGTCCTGGTATTTTCCAGTTTTTCACTTTCTTTTATTTTTACTCCAACATCAGTATGATTGGCAAAATCTACTAAATAACAGGAACAGCAAAAGTTACAAGATAGCAATTCTTTTTTTCTCTTGTGAATTAAAACTAGTTATGCTCTTCTGGCCTGGATTGAGTGATCCATTTGTATCTTAATATTCCAGAGAATTCAAGCAAAGATTTAGTGATTCATTTATTATTATTATGATCCTCATCATTATTTTAATCAACCTTATTGAAACTGAAATGTTAGATAATCATCATTATATTTTATAATTTTCCTTGAGTTATCAATCTCTTATGACATCAAAGATAACAATCAATTTCTTCTGTAAGTCTATCAGATTTTAGATAAATCACTTTGCAATACTCTTCAATTATCATTTTAGAACATCAATAGATATATGGATCATGAGCTTCTTCGATGAAATGATGTTCATACCTTTGTTATCAAGTGAGAGTGACCAAGTAATTCATTAAAAAATCTAAGTACTCAACAATTAAGACTTTTTGTCATGCTTAGCTAATCCTAAAAATATCTTCATACATATTTCATATGGCAGCAAATATACAATACTGCTCATAATTAAGAACACCCCTACTACTATCCTAAAATAGAAAGCTAATTTACTTCTGAATCAAAGATACCAGGATTTTATTTTTCATGGAATATCATGGATTCAAAATTACCAAACTCTACAGCATTGAAACTTTGAAAGCCAAAATAAAATTCTTACACTTCTGTAACAAAAAGAACATTGCCTAGATACAAAGGTCACTAAATAGATAAGAAGAATTAAAATCTATGAGAGTCATAAAGGGAACTTTTTGGAAAAACAATTTTTTTTTTCATAAATGTATACACAACATTGTTTGGAATTGGTTTATTGCAAACATTGTTTTAATATCACAAAAATATTAGCTTTAAGGGCTATTCAAATCGGCACCAAATCAAGCTGAGTACTTCAGGCTTGAACAGAGGTTTGCCATCAATTTTTTACTGGCTGAAATGTGCAAACCATGAGAAATTTACAGAAGAATGTGTGATATGCTATAGTCAAACAATGCTTACAAATAAGCAAAACAAGTGTTTGCCACTATTAACATGAGTCAAGAAGACAGTCTATTGAGTGAAAACATACCAACTCTCAAGTACAGAAAAAGGTCTGGATGTAGCAGTTAGTAAAGAAGGTTATACTGATTCTCTTTTATGACATGAAAGGACTCATCACTATTGATTTCATTGAAAAAGGTGCAACAGTAAACAGTGCTTCCTATTGCCAACTCCTTAGGCAAAATTCACCTTATTTATTAAATGGCCCTTGTATTTATATATACTGTATCACCAATAATTAAGTACACTTCTAACATATTTTTATAAAAAGTTGATTTCTTTCTCCTTAGCTAAAATTCATCTTATTTATAGAATGAACCTCATATGTTTAAAGGATATACACCGTTTCATAAGCATATTTTTGCTTACTGAGTCTTGACAGTGTTGGTTAGTTATATCTTATGGTATATCAACTTTTGTAGGTTATTTAATACTAAATCCTATATATATATATATATATATATATATTAAATACATGATTTGTAAAAGTATAGTTTGAAGGTAACATTATGATAAAAGCCAGAGCTCATTTGTTTGTACAAAGTTAAATGCTTTTAAGTAATTCTATTTAACATTATTCATTAACTTACATGCAGTAAAATTATTTCTAGAATAGAAAATAATCAAATAATTCTACTTGACTGATAGATTGAACCCTAAGAGCTATTACCACTCTGGGTCAGAATGAACTTGCAAGTATGGAGTTCAATATTATACTCTGGACACAAAATGGTTTCAAGTATTGCTATCCAACACTAACAATTCTATTCATCATTATTCATTCCTTTGCACACAGTTGAATACTTTTCAGTATTACTATGCAATACTAATAATTCAATTTAATATCTTATTCTGTCAGAATTCTATCATAAGGCTCAGTAGCAATGTGTCAGTGCTCATATGTGTGATGATGAATTATGAATTGAAGTAAGATTATATGGACATTGAGACATTCCACTATTCGAAGGTGGCCAAGTCCATTCTCTGGACAGTGATTAGTTGCTGGCCCACTGAGTGGGCATATTCATGCATATATACACCAGCTTGCTTCAGTCATGTTTTAGGTGTTACGGGTTCGGTGTTGAGTTACAGTCCATTCTACTTTTTGTCTGCCAGCCAGATGCTAGCTGGGGCTGTTGAGCTGGTAAGTGTTGTTATTCTTGTTTATTCTGCATATGAGAGCAGTGACTTCTACATTATCTTTTGTTTGCTCACAGTTAAATGGATTCAAGTATAGTAAATCATAAAATAGTTCTATTTGACCAATAAATGGGACTGAAAGGTGTTAGGAATTTACAAATCTAATTCCACTTAAGATTAGACATACCGTTTTTAGGTGCAAGTATTCATCTTTATATATTCTGGACAGGATACTTTAATACAATCAACAAGGCAAAAACATGAGGACGATTTTATGAAAACACAGGGTTCTTTTAAAAAGAGAGTAGCAAAAACTATGGGCAGATAACTTCACCCTTATTCAATGTGGGATTCAGGGTAGAAAACTCTGACCCAACAATTGGAAATTTACTAAGCTTTTTGCTTAGATGTGGCACAAGGCCATATGAAAGAGGTACCCAATGAGACTTGAACTCACTCGTGTAGGTTTGCTAGTCGAGCTTGCTAACCATTACACCACCAGAGGCGCCTATTAGTTGTACTGACACGAGTGATAATTTCAACAACAGGTACTTTGAATCCAGGTCCAAGTTGACTGGCGAGTCACAACATTAAAGAGGTACTCCACATTCCTCTAAGCTCCAAAATAAGAGCCTTGCCATCAGATGGTTTAGAGTCATAGCTAGGACACTTCAATGATTTAGATTTTGGTAATAAATAATGCATAATATCAGTCTTGATTTTATATATATTCAACTTGAAATAAAATCCTGATATATTTGGTTTAGAAGAATATTAACTTTTTTAATAAAACATTATTAAAGTATATTTTATTCACAGGCAAAATGGTAATTTGTATTGCTCCAAGAAGGTATTATTTGATCATATTTACCAACCCCTCCGCTTGGGCAGGATATGACACAAGGTCGATTTTTAAGCGGAGTTTAATAGGTTTGAATTCAGAGTTTTCCTACTCCTAGACTAGTTGCCTCACCAAGGCTGAAGAACCTAGTCTGTCCTACTATTTACCCATAGCTGGAGGGAGAATAATTGGATTCATACCTTTCCCAAGGGTATTAACGCTATATGAAATGCATTCAGTCTCATCCAGGATTTGAACTCGTGTCGCCGTGTCCAATTCCTACGACGATAACCATTACACTACGGGCATTATTTGATAGTATAAAAACAAGTGAAGTACAAATCTATCTTGGATAGCAGGTTTCAAGACTTGGCTTGATATGAACAGAAAAATATCAAAAAAACCTTTTCTGTAATTTTTCTAAACATGACTATGTTACTATCTTTTTTTGTCAATTAAGATTTACACCAACTATTCACAGGCAGTAATCATTACTCCAAATAACTTTTTTCCTTGAATGCTTGCTTTATCCTGTCATCTTTTGAGCTAACAAATAAAGACATGTCATATTTTCTTAAAACTATATCTCCAAAATGATTTTCCTAAATTTAAGGGGATACTCTAACCTGATTAGTCATTTGTACCAAGTCCTAATGTCATGATATGAAACTAATGGGTCAAAAGTTGCAAACATTTCAGCCAGTAACAGAAAGAGGTCCGTCGGCTGCAGGATAATACATGGTTTAATCTTTTGCAAACCTCTTAGCAGAAACTGATGCAATCATGCATCAAGATTCTGACCCACTGTACACAAAACCTGTGCCCAACATCCAGGCTTTAAAATTTATATATGCCTGCATGTGTCCACCCGTGCTGACAGCACAGATTAAATTGTAATATAATAGCCGAGGGACAGTGCATGGGTCACTTAGGTGCAGCAAGTGTTCGCGTGTGGAGCAGATGTGTCACTCAGAGATGTCACAATAGCCCAGACGGGAAATGATGTCATGCACCGGAAGCGTGCTGAGGATTTTGGGATTTTGAAAAAGTCAGAGAGGAGTTGAGACCTGCTTCGGGAGAAGACGGTTGACTTTTGCTTGCTTGCGGAGGCCTTGGGCAGGTGTTGCACTAGATGGAGCTGGGGCAGATGAAAGAGCCAGAATAGAAAGAATGTGTATCTCTCTCCTTATGTTGAAGAACCTTTAAACTCGAAGGTAATAAAATGTTTTATACCTGAACTAAGAAGTTGTAAGGGTTTTTTGTGTTTCGTGGATTCCTATGTTCTATGTTATATATATATGTCCATTTTGCATATCCATATCGGGCTATGGTACAAAATTATATATGTAATTTAAGCCATAAGCAAAAATAAAGATTTCTTCTTCTTCCTAGGAAAGGAAAATATCTTAATTTGATCAAAGTTCATCAATACTTGAAGTTTTCATCTTCTTTGGTTGAATCCTCACAGAGCTGCTGATCAGATATTTATTTTTAATCCCAGATCTTTTTTTTCTTTATTATGAAGAAAGGAAAAATAAATAAGAAAAAAACCTCTTATTTCTTTTTCTTTTTCACTGAAAAAAAGAATTACTTTCTTTTAACTTAGAAAAATATCTCTTCTTTGCAGGAGGGGGAACCAAAAATCAAAAAAAAATTTGAATTTATTTATTTATATAATATATTCTTAACTCAAGTCAGTCAAAAGAACCAGAGAAAGTGTTTTTAATCCATATAACCTGAAGAATAAATAGGATAATTTTCTTATAGAATCTTACTTTTTCTCATGTTCTTTACCACATGCAACCATTTTTTGTTGGAGGAGATAACTCTTATGGTAAATAATACCAAAGTTTTGAAACTAAGATATTTTTTAAGTGATACTCACAATGAATACAGATAAAATACACACTGAAAATATTTGTTCAAAAGTCAGAATATGCATTGTGATTATAGGTTATCCAAACAATTCTTATGTAAAGTCAAATCTTTATTTTTTTGTCATAGATAATATTTAAATCTGTTTATTTTTGTTCATTTTTATAAAAAGAACCAAAGTCTCTGTCAAAACAATAGTTATTAACATTAGGTCAAATACAAAATAGAGACATAGCTTCAAAAAAAGAACAAAAATTGTTTAGTGTACTAACAGCAATCATCTCTGAAACTTTCTCTTGATAATTAATTGAATTTACAAGTTGCCAATATGAAGGGCATCTTAGAAGAATATTAATAAGATGCTTCACTTTCAAAGCACATTTCATTTGTAGGCTAAGTCCAACAGATCATTCTGTATTTGTCTTTAGCTGAAATTTACGACGCTTCAGTTAGTTTAAAACAAGGCTTCAGGTTATACACAGTACCTGTTGTTATAAATCAGTCACCTATCAATATAGGGAACTGGCTTAAAATCGCTTAAGTCTTCTTTTCTTTTTCTTATTTACTAAGCTTTGCTTATTCTAGCACACAGACCTCTGGTTACTTAGAGTTGCAGCTGTTACTGAATGGTTGCCCATCTAAGTGTACCATATTCGCAATTAACGGTATGTGCGAAATGGACATGTAATGTTCATAACAATAGAATATATAAAGAACAGGAATCTCAAAAACACGTAACTACTTCTTGTTCAGGTACGAAACCTTTTTATTAACTTTGAGTTAAAGGTTTCGACGTAAGGAGGAGAGACACAATCTTCTATGCTGTCTTATTCATTTGGCCCCCAACTCGAGCGGCCCCCATCGGGCGCACGTTCGCCTCGCGCCTGCGAGCTCCAAAATTGATCCTTCTTGTTTGGCGTCCAAAACCCGACTCTTATTTTCTTCAAATTCTCTCACAAACTTCCGCGTGCTTCCGGTGTGTGACGTCACCCGCACCTTGTCACCCAGTATTGTCTTGGACTGTTATGACATCTGAGTGACACCTGCACCCGCGTTAACACCTGCTTCAATCTTACACCCAACCAACCCATGTGCTGAGCTGAAAGGTTCTCAGCCTAACTAAACTCAAAGGCATGAACCGAAATCCCTCGGCTATTTCATAACATAAGTATTAAACTGATTCAGAGTTGCTTAACTTTTTCTGATTTAATTTACTAAATTTTGCTTAGTCTGTTACATAGACCACTGGTTACTTACAATATCTGCTGTTGCTAGTGCAGAAAATAGAACTGACAGGCCATGATCAAATTCTAGCAAAAGCTGTATTCACATTGCTCTATTACTTTTGGAAAAAGCATATATCCATCTTCCTTCCTTTCAGCTACGAGTAAGACAATGTAATGTAATGGCCGAGGGGTTTCGGTTCATGCCTTTGAGTTTAGTTAGGCTGAGAACCTTTTAGCTCAGCACATGGGTTAGTTAGGTGCAAACATTGATGTAGGTGCGCACACGGGCGGACAAAGGTGTCACTCAGAGATGTCACAATAGTCCGAGATGAAACAGGTGACGGAGTGTGAGTGACGTCACACACCGGAAGCGCGCAAAGGTTTTTGGGAATTTGAAGAAAGTTAAGAGAGTTGAGACTAGACACTGGACGAAGATAGTCGACTTTTGGAGCTCACTGAGGCGAGACGAATTTGTGTGCCATGGGTGCCGCACGAGATAGGGACCAGATGAATAAGACAGCATAGCAAGATTGTGTCTCCCCTCCTTATGTTGAAACCTTTAACTCAAAGTTAATAAAAAGGTTTTATACCTGAACAAGAAGTCGTTACGTGTTTTTGAATTTCGAGATTCCTATGTTCTTTATATGTTCTATTGTTATGAACATTATATGTCTATTTTGCACATGGCGTTAATTGTGGCTATGGTAGAACCGTAGAGCAGACCAAGCAGAGTTTGCTGGCCAGTGAGTGAGTGTACTTCTGCAACATATGGGACCTAAATTTATTCCAGTTCAGTTTCCATTATAGGAGAGTTTGATTACAATCCAACTTCTCTCCAAGTGTCTTTGATGATATCTGCATTTCCACAATCTGCACCTGATCTTATTGCGGTCATTTCCAAGTCATTTCATGATTTATTAGTCTAGAGGGTAAAGTGTTCACTAATGGCCTGGGAGACCAGGGTTCAATCCCAGGTCAAGTCTTACCAAAAACTCAAAAAATAGTATTTGATGCTTCCTTGCTTAACACTCAGCATTATAGAGTATGGATCAAGGGTAAAGTGGAGCAATCCAGGAAAAAGAGTAGAGCCCTCCCCTACATCTCGGTGTAGTAGCTACTGAAAAGTGAGTCTTTGAATCACGCTCGACTACGGTCACCAACTTTACTTACCATTCATAAATTGTATAATAATGAATTGACAAGACTGGAAATATGTTTATTTGCAAGCTTTAAAACTACTCCTGAGATGACTCTTTTCAATGCTATTTTTTCCCGAGATCTTCTAAATAAACTATCAAGTAGACTTAATGAAATATGTCAAGCAAAAGAAAAAGGCATTAAAACTTTACTTGATAAATTTTATGATGGTGCATCCAAGCAGATAGTTGGAGTTTTTTTTTACATTTATTGCCAAGCTTACTTTATGTACACATTTAAAGAGAATCTAATTTTTCACTACATTGTCTGGATTATCATTTAATATATATCACATAAGTAAAGGTGGTGACCATAGTTGAAGGGGATTCAAATGCACCCTTTTCATTTGCAACTACACTGAGGTGTAGGGAAGGGTGCGACTCCATTTCCTGGATTGCTCCATTTTCCTCTTGATCTGTACCTTATAATGCTGAGTATTAAGCAAGGAGGCATCAAGTACCATTTTTTGAGTCTTTGGTATGATTTAACCTGGGATTGAACACCGATCTCCCAGGCCATTTATTGGTCAAATGGGTAGAGATTTCACCAATGGCTTAGGAGACCAGGGTTCAATCCCAGGTTGAGTCTTTCTAAAAACTCAAAAAATGGTACTTGCTGCCTCCCTGCTTAACACCAAGCATTATAAGATACATTTCAAGGGCAAAGTGGAGTGATCCAGGGAAAGGAGTAGCATCCTCCCCTACATCTATTGAAAAAGAGCCTTTGAGTTGCCTTTGACTACGATCAGCAACTTTACTTATATATCACATAAATTACATTTAAAGACTTATTTCACAGATATACTGAGAAGAATCATTAGTCATGCTCATAGGTTCATAAGGGGTATCACATCTTTGAACATCAGACCCCCTCAACAAAGTGACCAATCTTGGGTTGATTCCTCCCTAAATTTAACTTTCAATAGTGACAATCTATGACTTAATCTCAATCCACCTGATAGTTCCTAGGGACCCTCCCCCACCTTTTATCAGCTCTGGTAATACGAAATCCAGTAAATGGCCTGAAGAGTGAACCCTCAGCAAACCCCTATTATCCCAGTTTTATTTGCTCACTTTAGGCTAGCCAGTTCTGGCTTATACAATATACCACTTGTTTCTCATATTTGGCAAACTACCTCCCATAAGCTTTGTAGCTTAGTCACCTTTAACTGCTATGTCAGTGATGGCTGATCATCTGATTGGAGAGAAAGAACACAAAATACAACTTGCTTCAAATGTAGGATGTTATATTGTTTTATCGCCTCCATTCAACTTTTGAATGTATGTAATATATGAAAATGGATAACAGACAAAATGTGCTGAGTAAATTCTTTGTTTTAGTAAGAAGCAGCTCTTCTAATATCTTTAAATAGTTCAGTCACTCCCTCTTCACACTACTATTGCTTGTCTCAGAGTGCAATTAATTACCACGTGATCGCTTGTTTTGCAAAATCTAAGGAGATGGTTATTCAATCAATGTTTCATTCCAGATGATATAATAGTGATTTTGGGACATTGCTTTAAATAGGACCAAAAAAGTTTGAAGAATTTGTGAAGTGGAAAGAAATGAAATTTCATTCGACTGCACTTCTCAAAACTGATTTCAGCATTTTAAAAATGATCCCTTGTCCCTTAAAAGCCCAGAATCAGACAACAATTAGGTGACAACTATGATGCTTCAAGATGAAAGGACGAGGAAAAAAAATCAAGAGATATATTATAGAGAATACATTTTAGAAAGAAAAGGCTGATTAAAATCAAAAATACTTTTGATATGCCCAGACATCTATGCATTTACTCAATCTCTCAACCATGGACATGATGTGACAGAAAGTCAATTTTTAAGCTGAGTAAAAGTAATTTGAATTCATAATTTTCCTTCATCTTGATTGGTTGCCCATAGCTAGCAAGAGAACAGATGGATTCATAACTTAATGCAAAATGAAATGAAAACAGCCTTAGTTAGGATTTGAACTCAGGTAACCAATTCTATTTCCTAATTTCCTTCAACAATAACCATCATCATCATCATGTCGTGCAGCTAGCATGGATATCCCTGACCTTCTCTCTCCACATCTCCCTATCATTCATCGCCTCTGGCAGGTCTTCAAGGTTACATCTGGCATCATCATATAGCTGCTGTATGTATGTTCGAGCTGATCGTCCTGCTTTTGATTGGTCATATGCAGGGGGTCCACAGGAGTACATCACTTATGAGCTCGTCCTTGCTTCTCCAGCAGTGTCCGGCATGTCTGGTTCGTCTAGCTTTGATAGTTTTCGTGATAGGTGGTAGGTGACTGTATAGTTGGTGCCTTTTGGGGTGTTGCTACCAGGACTTGTTCAATATTGCTCTTAACATTCTTGAATAATTGCCGTCAAGCTTCTTCTCCAACCGTTTAATCAGCGTCCAAGTAGTGCATCCATACAGTAGTATTGACACGACCGCAACCTGGAAGAAACTGCATTTCATCGGTCAGGTTTGATTTCCATATGATTGAAAGCCTATCGATAGCTATCCATGCCTTCATTATCCGTGTGTTGATGTCTTTTTCGGTTGATGAGACGCTGCTTCCTAGGTAGGTGAATTTGTCAACGAGTTTCAGAGAGGTTCCGTCTAGTGTGGAGATGTCACCTTTCTGATTAAAGCACATAAATTCAGTTTTGTGTGCATTAACATGGAGTCCAATGCCTGCAGCAGCTCGTTCCAAACTATGCAGTAGTGTTTCGGCTTGGTTGGTGTATTGGCCAGTAGCGCTATGTCATCGGCGTAGTTGGCGTCAGTAATTGTTTTTGTGGGGTACCTTCTGCTTCTTTTCTTTGTCAGCATGAAGCCATTTTCCCTAATGTTATCAATCGATGTCCTAAGTACGTAGTCTAGACAGATGATAAAGAGGTATGGGGCTAGCGTGTCCCCCTGTAGTACTCCTGCTACAATGTCGAAGTATTCTGTGTTTCCATCCGGTGAACGCACTTTCACTTTGGTGTTTCTGTAGAGAATCGTTGTTGCTGCTACGGTTTCTTCTGTTAGGCCGTATGCTAATAGGATTTGTTCCATCTTCCCTCTGTGAATGGAATCAAAGGCCTTGGTAAAATCAACAAATAGTAATGTCGCCTGTAGGTTTTTTGCCCTTACGCCTTCTAGGATTCTATGGATGGTCAATATTTGTGAGGTCGTGGACCTGTTTCTTCGGAAGCCATTTTGGTTTTTCCTCAGGATTTTGTCAATTTGGGGTACTATGCGGTTTTGTAGTAGGGCATTGTAGATTTTGGCTGTTATGGATATAAGTGTTATGCCTCGATAGTTCTTGGCTAATACAAGGTCACCCTTTTTAGGGAAGGGGAGGATGCATCCCTTTGTCCATCTGTCTATCGGATTTTGGTTATAGATTACGTTGCAGTGTCGGAGCAGTGTGTTGTCGAATTGTCTAGTCTTCCACACTTCTGGGGGAATCTCATCAAGCCCTGCAGCTTTCCTATAACAATGACCAGTCTATTTTAATCCATGAAAAATTGATCTCATGTCACATCCCACCAGTGACAGAAATGTGGAGTAAAATACATTCATCTTAATATGTACTTTAGGATTTTATATGTAAGTGTGTGTATGAGTGTGCAAGTGTGTGTATAGCCAACTGTGAAGGATTAGGAGTTCATAAACATGAATGATGCTAAAAAGGAATATTGAATAACTAAATCCCTTTTTGCTTAATATCAAGTTTACAATCTCCATAGTCAATTGACATTTTACACCAAATGGTTATCAACAGTAATTGCTACTATGATAAATAAATCCACATAACTGAAAGTACATTAACCAATTATTTCTTTTATATTGTTTTATGAAATTATTATTGCTCAAAGATATATTTTTAAAATTTCATTTTGTGAATTGTTTAACTAAACTTGTTTTGTTTTGCCCAAAATGTTAGATCTGACTTGGCAATAATACAATGAAATTTATTTATATAACAAGGTTGAAAAACAACATACAAACCTAGTTAGTAGCATTTAGTAAAATGCAAAAGATTACTTTTGTAAGACAATTCATTAATTGTGAGAAACACAAATGAGGAACCAGTGACCTTCAAAGCTATCAAAAATGACCTTCTACAACCTTGTCAAAAAAAAAAAGATATAATTAAAATTGTGCACCTCCATTTTCAAACCTCATATCCCAATGTTTTGCGGCAAAAAATAATCTCAAAATTTATAAAAGGTCAATGGGTTTAAAAGTATCTCTACTGCTTTTCTTCAAAGATGGTTTTGGCATTAATTAACCAGCAAAAGTTGATATGCCATTAACCAAAGAAACCAAACAAATTTTTCAAAATTTTTAATAGTATATATTAGGTAAATTTTTACAAATTCATTAACTAAAAGATTTTAACATTAGATTTTGTCATAAACATAGAATTTATGGTGAGTAAATTTATTAGTAGATTATAATTTTCTGAATGGCCTTTAAATATGAAAAGGTTATCCCAAAGAGATGATTGGATTTATGAATACACTGAAGTAAAGACAAACATAGTTTGTCAATATTAAATGACTTATATGTATTTTTTAAACCCCTGTTTTACTGAATGTTAGATATTCCTCTTATTTTTTTATGATTTTGTGCTTATTCTGCACAATTTAGTGTTGCATGAAGCTGCTCAACTATCAACAAAGATGCTGGTTACATCTGCTTTTTAAAAAAAAAAACATGCATTCTTTGAAAACACTTTTATTGCATATGCAGCATGGATTTTATTCTTTTTCCCCAAGAGAAATAAAACGAATATGCTATAGAAAAGTTTTGACACTTTTATTTTGACAAAAATACAGAAACCATTTTCAACAGAGAAAAAAAGGTGTCAGTTCTCAGGTTAACTTAACCTAGAATGTTGAATATTGTCATCCAGAAGGTATATCAGATCGCTGCAAGAATATTGCCTTTTCTTTAGTAATCCAAAGAACAAAAGATAAAAACACTTTAGATGCAGATAAAAAATAGATGTAAGATTGTAAATTGAAGATATTTACAATTCATTTGAATTTGAACGTAGTAATAAACAAGTGAAAATACTTGGAAATTATTCATGATAGAAAAAACGTAGAGTTCTTCATCACAATCCAACAATCCCTTAATGTCCATATTAAAATAATTCATTGGCCGAACAGTTCTTCAACAAAAGAAAAGAAAATTCTTATTTTGTAGCTGAAAATTCAGGAATGAGCAGGTAGATAAACTAAATTAATTGATTGATGATTTTAATGGCATATCACAACCCATCTAGAATTATACTCTGTCAAGAGGTTAGGGAATCACATTCATTGTACATTTACATTTTTGTGAAGTTGTTTTTTGTACACAGTCCTATCAAATGCAAATAATTTTTAAACAAATCTATTTGACCACTAAAACGTACTAACCCTCTGGGCTAGAGTGAACCTGGAAGTAATGGCATTAAAGGAGTACTACACACTCCTTAGATCTCCAAAACTGCAGCTCCACCATCAGATGTAGATTCGTGTCATACCCAGGACATCCCTGTTTTTTTGGAGGAAGGAGGGGTTTTACACTACTGGATGGGATATAATCAGCATATTCTAAGCCTTGCCAACAGGGTGGATAACCGAGTCAGTGTATGTAGCACAATATAATGAAACTCAGCATCATAAACTTCTACAACAAACAAAGGTTGGCTCTCAACAATACAAATTTATTGTTAAAGACTGCATGAAAAATATTTTCCTCATGAAAGATGTCGACATTTTCCTTTAGAGAGAGATCTTCAACCACCCAGCAATCCTAGAGGACCCTTCTGCATTGATGTGACTTGCTCCAACATTGCTCCAGAATGCTGAATAATAGCCTTGCCCCTTGGTATTTGTGGCATCAAAACTGAACTGCTTAAAACTTGAGGTGATAGTCTTATCTTGTTGTTCACATAAATCATTCAACATGCATATATCTTTGATAAACAATCCAAAAATTGAAGGCAGGGAATCATCTTAACTTTCTGGAAAAGGGTGAAAGGCTCATCTGCAGTAATTACACTACTTTTCATCCTGGGTAAACTTTTCACACATTCTACAAAACAGAACTTTCCTTTCAATTGAAGTCGAACAGTAATCTGAACAAGTAGGATTAATAAACAATTGTTCTAATTCAGATCATATCTTTGTTCCCGCATGATCCTCAAGAAAGTACAAAAATTCAAAAAGACCCATCACCTCTTCATTGCAATGCCCTTGAAAAAAGCTTGCATCCTTCTGTAATGTTATGGGATCAATATATCGAAGAGGGTAACACTTCACATGCAGATATAAACAAAGTGTTACCTTATGAGATTCAAATATGAATAAGTGAAACATTTTTCAAAGTAAAAAGTTATTTCTTTAGATACAATAATCTATTTTGATCAGGAACATTCACATAGTGATCACCTACACAAGAGAGAAAGAATTACTGGTGTTCCTTAAAAACACAGTTTCATTTGTGAAAGCTGACTGTTTAGAACACAGACTTCTATTTTTTCACCCCGACCAGGTTTGTCACCCCCACAGGGGCCACTCATCTCATCTCTCAACTTATTCATCATCAGTCTCCAATAAACTGTCCTAAGTGACTGACAGCGAAATTACCCTGCTAATATATTATGTTAATTATCACATCAAATAATGTGGTTAGAACCTGTGTCATTAAAAATTTTCCACAAACCCAACACTGCTAAATCAGCTGTCATTGCATTCAGAAATTTATTGTCTACAAACTCACAATTTAATATTACAAATAAAACAATTAACGAATATAATTAATTACCATCCTCAATTATATTAGATTTTTTTCTTTTACTCCTAACTATGCATTAATAATTGGACAGATTAAGCTCTTTATTCTTGAAAAGGCAACCAGTTGAGGAGGGAAAACGCTGAATAAAAAACCTAAGAAATGTTGTTTCGAAGAGTTTTTGGCACACTTATTTTCTATAATCATCTCATGCAAAATCTGTTGCTGGTTTTACTCTAACCTTCAATTCTATAAATAAGTCATCTATATAAGCAATCTACCAGTTCATATCATTAACTGAACTTCTGGACAATCTTACATTGTGCTTTATTGAAAAGACTTTATGTTTTTTAAAGAATGCCATTCAGTGCATAATTATATAAATTTGTATATATGTATAATAGATTGAATTTTAATGCTTGTTTGAAGTGAAAAAACAACTCTTTCTGTTATTTAGCAAACTGTATTTTTTGCTGAAAATACTAAGTTGAATTTTTGGCTTACGTGAAATAAAGGAGATTAATTTCTCAATCAAAAAAACAACTGTTTAGAAATCTTGAAATATATTTTTCTGTCAATAAATCCAAAGTCTTCTCAAAAAAACAATTTAGTCAGGGATTCATTTTTGTTTTTATGAAAATGTTATTTTCTGAGTAAAATCTGCACTTTTATTAAGATCATATAAGAACTTTTTTCAAAGTTCAAAACAAATCCTAATAATAGCATTGCTATAAATCAGTTCCAGC
This sequence comes from Sepioteuthis lessoniana, assembly GCA_963585895.1. NCBI lineage: Eukaryota > Metazoa > Mollusca > Cephalopoda > Myopsida > Loliginidae > Sepioteuthis > Sepioteuthis lessoniana. The sequence continues at coordinate 74,581,937 of OY757911.1, read as the reverse complement.
AAATAAACCACCTTTCAAAGCCACACTGATTCTGATTTTCCAAGCCAAGTACTGACTATAGCAGGGGCCAAAATTTGTGACAAAAGACCAGGCAGGAAAATCAAAACCAATGATGCGCCATAACAATAACAAGGAGACAAGAAAAATAAAATTTAATAACAGGAAGGAAAGTCTAAGGATTAAAAAGAAATAAAGACAGAACAGTTACCTAGGAGACCTCTGACAAAAAGTGCAATCTGCACTTGCCTGAAAAGATGGGCTTCCTGGCACCAAAGAGAAACTCTTTCTCGTAAGCTTTTATCACCTTGACTGGAATAGATGGACCTTTTTCTCTCAGCAGCTAGTTAGGAGCCCACATACTTGTTAAGTCCTGCACTTAGCTGCACATTCAGGCTCCTGGCTCTGATGATTCCATGATGTCCTTCAAATACTTTGTTTAGGAGAGCACAACTATTTCTACTGGTACAGGAAAACATTCCTTGCCACAGAATTGTTGTAAACCCCTGTAATAAAATTTAAGTCTCAAGGTATACTTGTCTTTTCATTTTGTTCTTAATTCCCTTGTAGCTTCAACAAACATATAAGAAGAAGTGGATGGAGTAAGAAGAAAAAGGAGTCAGACACAAAGCTCAGAATCACCCAACTACAACTCACCACAACCCAAAAAAATCTTCCTGTACCACATAAAAGAAACCTCCCTGTTTCTATTCAATCTGTGGGTGACTTCTATCTGACAGTCAAAAGACTCGTGGCAATATGAAATTGAAAATAAAGCAAACACTAGAACATTCATACACAGAGTGCAAAATAAAATTTTATTCAAAAGAAAAAAGATTAAACAGATTCCAACAAAATTCAGTAAATCATAACAAAAAGGCCACATTTACTCAGGTCTCTTTTTTTCTCTCTCTTTTTTCAATAGCCGTTTCTTCTATGTCTCAACATAATGACCCATTCCCTAAAACTTACACTTTTTCCCCCATTGTTTTTAGGTAAACCATCCACTTTCTTTGAAAAGGCTGGTATCACTCCAATTGCTCTCCCCTTTCTCCAAAATAGTACTTCTCACTGAGGTGAGAAAAAGGGAAAAGAAGAATTTGCATTCATAACAATATCATAAAATGGCCAATTGGTAAATTTATCAGATGAATCAAAAGTTTAGAAATCTGAAAATATTATTTTGTATCTGGTGGATTTGTTCCTTTTCACAGATTTGGAGAGAGGGATACTCTTGAAAATTGCTATGACCATCTTGTGAATATGACATGAATTAATTTTTGTGTGCTATTACAACATAAATAACTTGTCTAGTCAACTGGTACTGTAGAATACACCAAAGGTACCTCCGCAGAAGGATAAGATCCCCACCTCCTAATGAGTGTCCTGCATATGACACAAAGCAATCTGATGGTGAGGTTCCATTGGGTAATGTGGAGTACCCCTTCATTTCCATCACTCCCTGGTCTACTGTGGCCCAGAGTGGTAGCACCTGATAGGGCCCTATTTATGGGTTACATAGAACTAAACTGCGTACTTATGCTAAACTGAATTGTTTGAAATAAAACTACATGACTCAACTAAATAACTTGAAATAGAAATGTTTTTGACCATTAAACTGCGTACTTATGCTAAACTGAATTGTTTGAAATGAAACTGTTTTTGTGTAATGCACTGATCATTTGTATAAAAATAGATTTGGCATTAAATAACTTACAAAGGTTGATATGCCATAAAACTCAACCAACCAACATAAATAACATCACTGGTGCAACTATTTGTAATTGTGGACTTTCCTTCAGATTAAGTTGTTGCCTTCCCACTTGAAGTACCCTCAGATTTGTTCTTATTTTTGCAGAGAGATTTTTTACTCTTACTTGATTGTCAGGCATTAAGTACACACAAAACTAAATATGCAATCAAGTCATGCTGAACGCACCAGTTCCCACCAAATAACTGATGTTAAGCAGCAATGAGTCTGCTCTTTACTTATATCAGTGACCCCTTAAAAATAGCAGATACTGCAAGCAACTGGATTGATTAAGTGATTGATTTCAGTGGCATTTTATAAGTTATTTTTTTATTAGAAGTTTGGTAACTGTGCTGATTGCACAGTCATAATTACATTTTTGTATAGTTGTTTCTTAAGAGAGTTTTGCTTGTGCATGATCCAATCAAATATGAAAAATATTTAAATCAATCTATTTGACATAAATTGGCACAACCACTCAGAATCAAAGTAGACCTGGGAGTCATAGCAAGAAAAGGCAGACACTCCACAGAGCTGAAGAAGCAGAACCTAACCATTAGATGTTATATCCCGGACACTGTTTTTTTGTGGTGGAGGGTCTTACTCCTCTCTGTAGGGTATTAAGCCCTGCTGATAGGACACTGTAAGCAACCTGAGGCCTGTGTGCCAGACCAGGCAAAGCTTACAAGAAAATCACAAGCAGACAAAAAACATTTGCATAGATACTTTTTAAGTTGTCTTTATATGTTTTTCAATATTTAATGATTGTTTTTTTAATATCTTTATCTTTGTGCAGTTTTTCATCATAACACTTTTGGTTGATATGCTCTTTGGCCTTAAACTTGATAACTGTAATTTGAAACATAATTTTTGTTGAAGATTCAGACTTAAGAGTTTCTTATGTCATGTAGTTATCCTCTTGACCCCACAAAAATATTTGGAGCCAGATATCTTATCCCTAATCTTATTGCCAATGATTTATCTAAGAGCTTCAGACATTTTTTTTCTGAAGATTTTAGTGAAAGTTTATCTAGAAAATTAGCAGGATATGGGAACAAAAGTAGGAGGCAACTCAGGAGAACATTTTCATCTTTGTATATGGTTTGTTGCATCTATTGTTATTGTAATAGTCCAATGTTTGTATGTTACTATAACAAAAATAATTTGTTTGTAATTTAATAGTGAAGAGTTTGTTTTCATATTTATTTGATATAATTCATTGATTTGGTTTGGTTTTATGGCATTGTAGGTTATTTAATGCTAAACCAATTCTTATACATATAAACTTTCCTATTTCAAACAATTCAGTTTAGCATAAGTACACAGTTTAAATGCCAAAACAATAGTATTTCAACCAATTAAGTTTAGTATAAGTACGCTGTTTCATTGTCAAAATAGTTCTATTTCCAGCAATTCAGTTTAGCATAAGTAAGCTGTTAAAGTGTCAAAACAGTCCCATCCCAACCAATTCAGTTTAGCATAAGTACACACTTTAGTTCTACTTGACCAATAGATAGGACCCTATCAGGTGCTATCATTCTGGCCCAAAGCAGACCTGGTGGGGATGGCAATTAAGGGTTACTTTGCATTCCCCAAATCTCTAGCATTACTGGAGCTTCACCATCAGATTGTTTAGTATCATTTGCCGGACACAACTTGGAGAGGAGTCTTACCCTTCTGTAGAAAAGCAGTTGGTGTATTCTACAGACCTTGCGAACTGGGCAAGATATAATTTGTCAAGGAAAATAATTATTAAACAATAATTATGAAGTAATTTCCCTTATTTTGTTCCAAGTATAATGTAAATTTTATAAATAGAATATGGTTTGACATTGAGTTTAATGGCTGCTGAAAAAAAAAAAAAAAAAAAAAAAAAAAAATATATATATATATATATATATATATATATACGAGGTGCATACAATAAGTTTCCAGACATTTTTGTATGGGCACTTTTATTGATAGTACACACATGAAACTCTAGTCCCCTTCAAAGTAATCTCCTCTGGCTGCAATGCACTTGTTGTACCATTCTAAAAACTTCTGGAAGGCCCCATGGAAGTCCTGTTGTGTGAGTGTGTCAATGACCTTTATCACAGCCTCTTTTATCTCCTCAGTTGTCTCATAACAACAGCCTCTCTTATGTCATTCAAAAATGGATACTCGATTCATGCCAGATGCTCTAAAAGCAGTCTGAAGCATTCCATACGTTTCTGTAGTATTTTTTCAAAGTTTAAAACAGAATTTTATCGCATATCGTTCTTCTAAACTGTCCTCATGTCCAGATTGCATTTTTGACATTCGCCAGCTGTGACAATCAGGTTTTAGTAGGGTGTATTCCATTTGCTGCTGTAGCTGTTCATTTGAACCTGAAATCATAAAAATTGGTCAGTCATCTCATAAGATGCATAGCAATAACATAGTGAATTTTCAAGAGTCTACAACAATTTTAAATGCCTGTACAAAAAAAGTCTGGAAACTTATTGAAGGTGCCACGTATATATATATATATGTAATATTTAAAATGTGAATAAATACAACTTAGAGTATTTTTTTTTCTGATACAGTGCTCAACAGTGTAAAATATTAAACACTGATTTGTTTACATGTGTGTGTGTGTGTGTATATATATATATCAGGGGCGGAGACGGGACTAGTGCTACTCGTGCCGGCACGACCAATAACTCGGTCAATGTTATTCAAAATGGATTAAAAATCATCCATTAATTTCAAGCAAACATACTTAATCTGATCTCAATTAAATTACGTATCTATTCAAGTTTCGATAACTAAGTAGCCAAAAGTTCATAAATATATCTGGGAATAATACAACGATGCTGTTTTGAACGGATGGTCTTTGTCCGGCCACCGTCAGATTCATTGAACATCCCATAAAATCGGCTATAATGTTGGACGGGCAATCCGTGCCCAGCACTAGACCCTTATGATAATAGTAATGTTAGAGAAATACGCTTTTGGCTGTAGCCAATAGCTAGAGCAACAACCCTAACTCCGTGCTCAAAAATCTTAGCACATTTTGACTGCTGATTACTGACAGCTGTCTTGGGAAGAGGGAGAGGGACAGAGTGAGAGAGAGAGAGGGGGGGGATAGCAGATTAGAGCCGTCGCCGACGTCATCATCATCGCTATGGTAAATGTTGGTTAAACGGCGTGTTTTAATTCGTTTTTTCACTAACAGATCTCTATTTCTTTAATGAATGTTGCATATATTACATTCTGTAACTAAAATTTGTTTATTTGAATACATTTTCAACAAATAATCTTTATTTTAAGCGAAATTGAAACTACTAGCTGTGTCTGTGTATATTGTCATCAGTTTCTTTATGCTAATAAACATATTTTTCTCGTCATAGTAATGAAAATCTTCTCTTTTCTTCTATACTTTTGAAAGGAAAAAAAATTATCTCATCTATTGTATTAACAAGACTACAAATTATATAGTATCTTGATTGTTTACAAAAAAAAACCATGCAAGGTACGTTTGTCAATCTGTGCTATACAATGGAGAATCACGCAATAGCAACAATGATGACTTACTTTGGGTCAACAGACCACGGGTTGGAAACTAAAGTTGACAGAGGGCGGTGGGGGGGCACGAGTAGCAAAAATAGGCTAGAGTCGCCACTGATATATATATATATATATATATATATATATATATATAAGAACTGTTTTGCATGGGAATAACAGTCTGATTTTTTGGCAAATCTATTATGTTCTGCATAAAAAAATATATTAATGCTCTCAGTGGTATAGAAATAATTGAATACAGTCCCTATTACATTATATTCACTAAACTAAATATACACATGTGACAATTATTATCGTAATAGTTGTCAATAGGCATATATATGCTATCCTATGATAAGAAGGCTAGGGGATTACATAAGAAGGTTATCAAATAATTTCAGAAAGAAGAATGAACAAGCTTTTCAAATATGACTAATTTAGAAACATCTTTCAAAATTTCTTTCAATTGACTTGGCCTCAGAGTCAAATGACAGATATTCTAAAACCACTTGCTTTTAGATTCTGTTCATATTGATTTTTTTATTTCAAAAATGATGTATAAATCATAAAAAACAAGCAATATAAGGTAAGGTAGAAGATAGCCATATCCTTAGCAATAAATAAAAATCAAAATTATCAGAGAATAATGTTAAAAATAGAAGTAAGATTTTTTTTTTTTTTAAAACAGAAAAATTTTCTGTGCATTTTTTTATTAACTAAAACCTTTGAACATAAGACAGGAAATTATTTCATAAATAAATTCAAATTTCATGCCAGATAAACAAGGATGTTTATTGAAGTAAGATAATGCATTAATTTTTTTCATTTCAAAATCAAAAAAGAATTGCTTAAACTTGATATTACAATTTTATTCACAAAATATGATTACCATTTCCTACCAGGTAAATATATCAAACACACTCTCACAACCAGGCATGAAGCCTGAAAAGAATTCTCTGCATGCTTTGCATGTGACATTAGAAATAAAATTCCATCTTGGAATAATACAATGTTACTTTCATTGAAGACATGCCAGACCTCATTAGCTACAAATTTTTTACCTACTTGCATAAAAATTGGGATTTGAAGTATAAATCTCCATATCAATATCAAGACAATGCTTGTCTGAAAAGAGTTATGAATATGAATTCTTCCTTTTCCTTTCTCACACATTGACAAGAACTCCTATTTTGGAAGAAGTAGGAAGCAATTTGAATGACACTAGCCTTCAAAAAGAAAGTGAACAATTTACCAGAAAATTTGAGGAAAAAAGATCACAACTTATGGACAGTATAAAATAGTGGGTAATAGAGGCAAAAAATATTGGAGTTAGCTCTATAAAAAGAAAGAATTTAAAACCTGAGTTAGTGTATCTCTTTTGTTTTATATTACTGAACTTTGGTGGAGTTTGTTCTGCCTTTTTTTTACATTTTCTTTTGGACTCTTTCCCAATGAGTCGGTATGGTTCTTGTGGTTGGCTTTATTTTCAAATTTCTTTAGCCAATATTTTCATGCATAATCTCCTACATGTCAGTTATAATAAAGAGAAAGGAAATTCTAATCAGACATATCATCATTAGTTAACTATTATAGCTTCAAGAAACTATTCTTAATAAAAATAATTTACAGTTATATATCAAGTATTCTGATATGATACAAATAATTTGCTCAGTGTTATTTCAACTATTTGTGTCTAATACTGATAATTTATGGTTTCAAGTAATTATTTCTGTTTAATAATGGTCATTTGTTTGCAAACAACTATATGGTTTTAAGTAACTAATAAAAATAAATCTTAGTAAACAATTATGGCTACAAGAAAGAAAGAAAATATTGGCTTTCATAGCCAAGTTTGCAATTCTTATCATGCAAGAAATGCTGGCTGTAAATCGAATTCTTCTGGGACAAACAATAAAAATAGTTATTTTTATTCATGAAAGCAAAATTATTTCTTACAGAGAATATCAAAATAAAATTATATACAATATTATATTGAAGTAATATATTGTAAATTTATCAGTTTCTTCTTCACCATAAAATAAAAAATTACCACAACTTTAAACTAAAATCAATTATTTGCTTAGTTCCTGTTTATAATGACAGTATTACAAGGGTCATTCAAAAAGTTCTTAGTCTCACCCAGAAAGAAAAGCACAGCTGAACATTTTTGTTGTTAACACTGAACTATTTCTTAAAAAACTAATTCAAATTTTTCTAGTTTTATAAGTGGTAATGTGTTGCTTCAACAAAAGTGTTCAATTTTACTCTTCTTTGTGAGTATGGTTTAGAAACTTTTGAATAACCCTCATATTTCTGGATGAATAGACAGAATTTCTAGGGGCAGAGAGTAGAATCTGTGTCAAAATGTTAATCCTTGGCACTTTTTTTGCATGGTTTTTTAAAAACTTGTAATATATTAAAATTTTAAAAAATCACACTAGTAAAAAATATACCATTTAAAAAATGATAAATTTATATCAAGATTATTTAAGAATACTTATAGAGCTTTAGATTAACTAAATTCTAATAAAAGATTGATATGTTTCTTAAATTATTTTTTGCTTTTGATTTGTGATCATTAGTAAAAGCTATACACTGATAGTGTAAATAGTTGCAATGAAAAGCATCTGAAATTAATAAGAAATAAATACTAGTAAATATTAAAAACACAATATAACAAAACTTTTACTTGTTTCTAGGCAGAAAGTTATTTCCTTGTTTATGGCAAAAGTAAATGGAAAAGATCTTTTTTTTCTAACAAGAAATACCTCTCTAGGTCAGTGTGGATCTGAGAGTAATGGCAATGAAGGGTTACTCTACACCCACCAGATCTTTGGAACTGGAACTGAATCATCCAATTCAGTTAAGTGTCACACCCTAGACATGTTTTTTTTGGTGTTGCAGGGAGCCTTACCCCTCTGCAGGAAATTCTGTAGTATATTCTAAGCCTTCTCTAAAGGGTTGTGAGACCAGTTTGTATGACCTATATATATATATATATATTTGTGTGTGTGGGATTGGTGTGTGTATTTAAATAATCGTAAATGTTTTAAAATAATAATAAAATTGCCAAGTGAAAACTAAAAAAAATGTTTGAAACTCTTTAAGTAAAACAGTCTGTAATATCAAATGTCAAAACCCTCAAATTTTTTCCCATTACTCAAATCTTAATCAGATTTGGTGTGTAACAAAAAGAACAGAATTGCATATGAACACAGATACACACATATGTATAAATGTATAGAGAGATAAATTTTGTTAAATTCCATGGACTGCCTCTTTTTTATGATCTTCAAGTCGAGACGTTCAAGTCTTCTTACTATTCTTCATATTTCTGGGTCAAGATGGTGGAGAAAAAACCTTGTATCAGCCCAAGCGGTTTCAACCATTTTGCTAGATATCTTCAGGAGTTGTATATAATTGTTTGTTGTTCGGAAAATTGTGAGTTTTATATTTTGGCTGTTTTTTTATCATATTTACCAACCCCTCCGCTCGGGCAGGATATGACACAAGGTCAATTTCTAAGCGGAGTTTGACAGGTTTGAATTCAGAGTTTTCCTTCTCCTAGACTAGTTGCCTTACCAAGGCTGAAGAACTTAGTCTGCCCTACTATTTACCCATGGCTGGAGGGAGAATAATTGGATTCATACCTTTCCCAAGGGTATTAGTGCTATGTGAAATGTAATCAGTCTCATCCAGGATTTGAACTCGAGTCACCATGTCTATTTCCTATGACGATAACCATTACACCACGGGCACCTCTGGCTGTTTTTTTATAATAAATTATAAATAGAGGTTGGTTGATTCAGTTCAGATGGGTGGTTAGTTGTTGAATATGTTTAATATGTTTATACGTGAATGCTATTTTATTTATAGTGTTTCATTTAATTTTTTGATCATAAAAAAAGGTTGTCCATGGTATTTAGGAAAACTTGTCTAGATAACAATTTGCGGCCTAAATAAACAATATATATATATATATATATATATACATATATATATATATATATATATAAAAGGAATGTTTTTGTAATGTTCAGTTTTAGATGTAAATGTATGATAAAATTGGCTATTATTTTTAAAACAATTTATATATAAAGTCATTTTTTATTTTATATGGAAGTAGACTGATGCATTCTAATTCAGTTTTATTTTTCATTTAATTCTAATCATTCAAATCTGCTTTATCATGGTAACTTATTTCCCCAGCAAAAATAGTATTAGCTTATAGTTAAGGATATTATATTAAAAGTAAAATAAAAAAAGTAATGATGAAATTAAATTTCAATATTTTACCATATGACTTAATGAGAAAAGTATCAAATTGCAATTTTTAATATCTAACCAAACTAAAATCAATTTTACTCAAAAATCATAAAATATAATTTGACTTCCACAGTTTATCAATCTTCGCATTTAACATGTAAAAATGAACATGATAACCTTTTTCTTATCTAGAGATGAACATTTTAAGTTAATCTATTTTAGGACATTTTTATTGATTAAAATAATCAACATTAAGAAAAGTCAAAGAATTAGAGTGACAGCCAGAAGGTTTGTAGAAAAGAAAAAATGATGGGCATATCATATGATGCTGTTGATAGTCTCAATGTATTTGGAAATGAAGGGAAAAATCAGCAAGATAACTTTAGAGACTTGCAACCAAAATTTTACATGATTAACTGAATGAGTAATGAGAACAGTCAAAAAAATTAGGTTTGATAAAATTAGAGAGTAAGAGAGTCTGGCAGGGAGTGCTTCATTGGAATGTTTAAAATCATGTATGATCTTGAATCAGTTGAGTGTAATTTGTTCTTTACAAGAAGAACATACAAAGGCCTTAATATCATGGACATTCTAGTAAAGTAAACAGTTATAGGGTAAATATCAGGAAATTATATTACCAATATAATTGTATGCCTTTACCCAACCCCTCCACCATGAGATAGATGCAACACAAGGTCATTTTTTAAGTGGTATACGACTAGTTTGAATTAAGACCTTTATGTCTCTGAGACCACTTGCCACATTTAGATTAAAGAGCCAAGTCCAACCTACTATTTACCCATAGCTGGGGTTTGTGAGAATAGTTGGATTCATGCTTTTCCAAAGGGAAAGTCTGAAATGATATGCAAACAGCCTAAGATTTTTCCCTGGACAATATCTGTTACACCACAAGCACGATATAATTGTTGGTCTGTTGAATATTTTGCTCCTGTGTGTTTTCCTCTTTCCAAATGGGGATACTTTTAGAAGAACAAGACTGCCTCTGAACCCATTTTTACAGCTGTCAATTTTGATATTCATTTTTCTATTTAGGAAGGAGAGCAGGAGTCTTATTAGCAATTCATAATTACCCTTTACTATTTAACTTTTACTATCTAATTCATAAATAGAGTTCTTACTTTTCCGTTGGATATTCATGCAAAAGTGAATTGTCCAGTTGGCTGGGGCTGTAGAATACACCGACTGCACCTCTGGATCTGTTAGCTACAAAACGTTTTTAGAAATCCCATATTTTATATGCATGTATATAAAGGATGTGGCATTAAATAACCTACAATGGTTGATATGCCATCAAACCAAACCAAACCAAACATAATGAGAATTTCATTGATACATATAAATTTAGGTTTGATTTATTTTTAAGGCATATCAACTACTGTAGGTTATTTAATGCCAAATCCAGTTTATACATATGTATGATGTGTAAACATAAGTCAACGATGTTAAATGGTTCCTAGGATTGCTATGTATCACAAACAATTCAATTAAACATCAGTCATTTGTTTACACACAGATAGATCATCAAACAGTTCTATTTCAAACAATTTAATTTAGTATATCATTTGTCTGCAGCACTCAGTTTAAATGTTAAACAGTTCTATTTGACCTATAGATAGTCACTATCAGGTGCTACTATTCTGGGCAATGGAGCCTCACCACCAGATTGTGTAGAGTCATATCTAGGATACTCATTGGGGCAGAATCTAACCCCTCTAGGCTGATACAAATAGATAAAAATGGAGGTCAGTGGCATAATGGTTATGATTATAGACAATGAACTTGATGAATCAAGATCAAATCTGAGATGAAGCTCTTTACAATCTACTTGACTCTAATGGTCTTTGGTAAAGCCTGAATCTTTCTTTTCTCTCCTTATCAATGAGTAAATAACAGGGCAGACTGAATTCTTTAGCCTTGGTTAGGCAACTAGTTTAAGAGTTGGAAAACTGAATTCAAACCAGCTTTACTCCACTTGAAAGTTGACCTTGTGTCACTTCCTGTCCATAGAAAGAGATATTTTGATAAATACATACAAAGATTTGAAAAAAAAACAATGTTCAGCATGAACAAAAAAAATATCATTCAGTTGTTCATTGAACATTTTTTTTCATTTTTGGAAAACCTACGAATAAATACAAGTTAATTTTGATTCAAATATTGTTTTATTCAGATCTTGTGGAAAAGAAAATATAAAAACTGCCCATTTTTACACTGAAAATAAGTTAATTTCTAAAATTTTATTATCCAGATCACAAAAGTGGATTTTAGTGATACCAATGTCGATGTGGTTCAAAAGTATCAAAAATTGCCTATCTGAGAGCCATAACGTTACACCAGTAATTGCTGCTATCTAATAAGAATTATTATTATTTGTTGGCACACAGTTATATAGATTCAAGTATTCCTATCTAATACTATATAATTTTCAAATAGACTCATAATTAGGGCCCCTAATAAATGCTACCAATCCAGGTCAAAGTGGACCTGAGAATAATGGTAACAAAGGGGTGATCCCACTCTTCTTCAGAGTTCCCGAACTGCATCAAGCATTTAGTTGTAAATTGTAATGGCATTTGCTTTATTCTCTATATGAGCCATTTATTAGTTTGGTTTGGTTTCTTTGTTTTATGGCATATCAATTTTCATCGGTTATTTAATGCCATAGTCATCCTTTTAGCAAGGCAGCTGTGATACTGTCTAGTTTAGTTTAGTCTCTGTATAATAGCATATCAACTTTTTTTAGGCTTTTTAATGCCAAAACCATTCTTACAAAAGGACAGTAATGATACTATTTAACCTCTAACTGAAGTGCCACAGCTATCCATCCCCTCCAACAATGAGGATTACGGTTCCGAGGATTAGGTCTGGTTCTTGAGCCATTTGCGGTTTCTTCCATTCTAATATGTGGTGTGAACTTACAATTGCATGGCTTAAGCTTTGAGACAAGCATATGACTACAAGCAGGATCAACTGAGCAATTGCCTGATTGAGTAGAGTACTCACCAATGGTCCGGGAGACTGGGGTTCAATCCCGGGTCGAGTTATATCAAAGACTCAAAAAATGATACTTGATGCCACCTTGCTTAACACCCAGCATTATCATGTAAGGACCATGGGTAAAGTGGAGCAATCCAGGGAATAGAGTAGCGCCCTCCCCTACACCTTGGTGTGGTAGCTATTTAAAAGGAAGCCTTCAGGTCACCCTTGATAGGGGTCGCCAACTTTACTTTTACTTCTAACTGAAGGGATAAGGAATGAGTGGTTAATGTTCTTTGTGTTGAAGAATTAGACATGCACTTACGTATTTATTTTGTATATATTTTTGCATTAATAAATATATTGTGTTATATTGTATAAAAAGTAAATTCTATATCCAATTCATTCATCTTATACATACTGTCTATCAATTCTACACACAAATAGATACTTCTTTATCCTAGTTTGCTCATACATAAGACTTCCTATGTGAATAAAAATTTACACTCATTACTATTGTTTTATGACTCTTAAATGGAAAGTAAAGGCTTTTCAATGACTATAAGTAAATTTCTGCACCAAATTTGCAACAGATATATTCAGCAAATAAATTTAAGCGCAGTCATGTGTGATAAATGTACTTTGACATATCAAGTGGCATTAAGTGAGGGTTATCCATGCGAATTATCAGATATAGCTTCCAAAACACAGTGATAAATATATCATGTGGATGATGAAGGGTGCTAAGAAAACAGTGAATCATTCAGTTCTCTATTGATCATTTAAATGCATATACATAAATATATGGGTGAATCAGAGTATCTTCTCTCTCTCTTCTGCCATATATATATATATATATATATACACACACACACACACACAGTTGAGCCAATAAATTAGTACAATCCAAACAATTTTACCAGGAAAATATATAGATGATATTAAAAGACATATAGAAATTTTGGGGTGTAACTTTGCAATTTATTCATAAATAAGAATTCATATACAATATAACTTTTCTGTACAACCCTGACAACTATTTTATCATCATTCTCATCAAGTCGCACTGCTAGCTTTGATTTCACTGACCCTCTCTTTCCATCTGTCTCTATCATCCACAGCTCCCACCAGGTCTTCCGGACTACACCCTGTGTCTTCACAGAGTTGTTGTGGGTGAGTTTTTGCTGGTCAGCTAACAATGGCATGTCCATGTGAAGTGTCCATAGAAGAACATCACTTCTGAGTTTGTCCTTTCTTCTCCCGCAGTCCTGCGTGTCTTGGTTGTTTTACTTGGATGGTTCCAGGGATGAAAGGTAAGTGGCTGTACAGCAATTGTTTCATGGGGTGCTGCTACCAGGATTTGTTCAATATAGCTCATAGCATCCTTGTGAAGTTCCAGCCAAGCTTTTTCACAATGTGGTTTGTCAGTATCCTTGTAGAGCATCCATTGAGTAATACTGACACGACCATTGCTTGGAAGAAATCGTGTTATATTTTATCGGAAAGATTAAACTTCCATATGATCAATAGCCAATTGATAACAGTCCATGCATTTTCTAGGCACATCACTTTCAGGAGATGAGAAACTGTTGAACATGCCAGTGATTTTCAGAGGAATGCCATTAAGAGATGAGATGACTCCATCTCAATTTAAACACATGTACTACATTTTGTTTGTGTTCACATGCAGGTCAATGCCTCCTGCTGCCTGCTCCAGGTTATGCAGCGGGGATTTGGCTTGGGTAGGTGTATTTGTAAGAAGTACTTTGTCATTTGCATAGTCAGGGTCTATTATAGTTTCTCTGAGATATTGTCTGCTCCTTGTTTTTTAATGCTAAGCTATTTTCTTTCATTAGATCTATTGACATTTGAAGTACTTTGTCTGGGCAGATTATAAACAGATATGGTGCTAATGTTTCTCTTTGCAGAACTCCAGCAATAATGTCAAAGGAGTCTGTGTCTCCATCTGGTGAGTAAACTTTGACTTTCTTGTTTCTATAGAGCATCATTATGGCTATAATAGTTTATAAAGGGAGACCATAGTGACTAAACGGATGAAGAACTAGCTTGTGCCACCAGAAAACCAAAGGTTCAATTCTGGTTTGTATAATGTCTTTATGTCCTACTAATTTAAAATGCCGAAAATTTTACAAAATTGTATGCTGTTTTATTCTTTGTAAAATGCCGCTTGTACAATGTGTTTTAATTGTAAAGACACTTTTACCGTAAATCCAAATTGAATATATGACTCTGGCCAATTGTGTTAGCATACACGGCACATGTATTTCTGAATCTTTTCTAAAAGCTAAGAATGCCCACTGCTTCCCCCACCCGCATAGTACTTTAGAAGAAAACAAAACAGCCTAAGTAAAAGTCCCAATGCCACCAAAAAAAACCCCAAAAAACAAAACAAAACAAACCCCAAAAAATGACGAAACAAGCATTGTTCCCCCTCCCCAAGTAGTAGACCTTCCCAAATTTTATTTAAATCATTAGTAACTAAACGGATGAAGAACTAGCTTGTGCCACTAGAAAACCAAAGGTTCAATACTGGTTAGTATAATGTCTTTAAGTCCTACTAATCTAAAATACCGAAAATTTTACAAAATTGTATGCTGTTTTATTCTTTGTAAAATGCTGCTTATACAGTGTGTTTTAAATGTAAAGATACTTTTACCGTAAATCCAAATTGAATATATGACTCTGGCCAATTGTGTTAGCATACACGACACATGTATTTCTGAATCTTTTCTAAAAGCTTAGAATGCCCACTGCTTTCCACCCCCCATAGTAGTTTAGAAGAACACAAAAAAGAAAACAAAAAATACAAATCAGCCTAAGTAAAGGAAGTTTCCAATACAAAAAACGCATGTTAGGGCCAGTATCAGAAGACAGATGAAAATATAACAAAAAAAAACCTTATAAACATACATTAGTCTTGGACATAAACTAAGTTAAAACTTATGAGTAAAGAAAGCCCCCCTGCTTTTTTTTTACGTACACATGGGAAGCAGCATGATGGACGTAAAGGTACATAAATAAACCCTCTGACGGCCAAACGCAATGCCTAACCTGGTCCTGGATGTATGAGTCTTGCAGCTCAATGCTCAGGATCGTCAGTTCAATCGGGGAACTACTGCTGCTCATCTATAAGAGTGGCTTCTATAGATGAGAAAAAAAAACAGCCATCAAAAGATAACCATGACCCACATTCAAACTACCTACATAAACCACATCACTCTTCGTGCAGGTGAAAAAGGGGTGTGTCTTGCTGAGGTTAGAGCCCTGGCCTCAGTGTTTGAAAAATCAGCAACAGAGCTCAAACAACAAAAACTACTAAAATGCAAGCAAACAATACAAATAGTGACATTTAATGTTAGAACGTTAAATAGAATAGGTCAAGTACCAGAGCTGACTGCATCGGCTGTAGAACATAAGATAGACATAATATGCATACAAGAACACAGATACACGCACACCGAAGATATCGAATATCATGACACTGGCAATAGATGGACGCTAGCCACTGTATCAGCATGGAAAAACTCTGTCAATGCCACAGTAGGAGGGATAGGAATGCTTATAGGACCAAGAGCATTAAAAACACTTAATAGCATTGAGAAAATACAACCTAGGATGTTGGCAGCTACGTTTAATGGCAACCCCAGAGCAACAATCATCTCCTGCTACAGCCCTACCAATGTTAGTGAAGAAACTGAACTAGTCACCTTCTATAATGAGCTATCCTCTCTAGTGCATAGCATTCTGAAACACAACGTGCCAGTCATTGGCAGAGATATGAATGCTCAAATCAGGAGAAACAGAAACAATAAATACAGCCTACACAACATGTCAAATAGGAATGGACAAAATCTAACAGATTTCATGATAGAAAATAGATTAACATGCCTCAATACAAACTATCAAAAAAGGGAGGGAAAATTATGGACCTACACATATGCAAACAATAGTAAAGCAGAGATATAAACAAGACATGGAAAAATAGTGCAATGAATTGAGAGGCATATTCCTCTTTCGAGGGTGTGTCCTCTGATCACCGAATAGTCACGGCAAAATATGACTAAGCCTATGAAAAAATGCCATACGAATAGTGACCACCAAAAACTATGACTGGGCCCTTCTTAACAACAGAGATAGTTGGGATAGATATGTATTAGAATTGAGAAACAGATTTGACACACTACAAGAGAAGACAGAAAAAGGTACACCAAATGACGAATATGAGAATTTTGTCAACGTGCACCTCGAGGTGGCAGCGAAGTGTATTCCAACAAAACTTAGAACTAAATATAGAGTCCCATGGGAAACGTTAGCGGTTAGAGAAAAATGTGCCCACAGGAAAACTGCCCCCAAAAGCTATAGGAAGAACCCAACAAGCACAAATGCCCTAAAACTAAAAAAGGCACAATATCAATTAGCAAGCATATATCTAAAAGAACAGACAGAATACATACAAAATCAGATAGATAAGATTAGAGACTCAGTGGAAGATAGGCAGTCTAGGTTAGCCAGGCAAATGATAAGCAAAGTAAGTAGAAGGAAGAGCAAAACTGAAAGCTACAAACCAACAAGAAAGAATAAAACTGTGGAAACAGCATTTCGAATGTCTACTAGGAAACCCACCAAAAGTTACGCATGAACCAATCACTAGAATTATTAGTAAGCAATTGGACATTAAACTAGGACCGTTCATTCAAAAAGAACTCGATCTGGTTCTTAGAAAAATTAAAAATAGGAAAGCTGCAGGGTTTGACAAGATTCCCTCAGAGGTATGGAAGACCAGACAATTCAACGACATACTGCTCCGACACTGCAACACAGTCTATTATCAAAATCCGATAGGCATATGGAAGAAGGGATGCATCCTCCCCATTCCTAAAAAGGGTGACCTCGGATTAGCCAAGAACTACCAAGGTATAACACTTACATCCATAGCAGCCAAAATTTACAATGCCCTACACTATGAAACCACAATGAACCCAAAATCGACAACATCCTGAGGAAAAACCAAAATCGCTTCAGAAGAAACAGGTCCACGACCTCACAATTATTGACCATCCGTAGAATCCTTGAAGGCATACGGGCAAAAAACCTACAGGCGACATTACTATTTGTCGACTTCACCAAGGCCTTCAATTCCATTCACAGAGGGAAGATGGAACAAATCCTACTAGCATACGGCCTACCTAAAGAAACCGTAGCAGCAATAACGATTCTCTATAGAAACACCAAAGTGAAAGTATGTTCACTGGATGGAGACACAGAATACTTTGACATAGTAGCAGGAGTACTACAAGGGGACACGCTAGCCCCATACCTCTTTATCATCTGTCTAGACTATGTGCTTAGAACATTGATTGATAAAATCAGAGAAAACTACTTCAAGCTGACAAAAAAAAGAAGCAGAAGGTACCCCGCAAAAACAATTACCGACGCCGACTACACTGATGACATAGCGATTCTGGTAAATACACCCACCCAAGCCGAAACACTACTGCATAGTTTGGAATGAGCTGCTGCAGGCATTGGCCTCCATGTCAATGCACACAAAACTGAATATATGTGCTATAATCAGACAGGCGACATTTCCACACTAGACGGAACCTCTCTGAGACTGGTAGACAAATTCACCTACCTAGGAAGCAGTATCTCATCAACGGAAAAAGACATCGACATGTAATTAACGAAGGCATGGACAGCTATCAATAGGCGATTGATCATATGGAAATCAGACCTGACTGATAAAATGAAATGCAGTTTCTTCCAGGCAGCAGTCATGTCGATACTGCTGTATAGATGCACTACTTGAATGCTAACAAAATGGCTGGAGAAGAAGGTAGACGGCAATTACACAAGAATGTTGCGAGCAATATTAAACAAGTCCTGGCAGCAACACCCCAAAAGGCACCAACTATATGGCCACCTGCCTCCCATCATGAAAACTATCCAAGTTAGACGAACCAGACATGCAGGACACTGCTGGAGAAGCAAGGACAAGCTCATAAGTGATGTACTCCTATGGACCCCCAACATTTGGCCGAGCAAAAGTAGGACGACCTGCTCAAAAATACATACAGTAGCTATGTGAGGATATGGGATGTAGCCCTGAAGACCTGCCAGAAGCAATGAACGATAGAGAGAAGGGCCAGAGAGGGTCAGGGATATCCATGCTAGCAGAGCAACACAATGATGATGATGATAAGCTAGAAGTATTTGCTCCATCTTTCCTGTGTATGGAATCAAATGCCTTTAAGAAATCTACTAAAACACTAATGTTGCCTTGAGAATTTTTGCACAAACTCCTCCAATGATTCAATGAATTGTTAAAACCTGTAATCTTGTGGATTAATTTCTCAAAAAAACATTCTAATTTTTCCAAAATATTTTCTCAGTTTCAGGTTCGATGTGATGGAGAAGCAGAGGATTATAAACCTTAGGTGCCATAGAAGTATGCCTCTGCAGTTCTTGGTGATTCTGTGGTCATTTTTCTTTGGGTGGGGAAAGATGCAGCCTTTTGTTCATACCTCTATTGTATTCTGCTTATATACAGTGTTAATTTCCTTTGAAAGATACCAAGGGTCTATTCTATCTTGTGGAACATTATACAACTAAAATATGTATAATTAGGTATTATTTATTACCAAAATTTATTGCATTGAAACTCTGTATCCATGAATAGAATTGAAACATGTCAGTAATGATAAATAAAGTTGCATGAAGATTAGGTGATTCTGAAAATACTATCCGATTTTGGAATAAACTGTTTAAATTCTGTTCTAGCATTACTTTTATAGAAATCCTATAAAAAAATTGCAATTCTTAATAATTAAAATGTCCTTTTTATTAATTTTTTTTTTTCATTTCTTTTAAAAATTGTTTTTGAATGTTATATGCTCCTAATCATGAACATAAAAAAGTAGTAATGCATTTAATCTTCTGCATGTGTTCATGCTTGGTTGTAATGCCTCTCAAAGAACTGCCAATATCAATAGAGCATGGAGTAATGGATCAACTTGTAATCAGATTGTACAGTTCTGGTTTCTGGATTTCCATTGTGGGAATAAGAATCATGAAGATTTAGAGAGTAGATAATGTCTATACACAATTGATGATTAACATGTGAAAATCATTGTTGGACAAAACATATATGTATCAGCATTTTAGTAATATCAGATCATCTTAAGAAAGTTGGCAAGGTGAAGAAACTCAATAAATGAGCTCCCCATGAACCCAGTAATAGTCAAAGAGCTTGTCATTTTAAAGTGTGTTTGATGCTGTTTTTGATGAACTTGAATGATTCATTTCTTGACTGAATAGTGACTTATAATGAAAAATGGATCCATTGTGACAATCGTACATGATCGGTTCAATGGCTTGATCATGACAAAACATCTAAACACTTTCCAAAACCAAAATTGCATAAACAGAAGATTATGGTGACTGGGTGGTGGTCTAATATTGGTGAAAAAAAGCACAAGCTTGCAAAGTAGGAAACAATAACTCAAGATTGTGTCTGGAGGAAAAAATATGCCTCCGGAAAAAAATGTCTTAACAAAAGAAGCAAATTGATATCCAAGTGTTGACACTTTGATATACTTATTATGAGTCATTTACAACCAGATGAATTCTATATTTATTCTCCTCTATTTGGACATCACAATTGCTATATATATATATGGTAATAAGAAAAACAAAGTCAAATATATATATATATATATATATTTGAATTCTATATTTATTCTCCTCTATTTGGCGGGGTGACCTCATGGTGTATGGTTAAAGCGATGGACTGCGGAATCGTTGTAAGCGAGTTTGTACTCCAGTTGTGCTATTACATTCACTTTCGGGCAAATACCCTTGGGAAAGGTATTAACCCCCTTATCTTCCCAGCTATGAGTTAAATAGTACTACTACTGTTCTTCTAGGAAAATGGCTTTGGCATTAAATACTCTACAAAGGTTGATATGCCATTAAACAAAGAAACTAAACCAAACCTCCTCTATTTGGACATCACTCTTGCTCTATATGTATACATATAGTAATAAGAAAAACAAATTCAAATATATATATATATATATATATATATATATATATATACACACATTTGAATTTTTCTTTTTTGACTTTACATCACTACATAATCATGATTAACTGGCCGTTTTTCTAACTTTTTTTTCTGATTATTGTACTCACCATATGAAATTTAATATACCAGACATCTAGTGTTCATAATTTGATATTTTTCTGGGTTGTATACCTGGTCTGCATTAGTATTATTGAGCACTATTTCTTGCATTTATTTTCTATGATTATCTAAGATTCAGATTAGCTAACTCATCTGACTAATAAAAGGGTTCATTTTGTCATTATACATTGGCATTGTACATTGTGCTCTGTGCTAAAACTTTTAATAGAGTGTTAAAATGGAAAAAAATTACAGCTTAATGTAAAAATAGTGAATAGAGTTTAGTAACATTAATAAAAGTAAGTTATGAGGGATTAATGAGTAAAAACTGTTTTAGGTTGTCTGCATATCTTGGGACTTGAAGAGTTCAACAGAATCAAGAATTTAATGATTTGCACTTAGAATTGCATCTAAACTCGAGATTTAGCTAGACAAATGCCTTTTAGCAGTAAAATTCATTTATAAAGAGATGGTAATGAAAGATAAGGAAAAACATACTGTAAAGGATATAAGTATTACTAAGATTTATTCCAATCAGATTTTGGATTTGGCATGTCCGAGGGAAAAATCAGAATTAACATTCTTTCAAGATAATTCCGAAAGAAGGTATTTTAGTGAGCAGACAGTCTGTTAAATGATGATTACTTGTTGAAGTATGCTGTTTATACTCAGTTGATTTTAAATTAATCTTTATCCAATTAAAACACTTCCCACCTGAACTCTTGCCCAGTCGGCTGGTGCTGTAGAATACACTGACTGAACCTCTGCAGAGGGGAAGATCCCCCTCCAATGTGTGTCCTGGATATGACACTAAACAATCTGATGGTAAGGTTCCAATGATGCTGGAGCTTTGGTGAATGCAGAGCACTCCTTCATTGCCATTATTCCCAGGTTCACTCTGGCCCGGATTGGTAGTACCTGATAGTGTCCTATCTATGGGTTAAATAGAACTAACTGCATACTTATGCTAAACTGAATTGTTTGAATTAAAACAGTTTGACTAAATTGAATAACTTGAAACAGAAATGTTTTGGACATTTAAACTGTGTGCTTATGCTAAACTGAATTGTTTGAAATGGAACTGTCTTTGATATTGAAACTGTACTTACACTAAACTGAATTGTTTAATATAGAACTGTTTTGACATTTTACCATGTGTAAACAAAATCTGTACATATACTTAGCTGAATTAGAACT
Source organism: Sepioteuthis lessoniana (assembly GCA_963585895.1). Lineage (NCBI taxonomy): Eukaryota > Metazoa > Mollusca > Cephalopoda > Myopsida > Loliginidae > Sepioteuthis > Sepioteuthis lessoniana. Next base: position 74,559,993 of record OY757911.1, on the reverse strand, counting down.
GTCTGAATAAACTGAATAGCTTGAAATAGAAATGTTTTTGACAATGAAACTGTGTACTCATGCTAAACTGAATTTTCTAAAAATAGAACAGACTACTTTCATAAAAATGGATTTGGCTATAAATAACCTACAAAGTTGATATGCCATAAAACCCAACCAACCAAATAACCAACCACCTTAACTCAATAGTTTAAGTACAGAATACCCTCTGCCCCTCTAATAAATATATATATATATATATTTATATACACACACACACACACACACACACACACATATATATATATATATATATATATATATATATATATATATACACACACACATATGAAGTTTCGGTTAACTTCAACGGAACTAAGACTGTACAGAATCAATAACACATCATTAATGGGAATAAGAAACAAGGAGATGCACAGCACTATTGATAAGATAAAATAATACCCTGACCAGCGGCCAAAGCTGCCAGTGGTTGATGTTCTGCTTTAGCCATAGAAACTGTAGCATCACACCCAGTTAGTGGCAGAGGAGGACAGGGTATAGAATGTACAATTGCATGAAGAAAATCATATATATATATATATATATATGTACATATATTCACATACATATACATACAAGTCAGTCCAAAAAGGAATAGGACTTGGTATGCTGTGTCAGCCATTGGGGAAAGAGAGATGAATGGACTGTATTATCATCAATATTTTGGGAGTATATTACTGTAATCTTTACTTTCAGCAACCATTGCCTTTTTTATCACATGCTTTTGCTTACACCTCTTTTTCTGGTTGATTGGCTTTGCCTGCAAGTGCGTCAGGTTGGTTTACTTGGTTTCTTGGGTTTTATCATATATCCACCCTCAAAAGCTATTTAATGCCAAATCCTGTTAATATATATATATATATATATATATATATATATATATAAATTATATTTGATTATATGTGTAAATGAATAGTTTGTAGGTAACATTTTAAACAAGCCAAAGCTCATTTCTTTGCACACAGTTAAAGAGTTTTAAGTGTTCCCATAAAACATGAATAATTCTATTTAGTATTGATACTTTGCTTGCACACAGTTAAATGGCTTCAACTATTGCTATTTAACACTAATAATTCCATTCAACATGACTTGTTACTTTGTAGAGGTCATCAAAAGGGCAATGGCAACAGAGCATAGTGAAATGACAGACAAGGATGGGAAAGTATGTTAAATGTGGGAAGGATTACTTTGAAGAGGAAACTCTGTAATTTCTTTTTTGCAATTGAAATAAATAGTTGTGACAATAAATATTTACTTTGCAGACAGACCTGTTATATATATATATATATATATATATATATATACACAAATACATATATATATATATATATATACACACACCCACACACATATATATATATATATATATATATATATATATATATATACATGCATAGATATATATATACATATACACACCCACACACATACATATGGAAATATGTATAGGTAAACTAAAAATACATACATACAAGGCTCATTAAAAGTTTCCAGATTTTTTCGTGTGGGCACTTTTATTGATAGTACACACATAAAACTCTAGTCCCCTTTGAAGTAATCTCCTCCGCCTGCAATGCACTTGTTGTACCATTCCAACAACTTCTGAATGGCCTCATGGAAGTCCTCTTGTGTGAGCATGTCAATTACCTTTGTCACAGCCTCTTTCATCTCAATTGTCTCATCACGACAGCCTCTAAGGTTTTCCTTGAGCTTAGGAAATAAGCAAAAGTCACAGGGAGCAAGGTTTGGACTATAGGGAGGGGGACGAGCTGTCTTGATGCCCATCTTGGTCAAATAGTCTGTGACAAGGATGGAGTTGTAGACGGGTGCATTGTCCTGGTGGAAATGCCACTGACCAGATTGGAAGAGTGCTGGCTTCTTCCGATGGAATCTCTTCTTGAACTCCCTTAAAACCTCAACATAGTATTCCTTGTTGACAGTCTGTCCAGTAGGAACCCAGTGCATGTAGATCATGCCAGTGCTGTCAAAAAAAGTGATCATCAAAAGTTTATGGGTGGATTTACTCTGTCTGGCCTTCTTGGGTCTGGGAGAGCCAGCATGCTTCCACTGGGAACTCTGTCTCTTGGTCTCGGGTTCATAGCAGTAGATCCAGTATCAGTCACTGGAGTATGCAACAACATTGCTAACATCAGACTCCAGCTGCCCATGTGTACATATCTAACAGCATACTTCCAACTCAATCAAGTCTGCATATATCACTAAAACTCTATTGCCATAGGTGTTTTTCAAGAGAAAAGTTGGTAGATGAAAAGATTCTTAGGGAAAATTTTTACATCATAGTAACTAATGCTTGTCTAACATGAATAACTTGCTCTAACTTTTTATCATGAGTTTGGTCAGGTTTTATGGCATATCAACCATTGTAGACTATCTAATGCTAAATCCTGTTTTTACATCTATATTGAATATATGTATCGTTTTTAAACACATTTTTTGATAACATTTTTAAACAAGGCTGAGCTCATTTTTACTCACAGTTAAATAGTTTTTAAGTATTGCTATGTAACAGTAATAATTAAGATCAGTTATTTATTCATAGCAACAGAAACAATTTAACATGAAACATTTTTTACTCACATTTAAATAGATATACATGATATGAAAGAGATTAGTTTGTTGATAATTTCAGCTTTAAATGAGTCAAAACTAATTTCCTCGCACACTAGTATTGCTATTGTTTTTTACACAATCAAATGGTTTCATTTATTGCTATCAAACATTTATAATTCTATTCACTATTAATCATATGTTTGCACACAGTGAAGTGGTTACAAGCATTGCTATTCAACACTAATTATTCTATCTAACATTACTCATTCATTTGCACACAGTTAAATGGTTCCAAGTATTGCTAAGTATCACTAACAATCCAACATCAGTCATTTGTTTACAAATAGTTAAATCATCAGGTCTATTTCAAACAATTCAATTTTGCATGTAATTTGTTTGCACTCGGTTTAAATGTCAAACAGTTCTGTTTGACCCATTGATAGAACCCGATCAGATGCTACTTCTCTGGGCTAGAGTGGACCTGGGAGTGATGGCAATGAAGGGGTACTCTGCATTCCCCAATACTCCAGCATTACTGCAGTCTCACCATCATATTGTTTAGTGTCATAGCCCAAACACTCATTGGGGTGGGGTCTTACTTCTCTGCATAGATGCAGTCAGTGTATTCTATAGGCCCCAACCGACTGGGCTGTTTTAAAATTATTATCCTGTGATAAGCCAAAGCAAGATAATCAAAAATCATGTCAACTGTCGGAGTCATATCAGAATTTTCTTTTTCTTATTTGGATAACTTGACAAATAATAAGAGTTCCAACAATCTTCGAAATAATGTGCTTGATAGCCACTACGCAAAAAGCTTTGTCTGCCTTTGACAAGTCTTGTTTTTTATCCAGCAGGGTGTCTAGCTACTCTCCTCACTGGACAAACTTGGTGTCAGGTCACTCAAAGTGATACTGGTACAATGTAAACACAGTACTATCTATTTCATAGGTAATCAGTGAAATATATATATATATATATATATATGCATACATACATATGCATCAATTCTTAAATACATATATCTCAATATACATGTATATATATACATGCAAATTCATATGCATATATACTTACAAATATATATACATACATAAACTTATATACTTACAAATGCATATCCTTATATATATATATATATATATATATATATGTATATATATGCAAGCTTATAAATGCATACATATTGGAAGAATCTCGATGGCATAAAGTTTACTTTTACACTAATACTCTTTGGAAAACTATGAACCTTATCCACCCATCAGTAGGTTAAATAGTTCTTCTCCAAGGGTTATTTTGGCATTAAATAACCCACAAAAGATGGTATGCTATTAAAACAAAGAAACCATATATATATATATATATATATACACTTACAAATATATATTGCTTCAGCTTGTCCCTGGATAATGATCATGAAGACAGAGTAGGATAGACATGTTTTACTGGCACTATCCATTATAATAACATGATGTACAAATGTTCCATTACTATCTATTAATATCTTTCTCTCTCTCTCTATATATATATATATACAGATACTACACTTTGATCTGAGCCTTTTGGCTAAGATCAATGTGTAGTATCTGTATATATTGCTTCAGCTTGTCTCTGGATATTGATCATGAAGACAGAGTAGGATATACATGTTGTACAGGCACTGGCCATTATAATACCATGATGTACAAATGTTCCATTACTACAGGGTGTAATGATAAAATTGTCGCCTTAGAAAAGACGACATGATTCCATTCCTGTTCAATGAAAACCAGTTTTCTTTTTTTGTTGCAGACCATCTACTAGTTGGCCAGTTGTATACAAATCCCAAGAGCAATAGGAGCCTTCTCTCATGTCTGAAAGTGACACAATGTTCAACGAGCAAGATCGGAGATGTACCGCTGTACAACTCATGCTGTCTACTGATCCAAGTTATGACAACAGGACTATTGCCGGCACCCTCAAAATGCAAATCTGGATTGCCATGAATAACAGGGATGTGCCCAGGGTGATGAAAACAAAGTTTCCAGCTACAGTTATGGTCTTTGGTATAATTTCAAGTGAGGGCCACATCATACCACCTCACATCTTCGAAGTCAGCTTGAAAGTCAACACCAAAGTGTACCTGGATGTGCTGAAGAGTGTGGTGATCCCCTGGTGAAATCAGGTAGCCAGTGACAGACCAGCAGGATTCAGCGCCGGCCCACAAGTCCAAAGAGACCCAGGCTTGGCTTCAGAAGGAGTGCCACGACTTTGTACCCTTCTCTCACTGGCCCTCCTCCTCCCCCAACCTGATCCCGCTGGACTACTTCATTTAGTCATACATCGAGAACATCACCAACATGACCTCCCACTACACCAAAGCCAGCCTGATTGCCACAATCTGCCGAGTATTCACCGAGCTCCCGTCGGTGCTTATGGAAAAGGTATGCTCCCAGTTCCGTATCCGTATCAAGGCGGTGATTGAAGCTGAAGGCGGCTAAATTGAATAGATGTCAGCTCTACTACATAATCAAGTTACCTGAATTGATTTTTTCAATAAAAGTTTTAAAATCAAGCAGTAGTGTTGTTTTCTTTAGGACGACAATTTTATCGTTCCATCCTGTATCTATTTATATCTCTCTATATATACATTCATATATGTTTTATGTAAAGAGTGTGATGGTAAATTTTTGCCATTTTAAATATATCATTTTTGCACATGTGCTTTGTTTGTTTCAGGTTTTTTTTAACTGCCCAGAAATTTGGAATGAACATGCTGTACTGTTGGTATTCACATTGGAAGATCCAATATGAAGATTTCAGAGAGTTTGGGCATCAACCTGGAGACAGTACAGAGAATTTTAAAAAAGAGTCTCTTGATGATTATGAAGATATGATAGCTCAGAAATCTTACTCTGATCATTCTGATAAAAAAAAAAGAATTCCCAAATTTTTTGATGACATCCAGGTCATGATTAACAAAGATCCCAGCAAATCAATCAGCTCCATAATCAGAAACATGGAACTCCCTGAGTTTTTATGGCAGGTAGTGTATGAAGACATTCAGTATTTCTTATACAAGATGAGAAGAGTTTCATTTTCATCATCAGCCATGAAGAACAAGAGGAAAGACCATGCTGCAAAACTCAAGCATCCCTTCCTACCAAACATGCTTTGATTTTTCTGCCTGTTCAGATGTACTCGTAGAACAACTATTTGCTTGCTGTGTCCCAAACATATGTACTGATAGCAATGAAAAACAAACAGTACTGATCATGGTGTTTGAAAATATTGCAAGCAACAGTGATGCAATGCCTTCATTCATCTTCCTACATGGCATTAGACAAAGCACAGAGACTTATATGAAGTACCTGGAGGAGCTAGTACTGCCCCAGATAGAGAGGGTGGCTGTGAGAAGGTTCCATATCAATCAAAAGAACTCTGTGCCATGCCACACGAGCAGAAGAGCTGAAAGAAAATCTCTGTGACCACATTACTCCAAACATCTGGTTGCCAATTCTTCAGGTTGCAATTTCCTTGATTATTATGTGGTGCGCATTTTATTGAGAAACCAATAAAACTCTGAGCAACATCAAAGATAAACAGAAGGCAAGGATAATAGCAGCATTTACTAATTTAAACAATATGTCAGAAAGGCTTTAAGGAGATTCCAAAGTCATCTGAAGGGTGTTATTGAAACAATGGTGATTTCTTTGAATAAACTTTATCTATAGTATTTCAAAGTATTTTCATGCAATTTTGGTAAATATATCCGATAATGTGAGATGTCTGTATTATTCTTATTTCTGCATAATTTAGATGATAATTTACCATGTGAGTGTATATATAGATGAGAGAGCTCTCTAAAAATAACTGAAAGTGAGAGAGAAAAAGACCAATGTATGTAGCATATATTTAATTCCTGTATGTATGTATGCTTGTAGAAAGACCAATGTATATATAAATTTTTGTTGGTCAACCACAACTAGTATGTCCATGTATAGAAGTCCATTGTAGAATGTTGCTTATGAGTTTATCCTTACTTTTACAGCAGTGCCCAACATATCTTGCTCCTTGTATTTGGATGGTTTGTAAGATGTTAGAAAAGTAGCCATACAGCTGCTGTTTTTGTGGGATGCTGCTTCCAGGATTTGTTCACAGCAACATCCAGCATCCTTGTAGAGTTTCTATCTACCTGTTTATCCAGGTGTTTCATTAAAGTCTATGTAGTGCAGCCATACAATAGTAATGACACAACTATAGCTTGGAAGAATTCCTCTTTTATTTCATCAGAGAGTAGATTTCCATATGATCATTAACCTGATAGCAGTGGTCCATTTAGGTTCCTATTGTAATGATGAAACTGATACTTCTATTTAGGAAGGAGTAAAAAATTCTAGATTAGACAGGAAATTGTTTTATTTCTCTAAGGGCATTTTAAGTGTATTGCTCTAACAAAGTTCTCTCTACAATGTGACATTTTTGTTGTGTTATAGTTACATACATATAAACTAAATGAGAATTTTTGTAATATATGTGTGAGTATGTGTTTTTTGTTGGTTTTTTTTGCATGCACCTGACAAGGTATGATAAGTGAGTGCTTTTCATTTTAATATTTATTTTGCTTAAGAAAATGCTACCATTTTTGTAATACAATGCACACCATGATACATAACATATCTTATGATTCTTTTTTTCAAAAATGCATTAAGAATTATTCTTTTCTGTAGGTGTTTGTGCTTCAGAGAGAATGCAAGCACTATATACAGATTTTTATAAAAAGAAGTTTACATCAAGTTTTAGCAAATATGAAAGTGCTCTGTACATGAAAAACTATTTGTACCATCTTATTGAGAATGACAAGATAAAACATCAAAACATTCGGCAATGATTGACATATTTGGTTCGACAGCACTATACACTTCACAATAATTAAATCAACACACTATATACCAACTTCAAAAACTATGATAAGTTTTAAACGACTTCTAAAACAATGTTGAACCAGATTCAGAGAAGCACATGATATTCACATCTATAAAATATGATATATATATGTATATATATATATATATATATGTGGTTGGTTGGATTTTATGGCATATCAATGATAAGTACGCATGTTAAATGTGAAAAACATTTCTATTTCAAGCTATTCAGTTTAGTCAAGCAATTCTACTGTTTAATGTCAAAACAGCTCTATTAAACAAATCAGTTTAGTGTAAGTACAGTTTTAATGTCAGTAAACAGTTCCATTTCAAATAATTCAGTTTAGAATGAGCATGCAGTTTAATGTAAATACGGTTTCAGTTTAGCATAAGCGCACAGTTTAAATGTAAGTACAGTTTAATTGTCAAAAATATTTCTATTTCAAACAACTCAGTTTAGCATAAGTATGCTGTTATTTCTATTTAACCCATAGATAGGGCCCTATCAGGTGCTACTACACGGGGCCAGAGTGGACCTGGAAGCAATGTCAATTAAGGGGTGCTCCGCATTCTCCAAAGCCCCAGCATTGCTGGAACCTCATCATCAGATTGTTTAGTGTCATATCTAGGACACTCATTGTGGGGATCTTACCCTCTGCAGAGGTACAGTCAGTACTGACAGGGCAATATATATATATCAGTGGCAAAAGAAAAAAGGCATACATTACTCACTCAATAAAAATATTTTGTACAAAATTAAAAATATCCTTTTTTAATAAGTTTAACATATTTATTTATTTGAGGGCAACTCAATTAATTTAAACCTATTGTAATGAATTCTTGAAACTTCTAAGCAGATGCTTGCCTTTGTAAATCCATACCACTGATACACAAAATTCAATTAGTTGTTGTCTTTCAACAATAAAAGCATATAACACTTCACAACGAATATAGAATGAATTTGAGGAAAGACAAAAATAAAAAGTATGTAGGGCATCAGTGGCAGCTACCTGTGAGAACACCAGGTGAGGCAAGGTAAATAGCTAACAACTATAGAGCATCTTTCAATATTTTTCACCTATAATATACATAAGGCTGGAGTCCATTTTTTGAGGACACCTCTTTTAAGAGCACCAATTTTCTTATCATTTTTTTACCTTTCTTTTTGGACAAATAATATCAGCCATCAGAAAATTAAAAATGCTTTCTGTAATCATTTCTTTAAAAGCATAGTATAATGATAGAAAGATAGCACATTTCAGTGAATTGCATTGTCAAAGTTCAAAAAGAGCGGGAAGCTGTAGAGAGGGATCCAACATTAGCAACTAAATATAAAATGCATACACTGGGTCTTATTAACATCAGACAAGGTCTTAGAATAAATAAAATCATCCCATAAAGACCTTGGGTTTTTTAATATTAATACAGTTTCATATATACATATTTACAAACCCTTCCGCTGGGGCAAGATATGACACAAGGTCAATTTCTAAGCAGAGTTTAACAGGTTTGAATTCAGAGTTTTTCTTCTCCTAGACTAGTTGCCTCACCAAGGCTGAAGAACCTAGTCTGCCCTACTATTTACCCATAGCTGGAGGGAGAATAATTGGCTTCATACCTGTCCCAAGGGTATTAATGCAATGTGAAATGCAATCATTCTTGTCCAGGATTTGAACTTGTGTTGCCGTGTCCATTTCCCATGACGATAACCATTACACCGTGGGCACCACTATTTTCATATATATATATATTATTCTGTTTCATTTGAATTCATTACCTAATAAATTTTGTCCTGTATATAACATTAAACTGCATTTGATGGTGAGACTGCAGTCCTACATGTCTGGTTGGTTGGTTAGTTGTTTGGGTTTATGGCATATCAACCTTTGTAGGTTATTTAATGCCAAATCAATTTTTAAAGAAATAATCAGTTCTATTTCAAACAATTCAGTTTAGCATAAGTATGCTGTTTATATTTCAAGCAGTTCAGTTTAGCATAAAGTTTAGTTCTATTTGAACCATAGATAGGACCCTATCAGGTGCGACTGCACTAGCCCAGAGTAAACTTGGGGGACGATGGCAATAAAAGGGTACTCCACATTTCCAAAAGCTCATACATTACGGGAACCTCACCATGAGATTATTTAGGGTCATATCGTTAGGGGAATATTACCACATCTGCAGAGATACAGTTGGTGCATTCTACAGCCCCAGCTCATTAGGCAATCCTGGAGGTTTGGGGAGTATAGAGATCCTTTCATTGCAGTTACTCATAGTTTCACTTTGACACGGAGTGATCGTACATTTTGGGGTCCGATTTATGGGTCAAATAGGACTATTCAGTGAGGACAAATCCTTGACTGGTGTGTAGGCGGATATACACACCGTCATGTACTTCCGTTCAGCCACTGTGACTACGAAGATACTGATCTTGTCTTGGACTATCCTTGCCAGCTCAGCACCTTCCCAGAAGAGACGGATGCGCAAGCAACTAGCAAACCCTCGGGAATCCTAAAAAAAAATTGCCAGACACTTCTGCAAAACATCTACTCCAACAAAGAAAAATACCCATACTGGCAGGTCGTCGCCCAGGATAAAAATTCTAACAATAACCTCAACCTAGCAACATGGAATATAAAAATAATGCTGGACAAATCTAACTCAAACATCAGAGATGAGACGAGCTACACCTTCAACTGGAGCAGTAAACTTTAATAGACAGAAGTTAATCTGGGGTAGCTTTTGCATCGCTAATGGTCTTCAGTCTGAGGATCCCATACCAGTTAGTGACAGACTTATCACTCAATTGTAAATATTGCACCCTGATTGCTGATTATCCTTCAACTATGAGCTACAACCCAGAAAAATAAGTAGTTTCTGCAAATAGTTCGTCTTGATACTTTGTACCATCCTGAATGCAGACAAAATCGTCGTTCTTATAGTCTTTAACGCTCATGTAGGCTAATCACATTATACCTTGCCGATGGTTCTTGGTATGTTTCGAATACATGCACCCACTACAAATGGAAAAGAACATATCCACTTAAATATCCAATAACATGTTTACACAACACTGCTATCCATCTACCCCCACAAAAAAAAAACAGCCGGTCAGTACCAACACCGATTTGAGACACAAACAAATCCACAATAGCGCTTGAGTGCACATATGATTAAAATACTGGTACCTCATCGACTACATCATCAGGCAACAGTGTGATCTGCCAAATTTTCAGAAGACAAAAGTGATGAGAGGCGCCAACTATCGTACTGACCATGTCATGATCAATTCCACTATCAAACTACAAGTGAGAGGGAGAATGAGGAAGGCAAAATGTCAACAGGAAGCTCGCACTCTAAACGATTAAGAGTGTAGCAGAAGAAATTCACCTATCGCTAAAAGAGCAACGTGGTCATCCCTGGCCTAAATGTGAGCTTAAATTTCAGCAGATACTGTAGAAGAAAAGTGTAACGTCTTCAAATGAATCGTGTACAAGTTATCCAAAGAGAAATTCAGCACTGCAGTAAGAACGCACGAAAACTCGTTCGACGGAAACAGCATGGAGCTGAAAGTGCTTATTAACAACAAGAACTTAGCCAGGAATAATATGCTCAGAAAGAACACCAAGTCTGCTAAGGCCAAATATAGAACATGCTGTCAGCTTCTCCGAAAGAGACGCAGAGAACTCAAAAATAAATGGTGGCAGAAAAAAGCAGCTGAACTCCAGACACTCAGAGATTCTAATGACCCGAAGGTTTTTACCAAACCATGAGAACTGTGTAGGGCCAAGAGTGAACCATCCTTAACAAGTGCCAGCCCTCGACAACAAAACAATAATCACTGAGAAGCATGAGCTTCTGGTCACACTACTCAATGAACTGTCGACAGAAGAACAGTATGCAGTTGATAACATTGAACAAAGGCCGACCCAACACTGGAAGTATAAATTCTCAGACCAGGATGAAGTGAGTAAGGTTATCTCCATGCTCCATGACGGTAAGTTTCTTGGCGCAGATAGACTATATTCTGATGTTATTGAAGGTGGGTTGGAGACTTATCGTGGTATTCAACACCATCACTAAAGACGCTTGGGAAAACTTGTAAGTCGCTGCAGACTGAGTGGACGCCCAACTCGTCATCATCTTTAAGAAGGAAGACAGGCGCGATTGTGGCAATTACCGGGAGATCTCGTTTATCTCCATACCAGAGAAACTGCTTGCTCGCATATTGCTCAATAGACTATTTACTCTTGTCGATGATTTTCTACCAGAGGCACAATGTGGGTTCCACATGAACCGGAGAACTGTGGGGGACTAAATTGGACGTTCGGTTCTTTCGAGGTATTGTTCGAAATGTTTGAGGCTGTATGAGCACGTTAGAGTGAAAAGTCAGAACGTAAGTGAGCGAAATCTATCGAAAGGGTAGAATATATAACGTAACCATGTCACGTGACCGGTTTCAAACGCAAGATTTATTTTTCCGTGGGGAAAAATAAAAATGTGCCGACACAGTTGAAAGCACACGGTACGTGACTACTCTGTTCAATCAGGTTTCCAAAACTATTTAATTAACCGACATCTCATACTTTTGTTTCGAGAAAAAGTGAATCTTGGAACTTTTTAAGAATTTTTTTTATTCCACGTGGTTATCGCTGGCCATTTAAAGAAATATAATAGTGTAAATCCTAGAGAACCACGAACATGAAGCCCTGCGACAAATACTACAGAAATGCAATAAATAGAATATGACCCCGCCTTCATGATATTGGTCGACTTCACTTCAGTCTTCGATTTTATGAGCTGTGAAGCGCTAGGGAACAATCTACGGAAACAAAGGTGTCCTGAAACACTTCGTCAAGCTCGTATCTGCTTTTCATACAAGAATGAAGGCATCAAACACCTTAAGAGAATTCTAGTAACCATTGTCCCCACACTGTTCTCAATTTTCTTTCTATGATCTTGTCTGATTCTACCCACCCAATGAGTATGGATACAGAGTAGACTGGGAGGAAACTAGTTTAACTAATCAATCAATTTAACTCTGCTTGAAAGATCAGAAATGTTCAGGGACACGAACTCATGTTTGCAGATGACACTGCCTACGTGGTACACAACTACCAAGATGCACCCGTTTCTCGAAATCTGCCTCAACATTTAGTCTAAAAACAAACTTCAAGAAAACCGAGGATCTCATAATATTGGCTAAGACATACAGAGAGAGGACCAAGTAAACAAATTCAAATATTTAGGCTCTGAAGTAAGTAGATAATGACGCGGATGTGGTTTTTTTTAATACATTTATTTAGGTAAGAAGCTACCAGTACGAAAATGGTAACTGTCCCTCTCCGGAAGTCTCTTTTTTCCCCTTTTCCAACTTCCTCGGGGAAAGCTCGGGGTGAAGGGGAGATAACTTCGAATGCAACACCACTCCCATATTTTAATTTGTGTTTCCGACTCGTCTCCCTGGTATATTAACGACGAAGTCGGCATATTTTGCGGGTAGTGTAGTGTTCTGTGTATTATGTCCACCCCCCTCTCTCTCTCGTTTGTTGTGTGTTGGTATTTGGTGGTCTTGATATGGGCATAGTTGTAGTTTTGTTGTAAGAGGTATGATCCGGACCAAATGGGGCAGTGTATGGGCTAGCAGTGTCATTAAAAGCGGGGTTGGCAGATGTATTGTTTAGGGAGCTATATTGGTGTCTGGACTGGGTGGGGAGTGGGGGGTGATACCTTTGGGAGTGTTGATAAGGTTTGTATAATTTTATGTCACTGATGTGTCTGAAGATGGTATGCGTGTTATTGTGGTCGTTGTCAGCAACTAGTTCATAGCGGCTACCTTGTACATCAGTTACCATGTGTGGTGTTGGGTCAAATTGGGATACAAATTAATTTGTTTTTAATGATCGCTTCACCAAAACTTTGTCTCCCTGGATGATCTTGGTGTATTTTTGCCAACGAGAAGCATTAATCTTAGAACTGGCGACCTCTTTCCTGTGACTGTCACGGATTTTTGCTTCCTGGATTTGGTTTTCAGTGGGGTTGGGTTGTTGAGGAAATTTTGTCTGGTAGCCACCTCTGAGCATCATATCTCCAGGTGTCAATCCAGGGGCAGGGTGTGGATTAGAACGGTAGTCATGGAGAAGCTCATCAATGATTTCCTGGATTGGGCGTCGTTTTTCATGTTCAATTTGGATTGCCTTTTTTAGTGGTTTCATGAAGTATTCAGCTTCATTTCCCTGTGGGTGATAGGGGTATGAGGCTTTGATTTTTATACCTCATTTTGTGAACCACTCGTAGAATTGTGGTCCATTGTCGTATTTATGACATTCAGGGTTGCCGAAGTTCTTGTATATTTCTCCCAATGCTGGGAGGACATATTGGGCCCCGGTTGAGCGAACAATTTTTGCATCTGGAAATCGACTGAGGTTGCAGCGTACCACCAGTATGTGCCTTTAGTCTGTAAGGGGGCCAAACAAGTCAACCGATATGTTTTGCCAGGGTTTCTCGGGAATTGGGGTGGATGTAAGAGCTTCTTTTATTGGTGTTGCTGTTGTTATTTGGCATTCATGGCAGTTTTCCACCGGGAGTTTTATGGCATTATCCATCCCGGCAAACCAGAAATGTGCTCTTAGGTGGCGCTTGATAGCATTCTGTCCTGGGTGTGATCCCTCATGGGCTTGGGAGATGGCTTCCTGCTGTAGGCTCTTTGGAAAGAGCATTTGGTCACCTCTGTGGATGATGTCATTTTCAATTGACTGCTCACCGAAGAGTTTGTAATATTCTCGTAGGGTGGAGTCATTGTGTGGGGGCTGGTTGATAGCTATGAAGTGACGTATTCGCGTTAGATTTGTGTCGTTGAGTTTTGCTTCATGTAAGCGTTCTCTGGTGATAGCAGTTGAGAAGAGGGGTGTATTATGTAATTGAAACAGTAGTTTTTGGTGTTCTTTTGTTTCTTCGGCAATACGTTGAGGTAGCTTGTGTAATGGTATTGCATGTCGGCTTATGAAGTCCGCCGGATTTTCTTTCCCTTTCTTACAAACGACACTGTGGTTGATGTCTCGGTGACGTAGGAGGATTCTTTCAATTCTTGCTGATGATTTCCTTTGGGATCTCCAGAGTTATTGGAGTGGTTGTTGGTCAGTGACCACAGTAACTTGTGGGCCATCAGCTATGATATGGCGGAATTGGCGGAGACCAAAGTCAATAGCTGTTGCCTCCAGGTCTAGCTGAGAGTAGTTTTTTCGGTGACTGTGGTGGTTCGTGATGCGAGTGCGACAGCTTTTGTTCGTTCTATGGACTGGCCTTGGGCAAGGATTGCGCTGAAACCTGTGAAGTGAGCGTCGACAAAGATAAAGGTATTTTTGTTTGTGTTGTAGTGTCTGAGGAGCACATCAGCGGTAAATGTGTCTTTTTTATTTTGAAACTCTTTTTCATGGGTTTCTGTCCATTTGAAAACAGCATTCTGTTTTGTCAGTTCACGTAGGTTTGCTGTGGCAGCAGTAAGATCGAGGATAAAGGTGCCATTCGATCTGATCATACAGAGAAACGATCGCAGTTTATCTTTGGATGTTGGTCTCCCAGCTTCTTGTACTGCTTGGACTTTATTTGGGTCTGGTTTCATCCCATTCTTTTAGATTTTAAATCCCCAGAAAGGGATTTCTGGCTGACCAAGGATGCATTTGCTGGGGCTGACTGTTAGTCCTGCTTTTTCAAGAGCTGTAATGACTGCTTCTAGCGCTTAGTAGTATGTTTCTTTGTTATCTTTTGCTACTACAATGTCGTCTTGGATGACTGTAGCGTTTGGAATATTGGCGATGATGGAGCAGAGCCGGGAGTTGAGCTCACCTAATGCTAGTAGAGTTCCCATGGTGAGTCTTTTATACCGCATTAGGCGGTCTCCGGCGCAGAATACAGTCAAGATTCGTGAATCTTCTGATAGCTCAAGTTGATGGAAGGCTGTTTTCAGATTTAGTTTACTGAATATAGGTTTTCCAGTAAACATGGGCATGATGTCATCGATCCTGGGGATAAGGAGGTGAGTGTCTTGTAGTGCTTTTTTGAGATTCCTTAGATCGACTGTAACTCATGGAACCATCTGCTTTTGGTACGAGTACTGGGTTGGATAGCCATGTTACTGGCCCATGGTGTGGTTCGATGACATCATCTGCTTCCATTATATGGATCGCATCATCAAATGTGTCTTAAATGGTATGGGATGAGTCTTGGGGTTGTATAACAGGTGATGCATTAGGCTTTATAGGTTCGGCCTTCATCTTTCCTAAACCGTGGAATACTGATGGGTTTTGTGTGATGATGCGGGAAATGGGAGGTCTAACAGATTGTTAGTTCAGTAGCATCATCGATTGACGCTGTTTTGGTTCATTTAGAGTTGATGAGGCTTCCTTTTATCTCCATACCCGATGTATTGAAGGTAATTATACCCAGTGATTCTGCTAGGTTGCATGACACCAAGTTGATGGGTTTTTTTTTCCGGGAGGTCATCATCATCAACAACAATCCACGTTGATTTGCATTTTTTGTCTTTCCAGTGTGTATGTGCTGTGAATTCACCTTTGTGGGTAATCAGTTTACTACCATACGGTTGAAGTTGGATGCGTGTTTTTGTGAGACGTCTGATCTTGTCGGGTACTTGGCTTTCCAGGATTACATTAGCTTCCGCGCCTGTGTCAATCATGGCACTGATCTGGCATCATTCAAGTGTGATGTTGGTGAAATTTGATTTTTTTGTTGTGTGTGTGTCTTTTACTGTGGTAGCACCAATGACTGTTAATGTGGACATATCCTTGTGATGTGTCAGGCATACCGAGGAGAAGTGGTTTTTTCCTGTCACAAATGTTGCAGAATCTGCCTCGTGCTCGACATGTCGGTCCACGATCACATTTTGGGTCAGCACAGCCTAAACATCGCCTTTTGGATGTTGTTTCTAACTGTTGAAATTGTTTGTTTTTTCGTTGGTTGCATAAGGAGTATTTTCCCCCTTTTTTGCCGATTTTATTTATTGAGACTTCCTGGCTGTCTAAGTCTGATTCTGAGTCATAAACCTGGATTTTGTTAAGGCCAGTTGTAAGTTCAGTGGCTTCTTTATCAGCGTCTAATTTACTGACAGCTTCTTCAGTGGCCTCGATTTTACTGGCTTGGGTTGTGGGGTTTAGTTTTATGTTACGTTGGTATTACTTTGGTTGCGTTGGTATTACGTTGGTTATGTTGGTGTGGGATATCTGACTCCATATTTTGGTTATATTATATGTTACCCCCACGTTAGTTAGTCGGTGTAATGCCTAGCCCAAGGAAGTCCCAAAAAGAATTATACAAAAAGAAAAGACAGGACAGATAACAGACGAAGATGTTTCTTTTATACTTTCCTTTATTTATTGGGTTCAACAACCATTCCGTGGATGAGGGAGTTTTTCCTGAATACATTGAAATGGTTGAATCCCCCAGTTAAGGTGTCAAGAATACGTTAATTCGTTTTATGTATGTAGGTGACCGCATTTGGTATTTCGGGCTTCCATAAGGGTTAGTTTTCTTTTGGAAGTTTTGTCAAAGTCCGGTAAGAGTTAGTTTATAGTTCAGTAGTGGGTCTTGTATATTTCAGCATTATACTGACCGATAGAGAGAGGGCTGCTACTGGGTGAAAGGGGTTAACCGACGCTACGTCCAAAGACGTATGCATGGTGCCCAAAACATCAAATAGCAAAATGGTGTTGTTGGTTCGACGAACACTGCCTGAAAGAGAAAGATAATATGGTCCCCTTTGTCAAGAGGAAATGCCTTTTTTCGTTTACGCATGCGTCATTTCCTTTTCCTGTGAGTGCCCTCGGGGAGTTTCTGCAAATTTAATAGTTTTTTTTATTTATTCATTTCTTTTTAAATTTAATTTTAAATTTTATTTATTTATTTATTCGTTCCCTACAGGAATGCTTCTGATAGAGGTACCTATTATTATTTGGTCACGTATCAGAGTTTCATGTATTTTCTCTTTTTCTGTACAGTAGAGGTTAGTACCTTTAAAGGGGCATTTGTCGGCATGTTTTCTTACCTTATTAATAAAGGAGTCGATTTTCTCTCCGGGCTCTTGGCGGGGGCAATGAAACTGGTAATGGAGCAGTATCTGGTTCTGTGTAGGCCTGTACCTGTTGCAGGGTCTTTGCACCATAGTGTTAAAATCCGCTTGTTTGAGTTGGGCTATGTCCTGTTTCAATTCGCTTTTTAGGTCCGTTTTTAGCCGCTCGCCTTGGAAAACGCACATTCTGAAAACTTTGGCTTTGTGTTGCTGTTGGACGAGTTCAGAAGCATCTTCTTTTATTTCTCCGATACAAGCAACACCGTAAGACATTTCCCAGGCTTCGATGTAGTCGTTAAAAGCCTGATAAGTGTTCCCCACATGTAAGCTTGGGCCAAAAACATCCGGAAAAGTAGACTTCGAGAAAGGCATTTTTGGGTTTGTTTCTTTTTTTCTTGTTGTTGTGTGGTTCTTGTCACTTTGTCGCCAGATGAAGTAAATAGATTATAATGTGGATGTTTTTTTTTTATATACATTTATTTAGGTAAGAAGCTTCCAGTACGAAAATGGCTACTGTCCCTCCCCGGAAGTCCCTTTTTTCCCTTTCCAACTTCCCCGGGGGAAGCCCTGGGTGAAGGGGAGATAACTTCGAATGCAACTGGTTTCGCAGTCGCGAACAAGAGACAAGATGCGCAACAAGATGCATGAGGGTCAAATGCTTCCAAAGTTTGAGCAAATGAGTATGGCACAGCAAAGATCTCTCCATAAAAACTTAATGTGCAGTGTACCCCGCCATAGTTTTGCAGAAACTTGAACGGTATACAAAGCAGATATCCAAAGAGTTTATGTCTGTACGATGCATCACTAGTGCAAATGACAAAACCTCAAATTGTGGCAGCATATCACAATTAAATTCATCCTGGAGAAATCTAAACTCCTTGGGAGGTACGATATATTCGCACAGCGCAACCTGAGATGGGCTGACCACTTGAACAAACTTAAGGACAGTAGACCACAACAGATCCTGTGCTTTCAACTTAGAAAAGGGCCAGGTAAAAAAAAGGGAGAACTAATGTCAGGTATAAAGATATCATCAAAGAAACCGGGAAGTCATTAACATCTTCTTTGAGAATTGCTAACACCAGTTCAAAAAACTAAAAAAGTAGAGGAAAAAAACAGTGGGACATCATTATGGGATACGATGGGGAGTAGTAGTAGAAATAGTTGTCATCATGGGATATGATGGAGAGTAGTAGTAGTAGTAGTATAATAGTTGTTATAGTTTGATCTGAAATCATTACTTTATATAGAAGTTTTTGAATGGATCTCTATACGTGGATGTGCCGGTGTTGGTCGACTATCAAGAACTTATAGACATCAGCTCTGTGTGTACACAGGATGTACTTTGGAAGACCTTCCGGTGGCAATGGACGATAGGGATGGATGGAGAGAATCCAAGAAATCCGTGCTGTCAGCATGACTTTAATGATGCTTAAAGTATATAAAAATTATAATAATTCAATGATATCAACGTTTTCGAATTTGTTAAATTTTCTTCTGAAAATTACACTTGAAGGTTAATTGTAAATAAAAACTCTAAAAAAGAAAATTCTGTTCACACTTTGGGTGCGTTTAATTCAATCTTGGATAACAGTCATCATCATGTCGTGCTGTTAGCACGGATATCCCCGACTCTCTCTCGCTACTTTTCCCTATCGTACATCACCTCTGGCAGGTCTTCAGGGTTACATCTCGTATCCTCACATAGTTGCTGTATGTATGTTTTAGCTGGTCGTCCTGCTTTTGCTCGGCCATATGTGGAGGTCTATAGGAGTACATCACTTATGAGCTCGTCCCTGCTTCTCCAGCAGTGTCCAGCATGTCTGGTTCGTCCAACTTGGATAGTTTTCGTCATGGGAGGCAGGTGGCCGTATACTTGGTGCTTTGTGGGGTAGTTAATTATCTTTAATTCTACCAGCAAGATCATAACAGTGTTATTTGTTTAATGTAGCATTAATGTTTTTCAAGACATACAACTTATATATATATATATATATATATATATATATATAAAATGTTAAATATGATTGTCTCTTTAAATACTTTTAAATTCATGCCATTAAGTAGTGTGTGCGCGTATGTATCTAGTTAGTAATCCTCATAGTAATCCTTACATTGTTTTGTGAATTAAATACAAAAAATATTATGCAAAAAGGACCAAAATTTGTTTTAAACAATACAACACCTCATATATTTTGTCCTGTTTTGGGAATGTTTTGAAATAAAATTTAGTTGTTAGATGAAAAAAGATATGTAGAATATACTTACAAAGCGAGGTAAAATATTAACATATTAAAATTGCTAAGTGCATGATTATATAATTATTAATGCATAAAAAATGGAAAAAAGGTGATATATTTATTGGCCTCTAGGCAGAATTCCCAACATGGTTTAATTCTTTAGAGCTGATAATATGATAGGAATTATTACAATAGCTGAATCGTTTTATGTAACCCCTGAACTGAAAGTGACACATTTTTTATCTTTTTCCTCCTTCTTGAACCAAACATGAAAGTATTATTTTATTTCAGTTGAAGTTAAAATAGAAAAACGAAAAAGTTTTTATTATAGCTTTGTCGCTGGCAAATTACTTTTTTAGCGAGGATAGTTGTTAAGTTGTCAGTTCCTCGATAAATTGTTGGAAATAAAGGAGAGAAGAACCAAGATATCGAAAAGTTTTTATGATAGTTTTAATGGCAACCGGAATAGAGGGTACCTCTATGCTGCAAGTCTCGTAGGAAGGAAGGAAATAGTTATGGAGTCGAGAAGGAATTTCAGCAGCTAAATGCTTGAGCGAAATGTGCGTCGCTACCGTTAAGGCATTGTTGAATGTTTGAGTGAGATATGGTCGCTATAGGCGTAGCAAAGGTTGTGTTGGCTGGTTAAGGACGGGAATGATATAGTCACCCATGAATGTGTGGTCCTGGTTGTTGTAGGAGAGCGGCATAAAAGTCTCCAGAAAATGTTGCCCAGAGATGAAGTAGCTGGATGTCTGAGCGAAATTTCGCATCGCGGTAGACATAGCTAAGGTTAGAGACGAAATGAAGGTGTTCCTGTGTTTGGCGGATTGAATGCATCTAATTCATATTTATCTGGGAACCCTAGGTTTGAGAGAGTAGACTCAAGAGGTCCATAAATTAGATGGCTTTCTTCATGGTGTTGTGTTGCTGCTGCTATGAAGGGAGCGTACAGTAAGAACGTCTGTCCTGCTCGAAAGATTTTAAGGAAGAGGTAGTTTGGCAGGCTTTCCCCATTTTGGTGCTGCCCGGAAAAATGGTCCGGGCTGAATAGGATGTCATCCTCATTGGGTGAAAATATGCGTCGACCATAAAGGTCAAATTAATTTAGGCGCCAAACAAAAATATGAAGTTCTTTCTGCTACACTTTCATTGTTATCTCAAGGCTGATAACGAGGATCTTTTGCTTGCCAGTTGTTAGATCGTGATTACAAAGCTTACCTCAGTCTGGATCGTCACCTTCTCGGGGTCGATGTGAACATTCTAATGTGTTTCGGTTTCTTTTTTTAATGGCATGAATTATTCAATGCCAAAACTAGTAAAAGAACAGAGGTTATACTTTTTAAGGAGATAAGAGGTTAATACTTTTTCTTATGGTATTAGTCCAAAAGTGAACGTAATACTATGACTGGAGTTTAAGCTTGCTTACTTCAAAGCCGAAGTTCAGTACTTTACCATGATACTATGGGGCCTCCTCTTTTTGATGAGTAAACACAAGAGAAGAAAATCATTGATTTTTTGGTGGAGGAAAGAGGTTATCTTGATTCCATAGGCTATAACTTATCATCATCATCATCATGTCGCATAATCAGCACTGAACCATTCTCGCTACCCTTCTCTATCGTCCATTGCTTCCGGTAGGTCTTCAGAACTACATCCTGTATCGGCACTGAGCTTCTGTATGTAGGTTCCAGCTGGTCGTCCTGTCTTTGCTCGTCCATGTGAAGGGGTTCACAGGAGAACGTCACTTATGAGCTCCAGCAGTGTCCCGCACGTCTGGTTCGTCTAACTTGCGTAGTTTTCATGATGGGTGGTAAGTGGCCATACAGCTGCTGCTTTGTGGGGTGCTGCCTCGAGGACTTGTTCAATATTGCTCACAGCATTCTTGTGTAGTTGCCATCAAGCTTTTTTCCCATACGTTTAGGTAGCCTCCATGTAGCGCATCCATACAGTAGTATCGGCACAAACACTGCGTGGGAAAAACTGCATTTCATTTTATTGGTCAGGTCTGACTTCCATATGACTGATAGCCAATCGATAGCTGTCCATGCCTTTGTCTATCTCGGTTGATGAGACACTGCTTCCTTGGTAGGTGAACTTGTCTACTAGTTTCAGAGAACTATTGTTTAGTGTAGAGATGTCATCTCTTTGATTAAAGCATGTATTCCATCTTGTGTGCATTGACATGGAGGCATATGCCTGCTGCTGCTCATTCCAGACCATGCAGCAGGGTTTCAGCTTGGGCGGGTGTATTTGCCAGAAGTGCTATGTCATTGGCGTAGTCCGCGTCCATAATTGTTTGTGCGGGGTAACTTAAAATGGTATTTTGTAATTAATTTAACACGTGTGCACGTACACGCACGCACATGCATGGGTCTGTTGGCTCGAGTTTTATGGCATATCAACCTTGTAGTTTATTTAATGCCTATTCCCGTGTATATATATATATATATATATAGTGAGTGAACAGTTTGTAAGTAACTTTATTTTTGAGTGAATTGTTAGTTTCTATTTGTTTGCACAGAGTTGAATGGTTTCAAGTATTTTTAACTTATACTTATAATTCTATTCAATATTAATCATTTTTCTACAGGTGTTTAAATGTTTTTTAGTATTGCAGTTTAACACTAGTGATCCTATTTATAAAGTGTTCCAACGTTATATAAATAATTTGCATACAGCTGAATGGTTTCAAATGACTACTAATAATAATGACCCCTAGTAAATGATAGAACTGTTTAGATTCCATCGATTATTTGGAAGAGTTGCTCCACAAATAAAATCATTTGAATCTTCTCCAGCCTAAAATCCTTCATGGCTCTAAGCAATACAGATAAATTTTGTGCTTGTTCAAATACTTATGAGCAGTACTTTCTATTGGGTAATCTTCATGAAGTCTGTGGAGAGTACGAGTCATGAGATATAGTTTATTTTAGAAATGGTCTTGTTTACTAGAATTCATATGTTCCCAGGTCAAAGTTTGCAGGAGTAAACTAGCTCAGTAAAGAAAGCAGAGTAACAAAACAAGAAAGTCGATAATTTTAAAGTCTGGTATCCTTGTAAAAGAAATTGAATGAAACAAAATAATTCTATTCAATGTTCACTGAATGTTATCTAATGTAAAAGTTCTTTTGAATAGCTTAAAAATACATTGGTCTAGATTGTAGCATAAAAACAACAAAAATGAGGATGCAAACCCAAAAGGATTATTGTTTGACTAATTTCTACCTATGAAAACATTTACGGATATATTTGGATTTCTGTGAGATGATTCTCTAACGAAATAGCAAAATAACCTTTTATTTTTTAGACATAATTCTTTCTTTTCCTAATTACTTTAGTTGAGAAGAAACTTTCGTAAAATTCTTTTTGATTTTTTATGGACTGTAAAAACTTAAAAACCAGTGTTAAGAAAATCAATTACTCACTCTATGATTCTGTCTTTTTTTCCAGTGACACATACTTTCTCTTCCTTTCACTAACCCGCTTATCACTTTTTGACAACATTTTTGTATCCCAATTTTAGTCAATTCTTCCTTGCTCACCACATTTTTTCTTTGTTCTGTTTAAGTATTTCCCAAGGACAAACACATCTGATAATCTCAAAAATCTGACCAGACTGTTAAGTAAATGTAGAATAAACATATGTAGGAATTATGTGATGATATTCTGACAATTCATTTAAAAATAGCCCTGTTTGTGGGATTAACAGTATTCTCTATAGAGGTGATCGACCCCTGCTGCAAAAAAGGTTCCCTGAGTATGATACTACACTGTATTCGGCAGTGAGGTTCCAGTTTTAGTGTGTACACCCTCATTGCCTTTACTCTCAGGCACATTCTGACCTCGAGTAGTAGTACCTGTTAGGGTTCCATCCAAGAAAATTCTAGGAAAAAAATAGATCAATTTTGGTGCAATTTTTAACATAAAAACGCTCACCCCCGTATTCTGAAAAAACCTAACTTAAAAAATAAAAATCTCTACGACAATCTTTTTACCAATGGAATGAGTTAAAAAAATTCCTGTCACTTTTTTTCGTCAGGAATTTGCAGAGCTCATGTACACGCATGTGATCCCCTTCTTCAATACTACAAAGTTAAAACATCTTCAAAAAGTACTTTTGAACCGTTCACTTTCTCCCAGGCAAAACGAATTCACCTGTGTCTCGAAATCTCATAAGCACACCACCTTGCTTGATTGTTGGACAACCCATATCAAATTACGACTGTCAACTTGACCAGTATTGCAAACTCCCAGCGGTTGCTGATAATTCACTATAACTCACCGTGACTTATGCACGAACAATTTTATTTTTGTTTTGAGATCTATCTACAAATAAAAGTAAAGTTGGTGACCGTTGTCGAAGGTGACCAGAAGGCTCCCTTTTCAATAGCTACTACACCAAGGAGTAAGGAAGAGCACAACTCCTTTCTCTGGATTGCTCCACTTTACTCTTGATACGTACCTTATATCGCTGAGAGGTAAGCAAGGAGGTATCAAGTGCTATTTTTAAAGTCTCGGTATAACGCGATTGAACCCAGGTCTTCCGGACCATTGGCGAACACTCTATTCACTAGGTCAATTTGTAGCACTTGTGTTAATTATCTCATTTCTATTAATATCAGTTTCCTATAGCTCAAATAGATCTGTTAAAAAGTTATTTGAATTCAATATGAATAATTGATACCATATTACTGGGAGAAAATTCTTTGTTATCAGCATAAAAGTATAAAAGTTGCCAAACGTAGTCAAGGGCAACCTAAAGGCTCCCTTTTCAATAGCTACTACACCAAGGTGTAAGGAGGGCGCAACTCCATACCCTGGATTGCTCCACTTTACCCTTACTTTATATTGCTGAGTGTTAAGCAAGGTGGCATCGGGTACTATTTTTTGAGTCTTTGATATGACTCGACCTGTGATTGAACGCTGGTCTTCTGGGCCATTGGGAAACACTCTATCCATTGACCAACTGTGTGCAAACAAATGATCATTGTTAGATAGGAATAGTTTCTTGTGTATAAACTATTTGAATTATATATATATATATATATATATATATATACACACACAATAAAAGATGTTATGATATCTGCTATTGATGACATTTTTGACAAATGGCATCTAAGTACTGCAATACTGATGGAAGAAGTGTGTGAACTGCAAAGAGGACTATGTTGAAAAAAAAAACTCATTTGGTCATATTCCATGAGAGTACCTATGAATATTTTAGTTGACCCTCCTATCTGCATAAATAAATGATTATTATAGTCAAGTTGCAATGGAATATTAAAAAATATAGTCATGATTGTAATCAAATATTTTCAAATGAATCAAGTTTCAGCATTAAATAACCTATTAGGAGTTTACATGCCACTAACCTAACTAAATTATAAAGAAAATACAACTTTCCTTCAAGTTCTTCATGGGTAATCAATAACAAATATTTTTTTAGTTTAAAGAATAACTAAAAGTTAGAATTAAATGATCATTTTTTTTATTACAACTCTTAGCACATTTAATATAATTATATCATTTTCATGATTGCCAGTTTCCACTAGTTCAACTGACGACTGCTCAGAGATTATTTTCTCTAGTTACCTGTAAATTAAAAGATTTTCGGGCATGGTATGTTTACTTCTGTTGGAGTGTATTTGGCATGATTTTAGTCATTATACTACAACTGTGTTAACGATTAATCTTCTCTCTTCCACTATTTCTATTGTATCCATGATTGAGGTGGTTTCAACTCCCAAAGGAATCATCTTAACTAACTTTCTCAGACTATATATATATATATATATATATATACACACACACACACACACACACAAAGGTAAATGGAAATGAGAGTACTTAATACAACTACAGCAGAGCAGGTGTTCAATCCAGAAAAATATCAAAGAATGAATACCAGAAGAGAGCAATAATGATGAAAATTCATACATTGGTACCACTGAAATGAGTTTTAAAAATACATAATATAACCATAAGAGAAAATATGCCAACAATACAACATTGACAAACCATGTATAGTTAATAAAAGATGCAATGAATAAATCATCCATAATAAAATTGGATATTGTAAAAAAAGTACAAGATTATAAAAGAGGTAACAATGGCTGCAGATTGTGTCTGGAAGGAAAATTATGCATCTTAAAACATGCTGAAAAATAATTGCTGAACAAAAGAAGTGAATTGATACCAAAGTGTAGATATATAAAAAAATTTCTCATGTGTCATTTACCACTTGACAAATTCCATATTTATTTTCCTGTATTAAGATATTCCTATTGTTATATATATGGATATGTATTGTGCATGCTTGTTTGATTGGGTTGGGATCTTAACACATGAATTTTCACCACGATATAGTAGAGTTGGCGACCATAGTTGAGGGTGACCTGAAGGCTCCCTTTTCAATAGCTACAACAGCGAGGTGTACGGAAGGACACAACTTCTTTCTCTGGATAGCTCCACTTTACTTTTGATCCATACCTTATAATACTGAGTATTAAGCAAGGTGGCATCAAGTACCACCTTTTGAGTCTTTGGTATGACTCGACCCGGGATTAAACCCCAGTCTCCTAGACCATTGATGAACACTCTACTCATTAAGCCAAAGTCACAATTCTTACATTTCCATCTCATGATCATGTACACCATATGAAACATGAAATAATAGATGTCTATGGGTCATAATTTGATATTTTACTGGGTTGTGTGTGTATATATATATATATATACACAACACTGTACACAGAAGGTTATCCTATATATATATGATGACCTTCCATGAACTAATCCTTGTCATCATAGTTATATTTACATTTACAACTTCCTGCAGTAAGCAACTTTGCAGACAGTTATATGTGGTGATTTAATTAATCACACTGTTGCAACCGACCAAAGTTAAGTGCAATATTGAAATATCCTGTTTCTTAAAGAGAGAGAACAAGCAAACGACTTTTAAATTCAAAGTCAATTTTAATTAAGTAATAACAAAAGAACAAAGTAATGGCTGAAAGAAAGAAAGAATGTAAATGTAAATATTGTGCATTTGTGGCCTTACAAATAGCATCTATGTAACAATATTTAGTAGTTTATGCAGTAAGTTCAGTAGATATGGCTTTTCCTAGCATTATTATTACGGTTATTGGTCACTTAAAGCTTATTTGTACAAAGTTGTGGTTGAAGGGCTCTGTTCCAGCTGATCTTCTTGTGACAGTCAAGGAACAAACAGGGTTGAAATATCCAAACTGTTATTAATATTCTTGACAATTACATGTAGGATCAACCTTGAGTCAACTGGAACAACTGCGCCTAAGTATGTCCCATACTAGAGTGCAATCTACTATTGGCTCATCAAGTACACTCAACAACACATTGCTATATGTATGTTACCAAGTGAACCCCCCTCCCACACCTCCTGGCTGAAGATTGAGTCATAGAATATGATTCTTTCAAATTCAACATTTTTCTTTTAATTACCTTCCACCATAGTAGCTGTATTTTATTTTTTTAAATTGATCTTTAATTTTAAATTTTTGATATTAATGTACCGAAGAACCCTTTACTTTTATGTTACAGAATCTTACTGTAGATTCAAAGAATAAGGAAAATATTTCTTTTATTATTCCAGCAAGTGAAAGTGAGAGAATTTCACTATTTTTGGACAATTCTTGTAGCTTTAGGAATAGCCTTCTGAAGACTCAAATTGTTCAATCACGACAGAAGCAAAAATGTCAACATTACTATAAAATTCTATTTGATTATTTATTGTATGCAGTATCAGTTTAATTCAGTCAGTGTTATTATATAACATTATCCATTTATGAATTAATAATCATGATGAAAGTTTTCATCTCTCTAACCTTAAATAATTACATCCTCTTCAATCAACACAAAGTCAAAATGGTGATTTTGACATTGTCAAGAAACTTCTGTTGTATTTATGTTAAATCCTCATTAGGAAACAAGAAGAAATCTAAAGGGGCCACATCAAAGTTGTTGGATAGATGAAATAAGGTTTTCTAATTAAATTCTTTTATGACAGGCTTGATTACCATCAAAGAAAGAACATTTGCATTGTTCTAAAGGAAAAAATACAATTATCTGTTTATTTTCGCAATACATTTTTCAGTTATCTTATAACTTCTTCATTCTAATTCTTATAATCTTCCTATGTCCTTTGAGAAAATCTATCAAGATTACCCTTTGAAACTCAAAAAACAGCAACCTGTTAGCAGTGCTTAAAATATGAAGACTATTCCCTGTAGAGAGATAAGACACCCCACTCCCCAAGCAGTGTCCTGAGTATGACACTAAGCAGCATCTGATGGTAAGCTTCCAGTTTGGGAATTTTGAAGAGTGTAACACTTCTTCATTGCCATCACCCAGAGTTTGAATACCTCTTAGGGTCCTATCTATGAGTTAAATAGATCTTTTGAAGAACTATTTGAAATAAATAAGACCATGTGCAAAAAATATATAAATATGAATGTACAGTGAATTCAAATCCATAACCTTTTGGCATTAAATAACCTTAAATTGGTTGACAATCCATTAAAATCAAACAGTTAATCAAAAAAACAGTTGCAATCAGCTTCTGAGCTGACCTTTCCCTTATAAATTTAACAGGTCCAATAGAACAGGAAGCACTGTTTTGGTTGAACCTTGCTCTCTGAATTGTGCTTTTAGATCCTAGAAATGATTCATTCTATAAAATCATCTTCAACTGCATCAATCTTGATTTACAGGCTGATGAAAAGATCAGTGTTTTGAGCCAGCTGATCTTTATACAAAACCTTGGCATCCTTTGAGCTGAAAGTTTGTGGAGGCAAAGATGTTTGCTTGAAATCAAAAATGTCAGACTGAGTGAAATTCCAACTTTTGTAGCTCTTACATCAACAGGGATTAAACAATCTTCTTCCGCCAGTTTCTGGATCGAGTTATTTCATTCATCAATTTTGACAGTCTCCTTTCTCTTGGAAAATCTTTTGTCTTTCCAAATTTCCTCAAAATACTTGATCCATCAAAGAATGAGAGATAGTGACTGCATAAGCTTGTTTGCAAAGTTTCTATAATTTGGGAAGATTTCCATCCAATTTTTGTCCCAAAAAAATGCTTTTTTTTACATTTGATAAAAAGTATCATTTATATGAATGTTCAAATATCAAATTATTATTTGCTCCTTTGAAATTTTTTCATACCTGCATTAACTGATGGTTTCTAACTGGAATTTGAGTGACAGCAATTCTCTTCAACTCTCCAGGACTCTTCTATTTTAGCCAATCTCAATAGCTGTAGTTTAGATGGTCTCTTCTTGTTCTCTTACTTCCAATTTTTCCATAGCTTTTTAAGTTCTCTAGCAAAATCATACTTATCTCTCTTTTCAATTTCTATTATTTTCACTGTGGTCTGCCAGCTCCGCAAAGTCTCCAATCGGCAGGTTCTCTTTTTTTTCAGACTATTACTTGGTCTGGTTGTCTGGCCGAGATTAGGTGATTCTTTTGTATTTCAAAATCCTAGAGAAGTTTGTGCATTTCATTCTATGGAACAGTTTCTGGGTTATGTATTAGGAAAAAGTGAATGTCTATGATTTGAATTTGACTTGTTGAGTCTATTTGCTACAATTTTACCTATTATACTACACATACTTGAAAGGACAATGCCCTTTCTAACACATTTCAATCTTATAACTGTAAAATCTGTCATTTCACTATAGTATGAATATCTAGTCTTTTAGTCTCTTAGGCTGGTTTAAATTCTTCTAATATTCTTGCCTTTCATTAACAAATCCTTCAACTCCAAAAAAAAAAAACTTTAAGAAAAAACACATGCAAATTCAAACGACATATTCAAGATTGATTGAAATTACTTCTATTTATTCATTATTTTATATGGAATCAAAATCAATAAGAGGCATATTTTATCCTGCTTAACAAGGATATTTTGATGCAAATAACATTCTTAATTATGTTTTTTCCCTTTCATTGATAGAATACGTGCCTACATTCAATAAAATCAATTCAATGGATTATTGCAGATTTTCTCTTTTGCCTCAAGTTTTAAATTTTTTATGAATATAAAGTTGACTTGAGAATATAATTTGCCATCTAGTATTTAAAATGTTTATTATTAGTTTCTTATTTTTAATCACGAACTGAAATACATTCTCTGATTTTTTGGGAGTGGGGGTGAAAGCTGTAGTCTTTATTCTTTTATAATTTAGTTTTAGCAGTAATTTTTTAAGATATCAAACAGGTCATGCCATTCACAACAGAGGAAGAGGAGAAGCGGGTGATAGCAGCAGCAGGAGGCAGTATGTATTTACCCAGTCTCTCTATCACTGACGGGATGGAACATGAGGTCAATTTTTAAATAGAGTTTAGCTAATTTGAATTCAGAGTTTTCCTTCTCCAAAGGCTAAAAAGTCCAGAATGCCATACTATTTATCCATATATGAGGGTAGGCTAAAAAGTTTTGAATGCTTTACTACTTATCCATATAGGCTAAAATGACCTGAATGTCTTACCATTTACCCATATATGAGGGTGGATAGATAGATTCATGCTTTTCCCCAAGGGCATTAACGTGATATGAAATGCAAACAGCATTGTCCAAAATACAAACGAGGTTTTTTGAGTCTATTTCCTATGATGATAGCCATTGCACTATTTGAATGTCCAAGTAGCAGTCAATTAGTCAAACAGCTATTTTCAAGCAGAAGATAAATTATTTACTTATCACTCATGAAAATGATTAGCCAAAGGTGGTGAATATGTGGAAAATTAGTGTTTTTTCTCGCTGAAAACTTATTTATCTAACAGCAGCTGTACTTTCTGTATTTGTTGTACTTACTGTGCAAATAAATTGTTTGATGATGACATGTTCATATATATATATATATATAAGGAAAAAGCCTTTCCTAATTCACTTTGTCCAAATGCCCTTAGAAAAACTAGTTATCATCTTTTTTCTCCAAGTAATAAGTAAAATAGAAGAGCAGATAAGGTGAGCAGTCTAGAAGAAGAAAAACTCTTAATTCAATAGTCCAGTTGGCTGGGCCTGTTGAATACATTGACTGCATTTCTGCAGAGGGGTAAGACCCCACCAATGAGTGTTTTGAACACAACATTAAATAATCTGATGGCAAGGCTCCATCCAAAGTAACCCTTCATTGCCATGGCTGTCAGGTCCACTCTGGTCTCAAGTAGTTGCACCTGATATGGACCAATGTTTTGTTCAAATAGAACAAATTAAGGGTAAAAACAAATTACTGATTTTAAATTGTGACTGTTATTTGACAATAACTGAAACCAATTAATTGTGTGCAAAAGAGGTCAGGTTCGTTTAAGAATGTTATCTACAAAATGTGTTTACAAGTCATATACATTTAATAAATATGTATAAAGAGGATTTGGCTTTAAATAACCTACAATAGTTGATATGCCAATAAACTAAACAAAATCAAATCATATATATGTAATGTATATGTATTGAGATGTGATAGCCCACGGAGACGATAGAAATAAGATTAATACTATCCTCCCGTTGGAATGAACAGTGGCGACCCGTCAAAAAAGTGACCATTAAGGAAGAATGTAGGTCACAGAGGGGATATCAACAGGTGTTGGTACTTAGTAACCTCAGGTCGCTGGACACGAAGGGGGAGAAGAGAGAAGCCAAATGATTGGCTGGGACCCCAAAATGGAAGTGGGGACTCCTTCCCCTCAGCGGAAGTAAATAATAAGAAGGTTAGTTTTTGAGCAGGGCTGGTGGCAGACAGACCCATAGCCATTTATTCCGGGTTGAAGACAAAAGAATAACTGAGACACGAGGGACCCCAGGTTCTTCAAGCCAGTGTAAAAAAAAAGAATAAAGTATATTAGCCCGTGAAAGAAGAAAGATTCTCCAGTGGAACCCCATCGAAAAATAAGATAAGTAACTTTGGGGCCATTTCCCCTTTATGCCCAAACTTTATATACCACCCTCTCTCACTCTCTCAATTTGAAGAAAAACAAAAGTCAAGAAAAGACATTTATATTCGTTGACTGTCCATTTATTATATGTTTTGACACTTTGAAAGTGTATCACTTTGTACAGTAAAGGATTCATGTATTTTTATGTTACCACGTGGTCAAAGTTTGTTCTTTGCAGTTCTTCTACGAATTTGTTACTTCATGCTTCCTTTTCAGCTTCTATTCGCCTTATGTTATCTTGCTTAGAGTTGTCCTATTAATTCCTTTAAAATATCACACGGGAAACCGGAGTTGCCGACTACTACAATATAATATTATTACGACTAAAACCTATAGGCTCATATCCTCCATTGTCTAGGGGAAGGAAGGAAAGCGGCCTGGTGGGTGTGTGGATAGTGTGAAATTTGCAACCCCTTGCCAGCGGCGGTCAGTCTAGCCCTAAATTAATCCCTCACATAATATGCCAGTTCTTATATGCCTGAGAGAAAAACTCTGAACGAGGACTTATTCTATAGGGGATCAAGTGCCAACCTGCCCAGTCTTCACACGTGCGAAATAAAACCCCGTTCTGGGATAAAAGTAAATCTTTCGTGTCACAGTATAAAGAGGATTTGTACATATTCTTGATATAAACAATTTGCCCACAGTTATATATTGCCCAGTCAGCTGGGGCTGTAGAATACACTGACTGCACCTCTGCAGAGGGGTAAGACCCCCTCAATGAGTGTCCTTGAAATGACACTAAACAATCTGATGGTGAGGTTCCAGTAATGCTGGGGCTTTGGGGAATGCAGAGTACCTCTTCATTAACTAAACTGAATAGCTTGAAATAGAAATGTTTTTGACAATTAAACCGTACTCACTTTTAAACTTTGTGCTTATGCTAAACTGACTTATTTGAAATGGAACTGTTTTTTGACATTGAAATGGTACTTACACGAAACTGAATTGCTTAATATAGAACTGTTTTGACATTTAACTGTGTTTAAACAAAATCTGTACTTATACTAAACTGAATTAGCTGAAGTAGAACTGCTTGACTAAACTGAATTGTTTGAAATAGAAATGTTTTTGACAAACTGTGTACTCATGCTAAAGGGAATTGTTTGAAATAGAACTGATTATTTACATAAAAATGGATTTGGTGTTAAATAACCTACAAAGGTTGATATACCATAAAACCCACTCAACCAACCACAGTAATATAATATCAAGTAGCCATTCATGATATAATGGTTGCCATCATAGGAAATGGACACAGCAATACAAGTTCAAATCCTGGCCAAGAGAGTTTGCATTTCACTTAGTGCTAGTAACCTTGGGGAAGGTATGAATCTAATTATTCTCCCTCTAGTTATAGGTAAATATTAGGACAAACTAGGCTAACCTTGGCATGACAACTGATTTAAGAGAAGTAAAACTCTGAATTCAAATTTGATAAACTCTACTTAAAATTGACCTTGAGTTACATCCTGCATGTGCATTAGGGTTAGGCAAATATATATATATATATATGGTATCAGGTATTCTAGTCTAATACAAATCATTTTTCAACAATTCTTTGTGACCTATACATGGGACTCTAATAGGTTCTTCTAGTCCGAGTCAGAGTAGACCTAAGAGCAATTGCAATGAAGGAGTGCTCCACACCCACAAGATCTCCAGAATGGCAGCCTTACCATCAGATGCTGTTAAGTATCTTACCCAGGAAACCTCTTTTTGTGGTGGGGGTCTTATCCATCTGTGGAGGATACAGTCATCATATTTTAAGTCCCATTGGCAGGGCTGGGTTCTACTTGGAATTGGATTTAGTGATCAACAGCAATTTATTTTTTATAGTGACAACTAGTCTAATGATGGTGAGTCTGTATCATGAAAAAGTAGTAAAAATTGTGCATTTGTTAAGAAGACACAGTGTCTATTTTTTCTTTTTCTCACCATGAGTAAATTACCAATAAACAAAAGATAATCTCCCCAGTAATTGTATACGCAATCAGACAACGCAATAACAGGAATCATTACTTTTGGAGCATCCCTGTAAGATGAAAATGACCTTTTTTGATGATAAATTCTATCTTCTTTCTAGAGATGGCAAATGTCCTGTAAATATTCAGGTTATGTAAAAACTTTTGCAATATTTTAGTAATATGAGATACAATTTGACTATTCTGGATCCTTTTATCAAGAGCGTAAAGATGACAAACCAACTCTGCAAGTTTACCAGATAATCTCCATTACCAGATTTTACATCTCGAGCTTAGAGTACAACTTTGGAAGCTCTGGTTTTAGACCAACCTAACCTTGCCTGATTGTTGAGTTTCTTGTAAAACAAACAAAATTTCTGGAATCATGTGTTACTGTTAAATGATCAACTTTCACCTTTCACTCAACAGGTGTTTTTAGTTGCTTCTATGGCATTATAGCTCTGTTCAATCTCATAAAGCATATATTCCTGAATTAGACTATGTTGCATGTTCATCTGTGCAGCTTTTACATCATCCACAGAGTGAAGCAATGCACAATGTAACAGGGCACCAAATATCACAATACTACCAATCATTGCAGGTATCTTCCACAGACTGAATTGGTTCAGTCATGAGATGTACGGGCTTCAAACTGGCACATTTCAAAATATTGCAAAACTTTTGACTCACCCAAATAATATTCCTGAGGTGTCTGAAAATAAAAGAGAGTTTCAATGTTAATCCATTTGGATCTTATAGCTCTTCATGGATCAGATTTTGAAATGGGATTGGCTTTTAAATTCCTAGTGCCTTCTTGAATAAATCATTATTGAATTGATTGTGGAAATTTTTCTGTGACCTTGAAAAACTAAGCCAAAAGTGCATTTACTCATAAACATCCTTTAAAAGCATGTGACTATTAGTAAAAATGATTGAACAAAATAAGAAAATATACAATTGAACCTTTTATTTATTAAAAGAAAACATTTCACTCAAGATCTAATCAGCTTTAATAATGTCAAAGATAAAATAACTTATATATTTAAAAGATTTTCATTCATTAAACCTGAATTGATTTCAATCAAAATCTATTATCTTTTTATTAACCATCAACTGAAAGCTGTCAACATATACATAGATAAAGCAAAGACTGCATATTGACAGGTTGGGTCTAGTTTTATGGCATATCAACCATTGTTGTTTATTTAATGTCAAATCCTGTTTTTGCATATATATTGAATATATGATTTGTACACACAGTTAAAGGATCAAACAGTTCTATTTTTAACAATCTAATTTAGCATAAGTCAACAGAGTTAAATATTTCTTAGTATTGATATATATCACTAACAATTCAATTAAATATCAGTCATTTGTTAATACTCAATTAAACAATCAGCGTTCTATTTCAATTTATTCAATTTAGCATAAGTCAACAGAGTTAAATGGTTTTAAGTATATGTATAACTAACAATGTAATTAAACATTAGTCATTTGTTTACACATAGTTAAATAATCAAACAGCTCTATATCTAACAGTTCAATCTAGCATGTCATTTGTTTACACTCAGTTTAAATGTCAAACAGTTCTATTTGACCAATACATAGGACCCTATCAGGTGCTACCACACTGGGCCATAATGAAACTAGGAGTGATAACAATGAAGGGGTACTCCATATTCCTAAAAGCTCCCGCATTTCTGGTGCCTATTAGATTGCTTAATGTCATATCTAGGACACTCGTTTTGGGGAGGGCTTCTTACTCTCTGGTGTATTCTGCTGCCCCAGCCAACTGGGCTCTCATTGGGGGACTCTTACCCCTCTGCAGAGATTCAGTCGGTTTATTCTACAGCCCCAGCCAAGTGGACTCTCCTTGTGTGTGTGAGGGAGGTCTTACTCCTCTGTAGAGTTTCAGTCAATGTATTCTATAGCCCCAGCCAACTGGGCTCTCGTTGGAGGAGTTTTACCCATCTGCTGAGATTCAGTCAGTGTATTTTATAACCCCAGCCCACTGGGCTCTCATTAGGGAGGTGTCTTATCCTTCTGCAGAGATTCAGTCAGTGTATTCTACAGCCCCAGCTGAATGGGCTGATATTGATAGGTTAATAATCATATGGAAATTTGATCTCTTTGATAAAATGGTGATTTTTACCAAGCAGTAACCATATCAATACTATTGTAGGATCAAAACACTTGGGGAAAATGCAAAATGCTAACAACCAAGGATGTTTCATGTTATTTTAAACAAATCCACTTAACAAAACAGCAGCTGTACTGACACTTACCTCTCATCTCACAGATTATACAAGGCAAGCAAGAGGTTAGTAAGGCAGTATCGTTTCTTGCTTAGATTTAGTAACTGAAAAAGGGATTAAACAATTAAAAAGAACAAAAAGATTTACTTGACAGATAGTGGATTGAATAATTTCTGTGCAAAAAAAAATGAAATCCCTCAACATAATTGATTTTTTGGACATTGTTAAGAGACATGATGAGCATATTAAAATCCTACAGTTGATGTGAATCAATTTTTTGGAAAAATTAGCAATTATCCCCTTTATACTGAGTCATACTGAGTTAATGAAAAATATAGTTTTTATAATATAGACATACCTTGTGAATAACAAGATGGGTATAAAGATATAGCTCCATCATAATATGCATACAAAATAAATATACACGACTTTAAAAAAAATGAATTGAAGCTGAATTGGCCCAAGGTATAATCAATATAAGCAGGTAGTTACTTAGAGCCCATTGGCCAGCAGTAGGCCCCCGAGAGTAAAAAAACAAGATGGGAATAAATAAATGTTTATTGCTGTATCCAAATGTATATACAAAATAAACCTACAAGACTTTAAAATGAAAAATAGGCATAGGAATAAGAGCCATATAAGCAGTTAGTTGCTTAGGGCCCAATGTCTATCAGGGCCCCTCTCACCATGAGTTGCTGATTTTTTTTTCATTTGTTATATTTTCTGTGCTGTCAAAAATGATAGCACATACAATAAAATATTTGTTTATTTTTGTTTTTTTTGCATGATCTATAGAAGTCTCAAGCATTGACAATAGTCTTTATTATTTGCAGCAATGGGGTGTGGGGAGTCACATAAAGGCCAAGGTTCTTCACTGAATAAAATGTAAAAGTTTGAAAGTAATAAGAACCAATCATATGGGAGAGAAAGTTTCAATGTCCAAAATAGGCATTTGGCCAACAATATTAAATGATTATGAAAGTGCATTTTTGAGCTTACTATTGTAGGACTACAGAAAGAAAAAGAATATTGATAGTCAGGATTTATATATATATATAGATATAGATACACACCTCTGTCAATTGCTCACAAAGTTAAGTGACATCATCAAGTGAAAGTGGGGAAATTCATTTCTCAAATGTCCCAAACTAGGGCAGATAATCTAATAAGGTTTTCATTTATTTACTGGTTTCACAAGATATTAAGATTGAGGTTGGTGCTCATTGGGTAAACCATTATAATGAATAAAAAAAAGAACAAAAAAGAAAGGACAATAAAAGAAGATGAAAGTGAAAGTGAAAGATAGTGAAAAAAATGCACAGGGAATTTGAAGAAGAGAAAGAATGGAAAAATGAAGAAAAGAGAAAAGAGGAAAAGTGAAAAAAAGAAAAAGAAAAAATGTGAGAGATGAAAATAGAAAAAAGAATGAGAAAAGAGAAATAAAGAGGAAAAGGGACAAAAACAGAAAGGTGAAAAAAAGAGAATAAGTGAGATGAAAGAAAGAGAAAAGATGAGGAAAAAGTAAAGAAAAATGAAAAAATGAGAAATAGGAAGAAAGGGAAATGAGAGAAAAGATGAACAAAAAAGAAAGAAGATGAAAAAAAGGATGGGAAAGAGAAATAAAAGAGAAAGGATGAAGAAAATATAAAGAAAACCGAAAGGATAAGAAAGATGTATAAATGAAAAAGGGTAGAAAAGAAGAGAAAAAGGTGAAGAAAAGAGAAATAATGAAAAAGATGAAAGGAAAAATAGGAAAGATGAAGGAAAGAGTAAGAAAGGGAAAAATATAGAAAGGGAAAAGATGAGAATGGTGAAGAAAAAAATGAAAGGATTGGAAAGGTGAAGAAGAGAGAAAGGATTGGAAATATGAAGAAAACAAATAGGAAAAGGGAAAAGAGAAAGAATGGGAAAAATAAAGATAAGAAAAAGGATTGATAGAATGAAGAAAACAAAGAAAAGAAAAAGGATGAGAAAAACTGAAGAAAAAATGAAAGAAAGGGAAAGGTGAAAAAAGAAAGAATAGGAAAGAAGGGAAAAAAAAAGAAAAATTAGAAAAGATTAAAAAAAAAGGATTGGAAAGCTGTGAAACAAAGAGAAACAACAGAAAGGATGACAAAATGAGAAAGTTGTAGAAAAAAGAAAGGATGAGAAGTGTGAGGGTAAAAGAAAGAATGAAGAAAAAAACAAGGAAATGTTGAACGAAAGAGAAAGGATAATAAAAGTCAATAAAAAAAGAAAATGTGAAAGGTGAAGAAAAGAGAAGGAAAAGAAAAAATCTATTAAACCAGAACGAAGAGAAATTAAAGGAATTGTACAATAATTAAAGTAAAAGAGTGAAATTTCAGAGAAAAGCAAAATGCTATTCCCTCTCCCTTTAAAGAAATAAAAGAAATGAGTGTTAGAAAAATTAAAGGAAAAACAAATAGAATAAAAACTAGAAAAAATAAAAGTGAAACAAAGCTATCTAAAATGAATGCCATATTGATAAAAAAAGAAAAGAAATAAAAAGAACAATGTTCAGATGGGAATGGATCTTAAATTGGAAAGACAGATTCCAACAGAATGCAAACTACAAAACCAAATTAATCATCAGAATAGAAACTCTTAATTAATTTCCTCAATCTAATTAAATTGATAAAACAATCACTTAATAAGAAAAAAACCAAAGAACAGGGTTGAACTCAGGATCTATGTTCTATCCCATAAAGACACTTCATTTATTGAGTGAAATTATTATAAAAAGTGTTATACATATCATCAATCACATAATATAGAAACATCTTAATCTTTTATATATCAAATAAATCATGTTTGGATTCAAGAATCATCTTATACAGATATTTTTTAAATAGAAAGAAACAAATTCTTTACTCTCTGCCAGGGAGAAATTTTGAAATAGAGAGGGCAGATGTATAGCCACTTGAAATATATACATAAGCATCCCAGAGTACAAAGTAAGAAAAATCACTACTTCCAATAAGAAGCCATTTTGAATTTGGTCATGGGATATGGTTTTTAAATAATTTTCTTTCATTACTGCAGAAAATGTGGATGTACCAGGGATGCTCTGAAAGTAATACCTCCGATTTATTTCCTTGTTAACCGCGACAGATACAGGGATTATTACAATACCATTGGATATAGCAAGTTTTCTGCTATAAAACGCTTTTTTCTACATGATCATCACTATTAGTTTAGTATTTGTGCCAGTGATGAAGTGATAAAACTGCAACAAAATTGAGGATTTTCTTTAACTTTAATCAATATTTGACAATGAAAATGAATGATGAAAGGATTAGCATTGATCAGCTGATTTTCAATTTGAGGATCAGAACTAAAAACGTAAAAGATCATCCTAATCACTTTTAGGACACACACTCTTTGACCATAAAGAATATTCTCATGGAACCATAGCCACATTATTCCCCTGATTCTTGAGACTATATTCCAAGCACAACACTTTGGTCCTTATTTGGGAACTTTTAAGAAAATTCAACAGGCAATGTCAGTTGAAGACTTCCAGCATTGTTTTCAGGAGTGGAAATTATCTCTTTTGAAAGAGATAAAGTTGATTTATAAATAAGGTAATAATGATATTTTGTAAAACAGACTTATCATTTTATAAGCATTTTTTTCATCACAAGGACAAAATATGACATAGGGTCAGTTTAATATAAGGTGCTCAGCAAGAATTAAGATTCCCAAGAAAGTGGAGATAAAAAGTTCTTCATTTCTCTTTGTATTTTCCATGAGAGAAGTGCTGACCATTGACCATAGCCCTTATTCAGGTGCCACCTGGGTATAATCACAAAACTGCTTGAAACTTGAATCAGTTTTAAAAGGTGGACTTTGTAGGAGGGTCAGCTGAAAAAATCATATGCTGAGCAAGATACTCTCACAGAATGTGACCAAATGAGGTTTATTTTTCAACATAGTCTCCCTTGCAGTCAACACACTTTTTCCATCAAGGTTACAGAACTTGGATCATGTTAGTCAAACAAATCATCTATAGCCTATATGATGGCCTCATATGTACTTTTCAGCCTACCTTCATATATCATTAGTCAATACTGTGTAAGTTATCAACTCAACACTAATGATAGAAAGCAAAAGGAAATCTTTTGAGAAAAGAAACTTTACAACCATTTTCTGAACAAATAAATACATAATACTTACATATTCTGATTGAGCCGATTATTCTCTAACTTGAGCAGACTATTTTATGCATTGATTCCTCTTCTTTTACTTGATGGGAATTTTCTTAATATATCATAATTGCAACAATGTCATCAGATGAAGATCATAATAATAAAAAGTAATGTCACTGATAGTTTACAAAGGTGCAGGTACATAATGGTAACAAATGGCCATGGCCTGCAAGGAGGAACCAGCTGTAAGCCTTATTGCAAGTTTATGTTATACATAAAGCCATAAACTGTACAACTACCATAGTGAAATAGAAACATACAACAAGATTTCCATCAAACTGTCCAGGAAATTACATTAATGATATTATAAAAATAAAAATGTTGCTGAGGATGAAGGAAAATTATCTGCCATTGGTATTGATGATTTACTTACCGAATAAAACAATTTATAACAAAGAAATATTTATGACCAGCAAATAAGCAAATAATATATTATAACAATTTCATTGGTAGATATGGTAGATATGTATTAGTTACCAGTTTTAGGATAAAACAAGATAAAAATTCTTAATCATTTGTTATATCATTTAAAAATGTATCAACATTTCATTGTGTGCATCATATATTTTAGGCATGACTAGCTTATCAGAGCTCAGCCCATCTCTCTCCAGGTTTACAACTGGTTTGAATTCAGTTTCTTTTCACTTAGACCAGTTGCTATACCAAGGTTAAAAAGCTATGTCTGCCCTACTATTTACTCATAGCTAGAGGGAAAATAGTTGGATGTATGCCTTTACTAAGGGTGTTAGCACTACATAGAATGCAAACACCCTCATTCAGAATTTGAACTTGGATAGTCAAGTTCATTTTTTTATGATAATTGTTATGCCATGAGCACTTTATACAAAGAATGAAAAAACTTGCGGTTAAAACAGATTCTTTTCCCTTACCATTTTTTTCTCTCTTGGAAGACTTTAAACAACTCCCAACACCAGCATTAATAAATTCTTCTATCTTTTTAGGAAGATCAATGGCATGTAAAGAGATGTGTTGTGCACTCCTGTTTGAATAAGTTGAAAAAATATTACGACAATATCAATAAACATATCTATTATTTTATTACCTTATATTATCTGAAGACAGAGGTGAACTTAATTTCACTAAGTAATTCTTGTGTACATGTTAAAAATATTATGTTGAACCTGTGCCTCCCTGGTCACCCCAAAAATTTCATGTTGAACCTGTGCCGCTCTCGCCACCCAGGAAATTTTATGTTGATCCTGTGCAGCCCAGGCCACCCCAAAAAATTTTATGTTGATCCTGTGCTGCCCTGGCCACCCCAGGAAGTTTTATGTTAATCCTGTGCAGCCCAGGCCACCCCAGGAAATTTTATGTTGATCATGTGCAGCACAGGCCACCCCAGGAAGGTTTATGTTGATCTTGTGCTGCCCAGGCCACCCCAGGAAATTTCATGTTGATCCTGTGCAGTCAGTCCAGGCCACTCCAGGAAATTTTATGTTGATTCTATGCAGTCAGTCCAGGCCACTCCTGGAAATTTCATGTTGATCCTGTGCTGCCCTGGCCACCCCAGGAAATTTTATGTTGGTACTGTGCAGCCCAGGCCACCTCAGGAAATATCATGTTGATCCTGTGCCACCCTAGCCACCCCAGTAAATTATCATTAAATATCAGATTTTTCCTTGAATTTTTAAGTATTCACAGATTATTCTTTGACCAAAAAACCTTTTGCTGTTGTCAGTGAACACTTACACTTTCCTTTACTAAAAAAAGAGACAACTCACAT
Organism: Sepioteuthis lessoniana; assembly: GCA_963585895.1. Classification (NCBI taxonomy): domain Eukaryota; kingdom Metazoa; phylum Mollusca; class Cephalopoda; order Myopsida; family Loliginidae; genus Sepioteuthis; species Sepioteuthis lessoniana. The sequence goes on along the minus strand of OY757911.1, from coordinate 74,518,003 downwards.
TTCCTGTGAATTACACTATATTTCCTAAATATCTTTAGAATATTTTACAAATACCATGATAATGGAATTAACTGTGATCATTTTGTTCATGATAATCCTGATATGTAATTTTCGTATCATTGTTTCTTTTACCTTGGTATTTTTATCCTTGAATCTAATATGTATCCTTCCCTACCTAAAGGCTTCCATATAATGTCCATATTTATATTAGATCTACTGATTAAATTATTTGAATATAACTGGTAGGCTGATTCACTCAGTAGTATTAATTTCTATTTCTGTTCTCTGTCTTTAAGCATATTTAATGTTAGCAATGGTTTTATATCAACTTGAAAAATTTCCATCTGAACTCGTGAAAAAGAGATTATCGTTACACTGTAATTATTTCATTGCATTTTTTTTTTTTTGTCCCATTTTTAATCAAAACTAGTTAAATACATGGAAATACCATCGCAATTGACAACTAAGATATTATTGTTATTCTTGCAAATATATTTCTGACAATAATAGGCAGAATTTCAGTAAAGAGCTTGATGGGAACAGCAAAAGGATACTGTGTGCTCTTTAAAACAAATCCTTGAAGCACCACTCCGCCAAATTGCAGTTGTATGTCCACTTACCTCCCATCTCACAAATCATCCAAGTAAGACTAACAAGACATGCATTAGTGGAGAAGAAAAGATGAAATCATAACCAACATTCTCCGGTGGACTCCTACACATGGATACACCAGTGTTGGCAGACCTGCAAAAACTTACTTACACCAACTCTGTCGTGACCCTGGATGCTACTTAGAGGATCTGCCAAGAGTGATAGTCAATAAAGACAGATGATAAGAGTTAGTCAAAGGAATCCATGCAATCAGCATGATCTGATGAGGATGAGTAATAATTTATGCATATCAAATATAGATTGATAAAACTCTTCAAAAAATTACCAATTTGTAAATAGGAACCATAATACTTGCTGGGTCAAATTCAATTTCAAACAGACTGATGCGAGACAGATATAAAAAAAAAACCTTTGTTTTTTAAACTCCCCTGTTGATGAAACTAATGATACATCAACAGTATGCCCTCCAAAGAAGTAAGAACCCCCTCTACGAAAGGATATCCTGAGTATGACACTAAACTATATTAAGTGGTGAAACTCCAGTTCTGGGGCTCAGGAGATTGTGAAGTACTCCTTCATGGTTATTACTCCCAGATTCACTCTGACTTGGAAGAGTAATACCTGCTAGGGCCCTACTTATGGATCAAAAAGTTCTGATTGGTTTGATTTGGTTTTTATGGCATATCAACCATTGTAGTTTATTTAATGCCAAATACTTTTTATAGATATATATCAAATATATGATTTTTAATACATTTTGTAGATAACATCTTTAAATAAGCCTGAGCGCAATTTTTTCCACACAGTTAAATGGTTTCACTTATTTTTTATCTAATATGAATAATTCTATTTACTATTAATCATTTGTTTGCACACAGTTAAATGTTTTCAAGTATTGCTATTTAATACAAACAATTCAATAAAACATCAGTCATTTATTTACTTACAGTTAAATGGTCAAAGAATTGTATTTCAAACCATCCAATTTAGCATAAGTCATTTGTTTGGACACAGTTTAAATGTCAAACAGTTCTATTTGACCTATAGATAGGACTCCATCAGGTACTACTATTGCGGGCCTGAGTGAACATGGGAGTGATGGCAATGAAAGGGTATTCAACATTCCCCAAAGCTCAAACATTACAGGAGCCTCACCACCAGATTGTTTAGTTTCATTCCCCTCTCTCAGAGATACAGCCAGTGTATACTACAGCCCCAGTCAACAGGGCCAAAATAGTTCTGATTGAAAATTATTTGGAATACATGAAACCATATAACTGTTTACAGACAAATAAAAGAAGGGCAATTTTTAAAAAAATGTAATGTAACATTGAAAATATGTTTATGATTGTAATCAAAATGAATTGAATTTCAGAATTAGATAACCCTTATGGAGTTTAAATGCTGTAAAAAAAAAATATACTAAACCAAATCAAACCATTTTTTTAAAGAATATCTACAACTGATTATCATCATCATCATCAGCATTCTTCTCAAGTTTTCCTTTAGTACTGTGCAAGAATGAGTTAGATATAATCTTTCTCACTCCACTCTATAATCATTTATTTCAATTTTCCCTCTTTTTAATTCCCAACGGATATCTTACACTTCATTTTCTGGACTCATTTCCATACTTGTCCTTCCTTAAATTTCACTCCTTCCTTAGACAATAAGGGCTCTTAAAGTAAAACCAACACTTATAGCCCCAGTCCTATTTGTTCTTTCATGCTTAATAGGAGAAAAGTGTTAATATGATTGAGGGAATATTTTCATAAATAGTGTTACTACCCACGCAAACAGATTAATAAAAAAGGGGAAAAGATGGAGAAGAAAATAAAAAGATGAAATAAGAGACTATAAGCATAGTAAGAAATGCAACTTAGATTATACTGACTCATTCATTTGGCTTTGGTGTGTATAAAGAAATTATTTAGCAAATCAGTTGGGATATAAATAAGATATATCTAAGACCACAGGAAACTCCAAAATTAATGGCCAGCTAAGAAGAACTGATCAGACGCGCACGTTTGGTGCACCTCTCCAGTTGTTGGGTCGCACTTCGGCTGGCCATGGTGTCAACTGCATGGTTCTGGTCAGGTATGCCTTGGCACTGGAGATTCCTCTGGCCTCATGGGGCCATCCCCTCAGGCTTTAACCCTTTTCAAAGGGGTTAGGTTAATTGCCTGGTGCCTGAGGCGCCCCTCTGTAGGGAAATGCTGACGGGGCCCCAAGGTATTTTTCAAAATGCCTGGCATGTTTGGGCTGTAGCCCAGCACCCAGACTCACCTTAAAAAGGCCTTGTGCCATACTCATCCGGTTGGTGGGCCGGAAGACAAATACAGCTGACTAGAGATGGTGTCTCAATGGAAACACCACTTGAAAGAAATAGAAAACCCCTTTACTATCCCTGCTAAAAACAAAGATGGTAATGCAGAGAGAAAGAGAGAGATGTATGTATGTATGTATGTATGTATGTGTGTGTGTGTGTGTATATTTATATATATTGTGTAGGAAGGTGTTGGCATTGTGCTCTGAGTTTTTTTATGCATAGATGCAGTTAATGAAAAAAACTAATTAAAAGAAACTGGTGAAGATATAGAAGTTTTTTTTATTGTAAAAAGAAAAAGGGAAGAAAATTTAAATGTAGTAACAGAAAACACATTTTATATTCATTCAATAATTATTAAAAAAGAAAAATCTTATTGTTTCTAAGTTTCCTTTTATCAAATCTATTTCATTTATATCTATTTATTCATCAAATCTCATAATACCAAAAAATTAAACAGTGACCTGTTTTTTAATATATCCCAATTTTTAGTCAAATTAATATTTAGACAAAATAAAATTCTAATAATCTCTAGTAATATTTATATTATTATGAATGAATTAAAAACAATATTACTTTTTTATTTATCTAATCTCATAATCCCAAACAATAATACAGCTTCCTATTTTTAATATAACTCTGCTTTTAGTCACATTTATGTTAAAACAAGATAAGATAGTTAGTAAAGTTGGTGACCATAGTCGAAGGCAACCAGAAAGCTCCCTTTTCAATAGCTACTACACTGAGGTGTAAGGGAGGGCGCTACTCCTTTCCCTGGATTGCTCCACTTTACCCTTGATATGCACCTTATAATTCTGAGTGTTAAGCAAGGAGGTATCAAGTACTATTTTTTAAGTCTTTGGTATGACTCAACCTGAGATTGAACCCTGGTCTCCTGGACCACTGATAAACAGTCTACCCACTAGGCCAATGAGTTTGTTTAAAAGTTAAAGTTAGCGACCATAGTCGAGGGTGACCCGAAGGCTCCCTTTTCGATAGCTACTACACCAAGGTGTAGGGGAGGGCGCTACTCCATTCCCAGGATTGCTCCACTTTACCCTTGAACCGTACCTTATAATGCTGAGTGTTAAGCAAGGTGGTATCAAGTACCATTTTTAAAGTCTTTGGTATGACTCGACCTGGGATTGAACCCAGGTCTCCCGGGCCATTGGCGAACACTCTAACCGCTGGGCCAATGTCCCGGTTAATAACCTTTAAAAATAATCTTTACTTATATTTTATACTATTATGAATGAAACCTAAACTTTATTACTTTTTAACTATAATCTTATTGTAAAAACAGCAATCCCAAAATATATTTTTAGATTAAAAACCTTAAAAGCTCTCAAAGGACAGAATTCAAGATAATTTATATCCTCAAATTTCATTATCATTTTAAATACAAAACCTGATTCTCAAATAAATGATTAACTTCATTTTTCATTTTTCAGTCATATTTCTGAAGAACACTGTTGGATATTGTTATCCAAATAATATATATATATATATATATATATATATATATACATACAACAGCTGTGAGCATACTCAGGATGCAGCCTAGAAGACCTGCCTGATACAATGGATGATAGGGATGGATGGTAAGTGAGAGTCAGAGAACTTTGTGCTGTTTGCATGATTTGATGATGATGATGATTATATAATTTTTGGTGCAAACTGATTTTATTCATTTACAGCCTCCAAATGGTAGAATTTACTTTAAATATTATGTAAGTGAATTAATGTTCACATTGTCTGTTTGAAGACATGTAATTCATTGAGGTTGGCTTGCATTGTATGTAATTTAGACAGGATGCTTCTTGACTAAAGACAATCTGAATACCAAAGCTTTCAATATGATAGTCTTTTATTTTTAAGAAAAAGACCGACTGCAAAATGTGTCTAACTCAACTTTTTACTGATTGGGTAATTATCTTTAAATTATTAGTAAAACAAGATTGATATTTGAATTCAATTTTTTTTTCTTGTTTGTGATCCAATTTTGCACAAATTTGTAGTTGTATTAAAAAAGAAAAAACAACCAACATAAAACTCTTCTATACTGAACTATTTATCAAATTTGAATAACTTTTTTTAAAAAAATCATCCAATAACAAGTAAAAATTGCAAATAAATAAATACAGACAGCAGAAAAAAATTTTGTCTTACAAGGACCTTAAGAGGCAATTAAGGGAATTGCCATTTATTAACATCTCTTTAACTCTTTCACATCATATTTTATAACTTTCTAAAGTCCCAACTACCAAAGAAACATTAATCATAATTTTCTTTTTAACTTATTCATTAAGGATCCTTAATTCAAGGAAACCATTATGGAGCAGATGAATCTTCCATTCATCAGGGGAAAAGATGATACAAAATGAAATCATTTGATAAAATAATTCAGATATATCCACATGGATATGGAAATGTGAATATGACATAAAGACACAACAAAAAGTGTTATATTAAAAACATCTGGTTAGTTTTTAAGAGCTGAAGAGAACAGAATATTTCTTGCTCTCTAATCTTTTACAAATAATCCGAATCCTTTGTTACTACTTATTCATGAACATCAAACATATTGCTGATGATGGGAAATACACTGATTTGATCTTGTCCCTATAAAGTCAACAAAATATTTTTTGGACTTCATATCAAATTTAAACTCGACTTGACCAGAAATCTATTTTTGCAGTATGATGACCTTTTCTAAACTTAAATAACCTTGATGGTTAACTTAACATCGTCTATTTCTGTTTCTCTCATCTTTTATAAATATGCAGAGTCCATTTTGACTACAGGCAACAGGAAAAAGTTTTGTGTGTCACAAGGATATTAAGAGACAGTTAAAGAAATTGATATTACTTAATCTCTCTTTAACAGGTTCTTTTCACTTCATGCTTAATAATTTTCTTCTGCTTCCACTTACATGGTAAACTCTAATTCTGAATAATTTTCTTTTTTATAGTAATATATATATATATATATATATATATATATATAAAATGAACAAAAGTGATAAGACAAAGCCATATATTTCTTTGTAATTACTTACTATTAAATTTTTAATATTTCCGAACAAGTTTCAGCTATAGATTATCATCAGAAGAAACATTTTTGTGAATTAAAGTTAAAAAATAATTTTTTAAAGAGTTTATCTTCCCCAAGAGAAGCAACAAAAATGAATCGGTAATGTAGCTTATCAACTTGTTGAATGAGAAATGTTTTCAGTTACCCAAGTAATTTGAACTGATCAGTTTATGTGTAGGTGTGAAGGACAGATTGAGCTCTCAAACCTTGGAAGAACAAGTAGTCATGGAAAAGAAAAAAACTCTTTTTACACATTTGTAGTGTCAATAGTATATTAAAAAAATTAGGGGGATGAGGTACAGGTATAATCTAAACTTATGTGATAGTAGTAGCCCTGGTAGCTTAGTTGGTAAAGCAGTTTGTATTGATTAAGTCATTACAAGAAGAGTTTTCATCATAAAAAAAGTTTCATTAGTTTTTGAGGGCCTTCTTGTACAAAATATTTCATGTTCTTCCATCATTTACCGCTATGCATGGATTTGATCTGGGCTGTTGTACGACTTTTAAAATAAAAGACAACTTTTTTATACTTTGCATTGAAACTTGAAACTGTTTGGCCATAAATGGCATATTTGTGGTAGTTGATAAACTTCTTCAACCTCAAATGGCTTTGGGAGATAACCTCACATCGTCTAGATTGATTTTGTTTAGTTTCTTTGTTTTAAATGGCATATTAATCTTCATGGGTTATTTAATGCCAAAGCCATCCTTGTAGAAGAGCATTATGTTGATATTTAACCCAAAACTCAGGAGATAAGGGGTTTCTTACCTTTCCCAACAATTTTAGTCCAAAAGGGACCATTACAATGTAACTTGAATTCAAACTAACCAACTACAATATCATAGTCCAGCATATTATCCACTATGCTATTGGGAATATCCTCAATCTACATTGGAGTCTAAGATCAAGTCAATATCCATGCAAAAAAAATCAGTTCCTGGAGACTTTTCATTTTGCTATGATTCTTTGACAAATATAAGCACAAACTTTGACATAATAGCATAGATTACTATTTTGTTTTTGCTATTAAAAGTCAGTGTTTATCTTTAGAAAAAATGAGGTTTCAAGTGCTAGATTTTATACTGACTGACATTATAATTCTTTTGAAAAACAGAAATCTCTGAATTAGTTATGATTTTGGGAGGGACACTTCTAAAAAGAATCATAAAAAGACCTTGCAGTAAAATAATAACAGCATTGAAATTTTTGCATGCCTGTCTTTTTATAAAACATGAGATAAAAGAAAAAGAAAAATTGCATCAAAAGAAAAAAAATATTTATAAAAAATATTTCATTAATTTGCACGCAGGATTCTAAAGCCTAGTAATCTTTTCTCACTTCTCTAACTGCAAATACAGACTCTCTACTGTAAACCAATTTCCGCAGACCACCTGCAACTATGAATTCATACATGCCATGAGATTTTAACCAATTCCTCTATATTTTCACTTTCCTTTCTTTGCTTTCTCTCTTCAAAACACTGCCATTGGGGAATTAATTAACTTTGGCTCACATAATCATCATCATCGTTAGAGTTTGTTATTCAATATTGATCAGCAAGGGTTTGTGTCTATTTTGAGTTGTGTAGGTTGATGTCACTAAGCATTTGTATTCTGACAACTACTCCTTCTCCTTCTCCTCCTACCGGCCACAACCTTGACATTTCTAGCATGAATAATTCCAAGGAATCCTAACATGTATAACCTTTGTCCTTTACATCACCAACATTTGCCTGCACAGTCAGTGCTTGTAGTATGTTTAACACTGGCTGCGGAAATTCTTGGCCTGTGTGTCCTAAGTGTCATCCCCACAGGGAACCTCATGTCTACATGCAAATTTCTTTCTCTTTAGACACAACAGCTCAAGAAGGCATTAAGCACTTCCAACTAAACATGTCTGAAAAGCTGCTAATAAGTTTGAAATATAATTCAGTTCTATGTCAAGATTTTATTTATCCCTAGCTGAAGTTATAGATAATCAAGAAACTGTTTTAAATATTCGGTAATATTTAAAGAATTGTTTAAACTCAATTGTCTGAAGTAGTGATATGAAATATTCTTTAAACAAATAGGGCATATCAAAAGTATAGCATTTAATTGTTTATCTTACACTTGATGGTCTATCTCTTTATCTATCTATTACAATTTCTTCTTCTATCTCTCTTTGTCAGTTTCTTTATGTCTATCTATCAGTTTATATTACAATATACAGGGTGTCTCAAAATAGATGCAACCCATTAATATGTTAATCATTTATTACTGAGCCAAGCACAATGGTGGTCATTTGGAACATGTCATGCATAAAATGCATCTTTTGAGATAGAGACATCAAGTCAATGTTTCTTAAATTGTTATATCAGTTTTCAGGACATACAATTTTTTTGGAGTTTCTTGTGTCAGTAATAAATCATTATCATATTAAAAGGTTGCATCTATTTCAAGACAGTTTTGAATGATTTTGTCTCCAAATAAGTAGTGAAGCAAAATATTTTTTCCTTTCTTGTTCAAGGCATTGTGATCAAGGATTAATAGTTGTTATAGTATACTATTTTCAAATTTGAAACAAAAAAGAACACAACATTATCATTAGTAGAGTTATTAGCAGTTACATGGGTCCCATGTATATTGAAACATTTGACATCTAAGCATTAATTACTTTTTATATTTCATTCCATGAAATAAAGAATTTTTATATGTCTAATCTTCTTCTAGTATACATATTTTCAAGTTTGCCTGGGAAGCCATTAAAAACATTTATAATTACACATGTCAGTTCATTGAATAATTAAAATGTGTGTGTATGTGCAAGAATCATATATGTTGAGGTTGTAATAATAAGTTCATTATCTGATTCAATTATGTAGAGAATTTTGATCTGAAATTTTTACTGTATAACATTTAATCTATGTTAATATTCATCATCTGATTAAGTGCATGATATCTTTTTGACAGTCTGTTGAAGAAGACCAATATCTTCTCATTGTGCAATATGTATAATGAAACAATTAGTCCTCTAGACTGAATCCAGTATCCTCAGAGAGTTGATGAATGTAAGTTTTTGGTGGTCCACTAAAACTGAAGAGTCCTTGTACAGGAGTCACTAGGAGAATGTTGCTCATGAGTTTGTCCTTGCTTTGTCCGCTGTGACAACATGTCTTGCTCATCTTTCTTGAATGGTTTGTAAAATGGGTAGTAAGAGGGAAAACAGCTTCTACGATGTTACTGCAGGATTCATTCAGAATAGCAAGCAACATTCTTGTGTATTTCTCACCTGGCTTTTTTTGTTAAATTTCCAATTGTACAATCATAACTTTCTACATATACATATTTACCAACCCCTCTGTATAGGCAGGATTTAACTCAAGGTCAATTTTCAAGCAGAGTTTAATTGGTTTGAATTCAGAGTTTTCCTTCTCCAAGACTGGTTACCTAACCAAGGCTGAAGAACCCAGTCTACTCTAAAATTCATTGCAGGAAGGAAAATTAGATTCATAACTTTCCCAAGGGTATTTGGGTTCAGGTTCTTTGTTTAATGGCATATCAACCTTCGTGCCAAAGCCATCCTTCTAGAAGAACAGCAGTGATGTTATTTAACCCACAACTGGGAGGATAAGGAGGTTCATACCTTTCTGAAGGGTATTAATTCAACAGTGAACATAAAGGCGTGACTGGAGTTCAAACTCGCTTATTATGATTCTACAGTCCAGTGCTTTAACTCAAGGGTATTGGTGCTTCGGAAAATGCGATCAACCTCTTCCAAGATTTGAAATCATGTGACCGTGTCCATTTCCTATGATGATAACCATTACATCAAGAGCACCTCTATGTATAAATAAGAGTGTATTAAAAGTACTTTTGTTTTTTATTGGCCCAGCGGTTAGAGTGTTCGCCAATGGCCCGGGAGACCTGGGTTCAATCCCAGGTCGAGTCATACCAAAGACTTTAAAAATGGAACTTGATACCACCTTGCTTAACACTCAGCATTATAAGGTACGGTTCAAGGGTAAAGTGGAGCAATCCTGGGAATGGAGTAGCGCCCTCCCCTACACCTTGGTGTAGTAGCTATCGAAAAGGGAGCCTTCGGGTCACCCTCGACTATGGTCGCTAACTTTACTTACTTACATGTCTAAAGACTATTTGTTACTCAAGTATATTATTAATATTATAATCAAAATGTAACATAATTGTGTTAATCAACTGTGGTACCTTTCCTTTCAGGTGTCAATGCTGGAGATACTGGCAAATTTAAGGCTTGATTTTAAACTGAAAATTAAAGCTGCTGAATCATCTCTTGAAAGCCCAAAACTGTGTAACATCAGATATCTATTATGATGTTTTAAAATGCGAGGTAGAGGGGAACTTGACAATCTAACAACATCGTCTCAGTGGTAGTATGCATTTGTTTGTTTTAATGGCATAATAACCCTTGTGGGTTATTCAATGCCAAAGTAATCCTTGTAAAAACAATAGTTCTGCTATTTAGCCAGTAGCTGAGGGGAGAGAGGGTTCATACTTTTCCCAAGAGTATTAATGTAAAAGCAAAAGCAGTTGCCTGAATGGAGTTCAAATTTGTTTATTATGATGTCACAGTCCAATATGTTAGAGACTAAACTATGGGGATTTCCTCGATGCATTACAGGCAAAGGAAAAAATAGCCCTGGTCCCCTTAACCACAGTTACAAATTTCAGACTGACCTTAGTTATTTTACTGCATTCTATTCAAATATAGGAACATGGTTGAAGGAGATACTACATTCACTTTAAAAGCAACTTTAAAGTGTGTGTTTGATCCAAAAGGCAACACTCAGAAAGAAATTAAAAATACCATATGTAGAACTCTACAGAAATATTGATAAAGAAGAGCTTTCAATTGGTTCACAATGAACCCTGAGTTGATTGAAAAATAAAAAATACTTTTGATAGGGGCTAATGATATCCAAAGGCAGAGCAGAAAATGGATCTGTCAAAAGGTGAGGGTATTCAGTTAAATATTTCATGGAATGATATGTTTATTTAGTTAAGCAACTAAATTTCACAACTGTTGCATAACTCATTTAATATATATGTATATATGCATGTGTGAGAAAAGGAAGACAATACAAAAAATTTAACTGACATTTTTGACTTTAAGCATAGCTTCATTATATATATATATAGAGAGAGAGAGAGAGAAAGAAAGAGAGGGAGGGATATATATTTTTTTTAAATAGATAGTTTTAAGTCTATGCATATCTTAGTGTAATCTATATATATATATATATAGAGAGAGAGAGAGAGAAAGGGATATATTTTTTAAAAATAGATAGTTTTCAGTCAATGGATGTCTTAGTATAATTATTATATATATATATATATATATATATATATATATATATATATATATATATATATACATATATTGAGTGAGGGAAAGGATAAATATTTTTTTAAAAATAGATAGTTTTCAGTCAGTGCATGTCTTAGTATAATCATTATATATATATATATATATATATATATGTTGAGTGAGAAAGAGACATATATATATTTTTAGAAATAAATAGTTTTCAGTCAGTGTATGTCTTAGTATAATCATTATATATAAAAAAATAAACCATGTATATGCATTTGACCAAGAATTAACCAATATAGGATATCAATATTTCAAAACAAAAAGCAGTAAGTTTCTTTCCTTCTTGAAAATCGAAAGAGTAGAAGACGTCCGTCTTCAGTCGACGAACAACACCTAAAAACACTCGTTGAATAAAATCAACATCAAAGTTTCAGAGGAATGTCTCAACATTTCAACAATATCAGATCATCTCAAGAAAATTGGTAATGTAAAGAAACTCAATCAATGTATTCCACATTAACTCAGTGAAAGTCAAAGAGATCAGTGTTTTGAAGTGTGTTCTGCACCAGCAGAACTCAAATGATCCATTTCTTGATCAAATTGTGACTTGGGATGAAAAATGGATCCTTAACAACAATTGTAAATGATGAGCTCAATGGCACCTAAACACTTCCAAAACTAAAATTGAATGAGCAGAAGATTATGGTAACTGTCAGGTTATCTGCCAACAACATTGTCTATTACAGTTTTCTGGAATCTAACCAGTACATCACAGCAGAAGTTTACTGCCAGCAACAGGATGAAATGCATGTTCAGTTAAGCAAAATATGACAGGCACTGGTTAATCAAGGTTAATCAATTTTGCTTCATGACAATGTTCGGCCACATCATGCCAAAATGCTAGTGTTCAGCCTCATAATGCTAAGATAACACTACAGATGAAATTTTGCTACATCTACCATATTCATTTTATCTCTCAACCACAGATTACCATTTTTTTTCAAGTATTTGTACATTTTTTATACAAAAATATATTCTATTCCAAAGGAGGAGTAGAAACAGCATTTAAAAATTCCCAGCCATAAAAAAGATTTAAAGTTTTGTTGTAGAGAAATAAATAACCTTGTTAATCAATGGCTGAAATGCATATATTCAGGGATCATATCTTGACTGATTAAAACACTTTAAATTCATTTATTAAGGAATAAAAGTTTATTCTAAACTTTTTTCTACTTTCCTAACAACCTGAAATATATATGATTAAAATGTATTGATAAGATAATTTTTAATCTGAAAAATACTGTGCTCTCTGCACCCAAATGCAGAGCAACATCACAATATTTCATCTATCAGATATGATAAAACATGATTCAGTTTAATTCAAAAGATTTCAGATGTCTCAATCATGGCTTGCCTGAGAATTAACCAAAGGAAACTCAGAATTGTAAGTTTTCATCATGTTTTATTCTATTCTACTGTTAAAATATTGTATAATTAAGAAGAGGAATTTATGAAAGCTTTTTGTAAGCGGGTCTATATCAATATATATTCCCAAATGCATAACATATATGCACCCAAAATGTTGAGAATTTGAAGAAATTAATCTGTTGCTTTACAAAGTTGACTAACATTTCCCATGTCACACTGGACATTTCACATATCTTGCACAATCCCTCTACCAGATTGCTCAATCGGCTGAGGCTGTAGAATGCACCGACTGCTTCTCTGCAGAGGGGTAAGACCCCACCCCAGTTAAATAGAATTAATGGCATACTTATGCTAAACTGAATTGTTTGAATTACAACTGTTTGAGTAAACTGAATAGCTTGAAATAGAAATGTTTTTGACAATTAAACTGCCAACTTATGCTAAACTGAATTGTTTGAAATGTAACCGTTTTTGACTTTGAAACAGTACTTATGCTAAACTGAATTGTTAAATATTGAACTGTTTTCCCATTTAAGTGCATGTAAACAAAATCTATGCTTCTACTAAACTAAATTGGCTGAATTAGAGCTGTTTGAATAAACTGAATAGCTTGAAATAGAAATGTTTTTAACAATGAAACTGTGTACTCATGCTAAACTGAACTGATTGAAAGAGAACTGACTATTTGCATAAAAATGGATTTGGCGTCGAATAACCTACAAAGGTTGATACGCCATAAAAACCAAACCTCTATAAGAAAATAAACATTTTTCTAACATTTTCTAACACTCTCAAGAAAGTGCATTTATTACAACTGAGCTGAAGTATTATATTATGGATGTGTTCTGAAATACCAGGTACATCAAATGCATCTTGAATCTTAACAAAATTGATTATAACTCAGTATTTCTTAATGTCCACCTGAGAGATCCACTCACTTAAATATAACCTCATGCTAGTGTCCTCAAAGGAAAAAACCAATACCTTTTTTTTCCATAAAGGATTATTCATTTATAACATTAAAAAATTTGCAAAAAAATGAGAAAATTCCTTACAACTACAAGTTAACTCATGTATAACTAAATGGCAGACTAATTTTTAACATTTTTTAAAGAATATTTTTCCATTCATTTCTTATTCACTTGAATGTTGAACATTTTTTTGTGCTTTGACCATGAAAGGAATGAGATATTATTCCAAAGTAGAATCTCTGACATTCAGTTATCTGTAACCCATTAGGATATCTTTAATGAAAACCTTTTTTTTTTAATGAAAGCAATTGAGATTTTTTTAGTGTAGACCTGAGGCAGCTTTTTTCACTTTTGTGTTTCATGTGACATTTTCAGCAAGAAGATTTCATCCACATCATTGCTTTACTGAGTTCTGGTTGATTACCTATGAATTAAAGTAGACTTATGCCTAAAGGATGTGCAGCCGAAATGTGTCCCCTTCAATACACTGCCATATAAAAGGAAAATCATGTATCCAAAAGTGATGGCAACCAATATGTTCAACTGACTATGACTGTTATATATATATATATATATATATATATATACACACACACATATACACATTCAATATTTCAACTATAAAGTAAAATAAAATGGTAAAAATTCACAACTGAGTTTTGCATGGTTGATCCCCAGGTGGATTTTTGATGTCTTTAGTCTATTGAATTCAACTGAATAAATATTCTCAGTATAATAATAGTAATATGACTATTACCTGGCTAACTTACAAAGTTATATGGCTCAATCTGGGGCCAAATTACAAAGTAAATATTTACCTACATGGTGTCATGTATCTACTAATTCTGATCTTTTGTTTAACAGATTACTAAAATTGAGAAAACTTTTGTTTACAAGGTTATAATTTATTATTCTTAAAACAACTAAAAAAAAAACAAGTAAAAACTAATAAATATACCATATTATAAAGAGTAATACAAATTCTGTTTTTTTTTTGTTCAAGGAATATATCATCCACCTTATTACTAACAAAATTTTCCTGACAGTTAAAAGGAAACATTTCTGATGTAAACCACTTTTTAGAAATCCAACTCCAAAAACAATTTTAAGAATAAAAGAATGTTTTTATTCGACTGAAAGTGTGCCAGAACTAAAATACTGAATTTAGTGAACCAGTTTCTTTAACACCTTACCTACCAGGTGCATGTTCATCACAAACACCCTAACAACCTTGCAGGTATGATAAAAACCATGCCTTCTTTATATGCAAGAATATTAAATACAACATGCAACTTCAAATTAGGAATATCATACAATAATAGTTTCATTGAAGACAGATACTGTAGACTACCTTGCCATAGATTTTTTACCTATGTATGAAAATGAGAATACTTGAGATTAGAATTAATTTCCATCTGGATGTAATGATTAATGATTACCTCACATGCATGACAGTAAAATATATATGTTTGCACAAGTTCATAACTCAAGACATCTGCATAAATGCCAACTTCAAATCACCACCCAGTAAAGCTAATTACAAGCGTTAAATCAACTAGTGTCCACAATTCAAAATATAATACTTATCTGATTCTATTTCTTTCTAATTTAAAAAGAAATTTGTACTTTTAGAAGACATGCATATCAGGTAAATCCTGGAAATTAAATTAAACATTATTATTATCATAATAATTTTAACCAACAGTTAGATTTTCACAATAAATTGAAACAGAGAAATCTGACATTAAATTTTCCATAAATTCTGATTGTTTCATGTTAACTATGACTGCTCAGTACTGTAATATTCTATAAGGTTTTTGTACCAGATTAAACAAACGTTAATAAATAAAAATTACAAGAGTTGCTTTAAAAGTAATGCCACCTATTATTTCCCTGGAAACTACAATAGATACAAAGACTACAATGACTCTGCTGCAGAGAGGAAATATTAAGCAAAAAAAACAACATAATCCTGGGTAATAGATTTTTCACAAACAAGAAACAAGAACCTACTTGTAGCTGATAAATGTGTGCGTATCCAACAATGTTGTTGTACATCCTGTATCTGTTACATATCTGATCAAAAAGAACCAAAAGCTTTTCCAGAGCACCTTTCAAATTTCATTAAAAAATTAATCTATATATAAATATATATATCTATATAGTAATACCCCACTTTATGTCATTTTACTCTCATTCAAATTTGTCTGTGCCCCACTTTCCTGGACTAAATTTCAGTTCAGTTCAATGAACATCAAAATGTCGGAAAATATGTCATATCGTAACATCACCTACATAATACCAAATAAATAAATTTTTCCTTTGAAATATTAAACTAAAAGAAGCTCGAAATTATTTAAAATACCATAAAAATGCCTTAAATCAGCCGAAAAAATGATAAATTTAAGGTAAATAAGAATTCTATTATTTTATTTCTCATTTATAATAAATTCAGTCTAAAATATTCTTTAATGCATTTATGAGAGCTATATATTCTTCCATGTGTTGTACAGAATATTTTATCATATTTTAGCTATTTTAAAGGACAAAAGGTAAATAACATCATTTCATAGTGTTCATTATTCTTTAAAAAATATAACTAAAATATGTTTTTGTATTCTTTATGGTTTTGCTTCCAGGTCGTATCATACCAAAGACTTTAAAAATGGTACTTGATAAGTCCTTACTTAATACTCAGCAATATATGGTATGTATTAAGGTTAAAGTGGAGCAATCCAGGGAAAGGAATAGTGCCCTCCTCTACATCTTGGTGTAGTAGCAATTGAAAAGGGAGCCTTCCGGTCGCTCTCAACTTTGGTTGCCAACTTTACTTACTTATTCTCAGTTTAAAGCCTTTCATCTAGTTTACTTCAAAAGCCAAGTTATGTCAAAGCTTTTGGAACCAATTAATGGTGTAGAGTAGAGTATGACTCTATATATACTTATATACTCACAGAAACATTAGAATTTACCTGGGTTTTCAAAATATGAAATTACTTTTGAATTATATACTCGCATAAATATTACTATGCTATTTACAAGGGTGAATAAAAAGTTTAGGAATACTTTAGTAATATGAGGCATAAATTGGCAACTTTAGATGCTTTTGTTGAAGTTGTGAAGGTGACAAACCACACTGAACAGAGAGATGACATGCTCTTCTGACAATCTAAGAGCAAATTATTGGATTAGTCTCTGTGGCTTTGAATCATTGGTTTTAGGCTTGCTGGACAGGTGAGGTTCTTGCAAAGGGAAAATTTATTGAACTAACTAGTTACTGTATTGTGATCAACAGCACCATCACCTTCTGCACAGCAAATGTTTTTGATTGTTTCTAAATTTTTATTCCACAAATTTGTAAAATGTAAGTTCCCAGTTGCACATTCATCTATGCAGCTTTCAAATTATGCACAATGTGACTGTACACCAACTATCAGTTTGAATTGTTTTGGTTATGTGACATACATGCCAATATATTGCAAAATTTTATTCATGAAAAGATAGAAATTATATCTCTTAAGAATGTTATCTCTAATCAAATGAATCAATTTTTGTATATTTGTATAATTCTTTTTTAGCTTAATAGCTAACAATTAAGTAATTATTTCTTTTTTCTTTCTTTGCAATTTATTATAAGATACATTCTATTTACAGTCTCTGACTGGATAATAAGCCTAATTGCGGTTAAAGGTGCCTTTATTTTTTAAAAGAGTAAGTAATAAAATCATGCTATTATACTCAGTAAAGTTTATAATGCTAAGACCTTTTTGTTTTAAAAAGTTATTTCCAATTAAGTCTGAAGTTTGGAGCTTATATCTTTTGACTCATTGAGAGTTATTATTAAATATATTTTAGATTTAGCAACAATATAGGAAACAGTTGCAAACTCATCTCATGAAAAGAATAATTTTTCAATAAGCATTTTGTTCCAATCCTAAAAATACTGAAAATGCATATGTAAAAGAAAAACAATACAGAATTATAATTGTTGAAAACATCCTCTATTCTTTTACTATAAATAAAACCACCTTTTGTTCATTCTTATCCATTTATTATTTACAATAATAAACACTTTTTCTGTTGCTTCCCAAAACAAAAGCCTCTATCAGCATTAGAAATATGTGGATAAAAGATGTTCCTACAGACCTTTTGATAAATGCTTCATTTATCTAATTACTTTTCTGAAATTCAATCATCTTTCTCTTATATTTTCAAAATAAGCACTAAAAAATTCCCACTTTCTTTTCTTCCTTTGCACAACTGCTATATTCAAAGAGTTCAGCTCAATGGTTAGAATGACTCACCAGTGGTTGTGATGCATGTAGTTTGATCCAAGTATTATGTTGGAAAAAATCTCAATTCAGAATATTTTTTTCTCTGATTTACACTGAAAAACGTTATTCCAGTTGTTTAATTATTAGAATATTTATATGGAGGTTCCTGTGGTGTAATGGTTATCGCCATAGGAAATGGACACGGCGACTCAAGTTCAAATCCTGGACAAGAATGGTTGCATTTCACATAGCACTAATACCCTTGGGAAAGGTATGAATCCAATTATTCTCCCTCTAGCTATGGGTAAATAGTTGGACAGACTGGGTTCTTCAGCCTTGGTGAGGCAGCTAGTCTAGGAGAAGGAAAACTCTGAATTCAAACCTGTTAAACTCTGCTTAAAAATTGACCTTGTGTCATATCCTTCTCAAGCAGAGGGGTTAGTAAATAGGATTATTAGAATATATCAAAATCCAAAAATATTAACTTTTATTTTACTATGTTGTTACATAATGTCAGAGTTGAATGTTGGTGGTATGGCAGTAGAAGATGTATCTTCTGGTCAATAATACATAATTCTTTTTGCCTTGTTGCTGAGAGCAGATGGCACTTGACATGGAAACAGGTTGTTGAATTTAATAACAAATCTGATTTTTTATAGGGACTAAACAGTGGTTTCTGTTGGGAAAGCTATGAATACATGAAGTGTATCCATTGTAGGTGGGTTAGTTTCCTAGTCTGGTTTCTTTGTTTTAATGGCATATCAACCATCATGAGTTAATTCCAAAGCCATTCTTGTAGAAGAACAACAGTGATTCTGTTAAACCCATTGTTGGGTGGGGATAAAGGAGTTCATACCTTTCCCAAGGTATTAATCCAAAGTTTATAAATAGCATGATGAGAGTTCAAACTCGCTATGATGTTGCAGTGTACACATTAGTCACAACACAATGGGACTCTTCCAGAGTGGTTAAACTTCTCTAAAAGGTGTGTTTTTGGTACAACAATAAACTAAGTCCAGTGGTAAGGGTCCAGTTCTGGAGCTCTGAGGAGTGTAGAAAACACTTTCATTACTATTACTCATAGGCCCACTCTGTTAGGGTCCCATCTATGAGTCAAATAGATCTTTTTGAAGATAATTTGTATTTGATTCGAATGCTTGAGATCTCTGTGTAAACAAATGACTATTATTTCTAAATTAGAATTATTACTTGAAACTTTTAGTTGTGTATAAGGTATTAGCATTAGATAGGAACACTTGAAACTGTGTAACTGAGTATAAATTATTTGAACTAAATAGTACTTGATTCCATATAACTGTGTGTAATCCAATGATTATTATAAGTTGGCAACCTTAGTCGAGGGTGACCTGAAAGCTTCCTTTTCAATAGCTACCACACTGAGGTGTAAGGGAGGGCACTACTTGATTCCCTGGATTGCTCCACTTTACCCTTGATCCTTACCTTATAATGCTGAGTGTTAAGTAAGGCAGCATCATGTACCATTCTTTGAGTCTTTGATATAACTCAACCTGGGATAGAACCCCAGTCTCCCAGACCATTGTTGAACACTCTACTCATTAGGCCAATGACACGGTATAATAAATGAAAGAAAAAAGGTTTAATTGTAAAAAGTATTGCACAAGAATGTTGAAATTATAAATAGTTATGCTTATAATCATTGATTTACAAAAGAATCAAATTTAGGCATTAGATAGCCCATAAGAGGTTGATATGCTGTTAAATAAGCCAAACCAAACCAAACCAAACTAAACAACACTTCAGCAGTGTTAAAAGTAATTTAAGTAATTGGTCACATTCAGTGTCAAGCCATAAAATGAAGAGCACCTCAGTCAGTTTATCTGTATGATCAGGAACAATGAATAATTGACTACGTAAACATTTTCTTAAAAATATTACCATAATTGCCATTGTAAAGAAATGGCTCACCTCCACTAGAGTAGGTTTTATGAACATAGAATGTAAGATCTTATTCAGTATAAGAGAAAATGCATTGTCAGTTGTGGTAACTTTGAAGAAAAATAGTGTTTCATAGCTAAAAACTTGTTCAATCCATTGGTAGTATTGTATTCCTTTTACATTGTAGTTTCCATGGAAATAAAGAGGCTTTATTTTTGGACCATCCCTCATGATTATTATGACATCTGCTTTTTGATACAAAAATGTAGACAGTGAGTGCTAACAGGATAAGTCGTCTTTATTCTTAAAAATCATATAACTGTATACAAATTATCAGTATGAAGAAAAGTTATTTGATGCTATAATTATTTACCAACAGTAATAATTATTACTAGTTACTTGAAACCACATAAGAAAAAAAGAAAGACTGACTTTAATATTAAATAACCAAAGGATTGATATAACAGAAAACCAACCAATATCATACAATTTTTCTTCTTTTGAAGTCACCAATTTGTTGCCGTTACTCCCAGGTCCACTCTTACCTAGAGTGGTAGTACCTGTCAGTATTGTATCAGTAGGTCAAAATAGGTCTGTTTGCATATTATTTTGTATGGGATAGGAATGCTTTGAACCATATAACAGTGTGCAAACAAATTATTATTATAAGTAGTAAATAGGTTTGATTTAGTTTGGTTTCTTTTGTTTAATGCGATATCAACCTTCATGGGTTATTTAATGCCAAATCCATCCTTATAGAAGAACAGGAGTGGTACTATTTGACCAATAACTGAAGGATAAGGGGTTTAATACTTTTCCCAAGGATATTAGTAACAAATGAAGGTAATTACGTGACTGGAGTTTGAACTCTTACTAGGGTGTTGCAGTCCAGGTCATTAACCACTATGCCACAGGGACTTCTCCTACTTAGTAGGAATAGTTACAGGAAAGTATTTAATAGTGTACAATAATTAGTATTAGATTATGGTTATGATCAAACATTTTTAAATGTATCAAATTTCAGCATTAAATAGCCAATAAGGGTTTGATATGCCATTAGATAAATTGACGACAGAAAAATGGTGTAGTGTGCCTCAGAGTCACCAAACAGCACTCCTCATATTTTGAATTCAGGTTTTCTTTCTCCTAGACTGGTAGTCATGTGAAAGCTGGAGAATCAATCCAATCCAACTATTTCACAAATAGCTGAGAGGTTTGGGTTTGAGTTTCTTTGCTTAACGGCATGTCAACCTTTGTGGTCTATTTAATGCTAAAGCCATTCTTTGAGAAGAACAGCAGTGGTGCTATTTAACCCATAGCTGGGAGGATTAGGGGGTTCATACCTTTCCCAAGGGTATTCGTCCAAAAGTGAATGTAATAGCATGACTGGAGTTCAAACTTGCTTATTACGATCCTGCAGACCAGTGCTTTAACCCTTACACCATGAGGGCACCCCACAAATGGCTCAGGGGAGAAGACATAGATTCATACTTTTCCCAAGAGTATGAGTGCAAAGTTATAAGCAAACAGTCTTGTCCAGGATTTGAACTTAGCTCATGATATTCATTATATATGACAATAAACAATTCACCACTCCTGCTTCCATTATTATTATTATCATTGTTATTATGTCAAAAGAGATAACTTAGCTCATCAGGTAAAGCACATAAAAATGTGTCAAGCATGCTGGGTTGTTTTGATAGGAAAAAATGTCCACACAAAGAATTTATAGAGATGCAGCGGAAGTGATGTCACATGCATATGGGTTGTGCACTAATAGAGGTAGTATATAAAGCAGTCATTCCAGCACTTAAGATAAGTATGAGACAGAATGAAGATCTATGATAGTGAGGTATGTGATAGAATGAAGATCTATGATGGTGAGGTATGTGACGGAACAAAGATCTACAATAGTAAGAGACATGATAGAACAAAGATCTACAATAACAAGAAATGTGAAAATGAAAATCTATGATAGTGAGAGATGTGATGGAGTGGAGATACACAGTAGCAAGAGGAAAGTGTGATGGAAGGAAAATCTACCTCAGCAAGAGGCGAGTGTAACGTAACAAAATGCTGCATTTATCATTATTATCAGCCACTTATTGAAAGAAAAAAACATAGTTGGTTAGTTTGGTTTATGGCATGTCAACACTTGTGGTTATTTACTGCCAAATCCTCTTTCTTCATATATATTAGATATAATAATAATAAATAAATATTATATATATATATTATTTATTATCATTATTATTATAATAGCTCTATCATAGATATTGAGCACTCTCCATATTATATTGCACTTGGTCCGACACATAACCACATAGTGATTTGCTGATGACCAACACTCTCCTAATATAATATATGTTAGATATATATAATTTATAAGCAAATAGCTTGCAGGTAATAATTTTTAAACAAGCCAGAGCTCATTTTTTTGCACACATTGAAATGGTTTCAAATATTGTAAATGATTAAATTGTTCTTTTTGACCAATTGCTGGGACCCTAACAGGTATTATCACACCAGGACAGAGTGGATCTGGAAGCAATGACAAGGAAAGGGTATTCCACACTCACCATCAAATGGTTTAGTGTCATATCTTGCACATTTGCAAACAGGGTCTAACCCACCTCTGTAGAGATGTAGTCAGCTGACTGAACTGTAAAAACTCAAGTGAACAGCTTGCCAAAACATATTTTGATATGCTTGCAACTGAAATATGGTGAAGCAGTGAACTTAAGTTTTAATCAGTAAAAACATTAATTTATTGGGGAAGACCACATGGCGTAATGGTTAAAGTGCTAGATGGCAGCCTCAAAGAAATTGATTTTGAACTTCAGTGATACTGTTGTTCACTTTTAGGAAATACTCATAGGAAAGGCATGAACCCACTTATCCCTCCTAGCTATGGGTTAAATAGTATCACTGCTCTTCTACAAGGATAGCTTTGGCATTTAATAACCTACAAAGACTGATATACAATTAAAACAAAAATACCAAATTACCTTGTATATTTAAAAAAAAAACTGAATCTCGCCATGTAGGTTAATATTGAAGCTTCATGTGTTAAAGTAACGATGTGTGTAGTATGCCTATCATTTTTTTCTCAACTTTAACAATAAAAAATCTTTGAATGAAATAAACAGGTTCTGTTTCATTGGATGCACATAAACAATAAGAGCTGTATCACTCAGCTGAATATTTATGAATGTATTAACAAACTAGACTCTTTAGACTTGTTACAGCAACTGGACAAGGAGACTCTGTTAACCATATCTCTTGCAGAAAGTGTGACTCTTCAAAAAATGGAGGGTATAGTTCTAGATCTCTGGGGAGTATGGGAGAAAATATATGGCTAAAACAAAGAATAAATCAAATAAAAGATATCTAGAAGCACAAGTAAAATAGAAATCAATCTAATTATCTATCTCTTTGTCTATATCTACTCTTTTCTTTCTTCTTTTCCTAACCTATGGCGAAGGAATTTAAGATCTTGACACCAATTCATTTTTTAAATTGATGATAGTCCTGGTGGTCTCAAACATGACAAACCTTTGATTTTCACAAGTGTAAGTGAAAACCCTGTGCCGTTAGCATCTCCTGAAGTCACTGTCTTGAATTTTGATTGGACCAAACTTTAATGTACAGGAAGGGTCAGTGACATTACTCACTCACACATGCACACTAAACTATATATGCAGAATCCCACAGCTATTTTGAAGCAGTATCTTCACAATCTTTTATAGTGTTGTTTACTAAGAAGTTTGGATAGGCAGTGTATTTAGCCTTTTTATCTGAACTCTTTAAAAATGGAACAAAATGAAGGACTGATAGACAAGATGCAATGCTCACATTAACCAGCCAAACAAGAGATTTTCTGGCATTCATACTGCATGAGAATACATTATATCTTTTACTATATATAAATGTTGAGCAATTTGTTGTATCTTTTGCCTGTGTCGTCTTATCTTCTGAGATAATACTTGGAGAGAAAATCTGCTTCATACATACCGAGTTCTGGGGACCTGGAAAAGTACTTGTTTACGTTCCAGCTGTGAGTCATATAGATCTAGTCAGAAATTATATGTCTTAAATAGGAATACTAGAAACCATATTATTGTGTGTAAATTATTTATACAAAGAATAGTTACTGGAAGCTATAGTTGTTTGTAAAGAATAATTATTTAAAAATATATAAATGCTTTAAATAAAGACTGATTTTGGCATTATATAACCCAAGAAATATTGAAATACCTTAAAACTAACCATTTAAAAACCTAAATGGAAAGCTCTGAATTCAAATCCAGTTGTATTAGCTTGAAAATTGACCTTTTTTTGCATCCTGTCCATGGTGGTTTGGTTTGGCATATCAACCTTTGTGGGTTATTTAATGCCAAATCCATCCTTGTGAAATGACAGTAGTGGAATTATTTAACCCACAGCTGAGAACACAAGAGGGTTTATCCCTTTTCCAAGGGTATAATTCTGATAGTGAACATAATAGTGTGATTGGAATTCACTAAGATGCCATCCAGCTTATTAGCAACTATGCTATGGGGACTACCCTGATTTAGGTGGAGGGGTTGGGTAAATACATACCGAAAGGGATGCTGGTTCACTGCTTTCAGATTGCAGGTTGGCTTAAAAACTTATCTCTTTTTTTATCCATTTTTGATACAGATAGCATGCATAATGAAACATGCATAAAAATTCACATAAGTTAGATATGGTAGCCAAACATCAACAAATTGGATGACCTTCCAGATCAATTAATGACAATCCCATTGTGAAAGTGGATACTATGATCCATGGACAGAATCCCCAAACACCTTATGAAATTTCTAAAGAGTCAGAAACTGGCCATATGAATTTTAAAAGAAAAGTATATTGTGTTGTCACAAAATTTGTGCTTATACTTCACTCTAAAGAACAACACATCCTTCATTCCCCAGCTACCCTATCCCTCGGGCATGGTCTTTGTGAACTTCCTCATTTCTAATGCTAAAATCAACTCTGTAACATCGTCAATTCCAAACAAAAAACTGATTTAAAAAAATCCAGAAGAAGGGGATTTTATCTCCCAAAACACTTTCCAGAAGTAAAAAAAAAACCCCAAAAGTACTGAGAATGTTACCTTAACAGTGGGAAGAAATATTTTTGAGGTGATATGTTTCGTTGAGTAATAATTTCATGTTATAAAAAGTTTGGTTTCTTTTTGGGCACACTTTTTATTTATAAGAAAATAAAATTTCTTTAAGATTTAAACAAAAAAAAATGCTTCCATGATATAGAAAATAACATTTAAAATAAAATAAAATTAAAAAAAGGAATAGAATAAATTTTGATGTGTATTTAAAGAAAAAAAATAGACAAAATTAAAGAAAAACTAACCCTATACAAAGTAATAATTTCTAATGATAAAAATAAAAGATAAAATCAAAAGTTAAATTGAATGATTTTTTAAAATTTAATCTCAATGAAAGCAAGAAAATGAAGCCAAAAAAGTACCTGAATCAATTAATAAGAATTAAAAATTCATACATTAAAAAAGAAATTAATAAAAAAAAAAAATAAAGTCTGCATGTCAAGTATTTGATAAAAAAGAAAGAAAAAAGAAAAAGGAAACAAAATTAAATATTTCAAAAATGAAGCACTTAAAAAGAATTCCAGACAACTTTATAAAATAAGATAAATTTTTAAAATAATGGCAAAAATAAGAAAAATAAAAAGTTTAAATAACCCAATCAACATTCCTTGCAAGTGCAAACAACCGAATATTTCAACAAATAATTTGCTTTTACTTGATACAATTTTACAAAAAAATTCTATTTCAGTTTTTTTATTTGTTCTCTTACAGTATTTTAAAAACAATTTTCTTTTTCAAATAAATTCCTAATTTATTTTTGTTATTTTGTTCTTTTATCGAGCACATTCTTCAAATCTTGAAACTTTGAATGATTCCTGTTTATCAAAGAGTTATAAATTGTTCAAACTGAAATTCCTTTCTACCCCTGCATGGATACCTGTCATTGCCATGAGGGTTATTTGTTACCATGGAAGGTCTGAGTCAATGGGGGAATGGCTGTCATTGAAAATTGTGAAATGCTGAGAAGGTTTGTCAAAATGAATGTGCATATTTGCAAGCAGATCAATTGTCTATTTTTATTTGTTGCATTTCTTTTGTTTATTTATCTTTTTTTTTTCTGTTTTCTTCCATTTTACCTTGGAGGCTTTTTAGAAGATCAAAGACATTTGAGGTAGATTATTAGAAAAGATATATGTTTTCAAGATGATGAGGTGCCTTAGGAGTGCAAAGAGGGAAAGTGAAGAAGTCAGAATTAAGAGAAATTTTTAAAGGAAATGAAATGACTAAAAAGTTACATAATAAACTTAGACCAAATAAAAAGTATACAAAATTACTTACACACACACACACACATATATATATATATATATATAATTACAAAGAATAAATAGATGTAGATATGTACATGAGGATAGAAACAGCAAATGGCTGATAATACACATGAAGAGTGTGGTAATAAACAAGTAAAATGAAGACAGCGTGTGAGAAGAATCGTAGAAAAAGAAAATAAAGGTTATAAAGAAAATGTAATGAAAGAAGCAGAAAGAATAAAAAGAAGAACATAAGAGTTTTATTGATGAGTTTATGTAAAAATAGATAAAAATAGATAAGGCTGAGAGAGTAAAAGAGTAATATAAGATTAAAGAATTGAGTTTTATGAAGCATAATAGAAGGAAAGAGGTTGAGTTAGCATAAGAAAATAAAGAAGAGATGTATGCATGCATTTGTAAATATGTTAGCACACACATGTCTGAGGATATGCATTTGTATGTGTGTGTATATATATATATATATATATATATTGTATGTATGTGTATGAGCGTGTATGTATGATAGTATGTGTGTATTTATGTATGAGTCTGTGCAGTCACAAACTTATAAAGGAAAGGTGAAAAAAGAAACTGAAGGATAAGAGAGAAAAAGGAATGTATTGTGAGTATATATATATATATATATATATATATATGCACACACACACACGGTAAGTGTGTGTGTGTGTGACTAACTTCTAGAAAGAAGATTCATGAAGGTGATTAATGAGGTCTATATATATATATATATATAAATGTGATGACAGACTAATAAATGAAGGACAGAAGAAAAAAATAATTAGAAAATAAGAAGAATTTATCCTAATTATAAAATCGGGAAAAAGAAAGTATTATTGTCTATTTATAAAGAGAAAATCAACTCTCTTTCTTTTATAGTATATATATATATATATATATATATATATATATATATGCATATGTATATGCAGATTGCTAGATAGGTAGGTATGAGAAAAAGAGATCTAAGGAAAACAGGTGTGTGACAAAGAGGAAATAATGGACATTTATACAAAAACTGAAATAAAAATAACAGTATAAAATTGTGTATATCAGGAGAGATGAAAAGAGACAGACTAAGAGACAATAATCAGAATGCATAGGAATGAAATAAAAAACAAGGTTAAAATCTCCAACAAAAACTTGTATATAAGAGAGAGAAAAAATGTAATTTAAAACAGCAAGCTCAGTGAAGTGAGAACAAGAGAGAATGATAAGCAAGAATAAAATGAAAGAGAAGGAAGAAGATCATCATAATAATATTCACTGGGGCTTTTGCTAAGAGTTATTATTGAGTAATCGTATTATCTGATCACATACTTGTCAGATTCAACTCTCGGTAGAGCATAAACAACCCTATTTTTACTTGAAGTACCGATGAAATAAGGAGAAATTATTTGAATTTTGCCCCATGGCACATTGACAACCCATCATGCATGAGTGGCAAAAAAAAGAAGGATACCCATGTGAACCAGGCACAACTTCTTCATATAGGTGCGGTGCTGTCTTTCACGGGGATCGTAGGCGCAGATGTGCTTTTGAAATTAACAGCCAACAAAAGAAGATTGCATGCAAAAGAAAAATTAAATGAGAATGCATGTTGATTTGTTCACTCCAACATGTTCTTCTTATTTTCTTTGAACCTTTTTTCTCCCCAGCTCAACTTCTTTTGATTTTAATTCCGATTTCAATAAACAAAATCCAACAACTGGTTTTATCTTTTTAAATGTGATTTGTTTTATATGCACTGCATCCTTTTTTCCTTGCTGCAATTTATTCTTCATTCATTTCTTCTTCATTCATAAGGACACCTGCTATAGAGCAATGGTTACTTAACAATTCTTATAAATTCAAGCTCACCCCTTTTGGCCTAAAACATTCCGTCTGCATAGAGGTACTGTATGGGGCTGCTGAATAGTTGCACTATGAAGATGCTAATGAAATGCCTGAGAAAAAGCTAGTTGAGAGCTACACAAGAATGTAGCATGCTGTTTTTAAAAAAATCCTGGAAGTAGCACCATACAAAACAGCAACTGTACAGCCATTTGTCTCAAACCTCAAAAACTTTTCAAGTAAGATGAACATGACATGCTGAGTACAACAGAAGAAGTAAGGATGAATTCATGAGAAATATCTCCTATGACTTCCTATACATGTAAACATCAGTATTGGGTGACCAGCAAAACCTTACATCAGCTTTCTGTGGACACAAGATGCCATCTAGAGGATTTACCAAATGCAATGGTCAATAGGGATGGATAGCAAAAGAGAGTCAAAGGATTCCATACTGTCCGCACAACTTGATGATGATGACTAAATTCTTATTCAGAGCACAAATTCATTTATAACCTTATAATACAATAAATTTTCTGCTTGTTGAATTTTCATCAAGTAATTCACATAAAAGCTGTAAAGTGTAATGGTCACAAATATTTGAACATTCACAAAATCTGTTTTTATTACCTAAGTTTATAGGTCCCACTACGAGTTTTAAGGAAGGATGATCAAAATTAACTTATTCATTTGGCAACTTTTCCAAATATCAATCTAAGTTTGTTGGTACACGTGACATAAAGATCATCATTATAGAAAATGGACTTGGCAATCCTAGTTCGAATCCTGGATGAGGCTATTTGTGCTTCTGTTCTCAGTAATTCCCTTGGGAAAGGCATGAATCAATCTTTTCCTCCCACTGATAATTGTGGTTCTGAATGCTTAATTTTGGGAAATTTTTATCTTTATAGAAACAAATTGCAAATTGAAAAAAAATGATTTTTCTATCCTTCTTACATTGTGTTCAGAATCTATCAATGAGATGGAAAGGGCAAAATCATATGTATCAAACCAAAAAATAAATATCACTCCTCCACAATTCAATATCTTTAAAGTTACATTTTCTGCTTGTGCAAATAGTAATGATCAGTAATTTTACTAGAGTTATAGAAATTTATGTAAGGTTATAGAAATCTAGCACATGAACTTGAGAGCTTAGCATGTTCTGAGTTTCAAACACTGTCACACTTGGCTCCTGCTAAAAAATTACTGAAAATCTAAAATGTTATCATCTGTTATTTTACAGTCTGCTAAATAAACATATTACAAATTTTTATTATCAATAACAAAATAGAAAATGGGATTCTCTGACTAGAATTTTAATTTTACAAGTTCTACAGCTTAAAAAGACTTATTTTTCTCTTCAAACTTTGCTTTTATAGTCTGGGTAATGGAATTTTCAAATTCACTAATTTTCCAGAATATTCTCAGTAGATTCTGTGCTGAAAAGCTAATAGAGAATTCTCTAGAACTTACAGGATGTTAATGTAAGAGTTTGCGTTTCAAGAACTTTCTAATATATTATAGAATATCTAGAAATTTTCTAGAATTTTGTTGAACATAACATAAAGAATGATGTTGATTTTGACCAGAGGAGAGTTTGAGTATGAAGTCAGAATACTATCAATATACACTTTTTGAAATATGATCATATTGATCTGTATATGACAAGGTGTAGATATGTTGATAGAAAATTTGTGTTATATGGCCAGCTTGCTTTTCACCTGGGCTCAAACACTGACTTGAGGCAGCAAGTAAGTTCTAAAATCTATTATAGCACCCTATTGGCAGGGCCAAGGATACACTAACTGCAGAGGGAAAAGACTCTCCCCACCAAAAAGGTTGTCCTTAGTCTGATGGTGAGGCCCCATTTCTGGAGCTCTTGGGAATGGAAAGTCACAACTTCATTGCTATTATTTGAGGGTTCACTTGAATCCAGAGCAGACCAATGGATCAGTTTGAAAATTCTTAGTATTAGATTGGAATACTTGAAACTATATACTAGGTGCAAATTATTAGTATTCGATAGGAATATCTCAAGCTATAATTGTTTACAAACTATTATTATTACTAAAAAGAAATTGTTACTTGAAAACATAATTTTATCAGATAACTAATTTGAATAAACTTGTAGTGTTTCTACTTTTAGAATTACTTTTTCTTCCTACATTATATCAAATATTGTCAAAATTTGTAATTTAGTACTGAATTTAATACAGCTAAGATAGACAGAAGCCAAACCAATTTCAAAGAGTTACAAATAACAAATTGGTTAAAAGAAATCAGAAACTGTCTTTTATTACATTTCCTTACAACTTTTATTTTCTCTTTCTATAATTCCTTCTCCACCAAGACTATATATATATATATATATATATATATATATATATATATGAAGAAGTTGCTCTTGTTTTGGTACTTATGTGTCAACTTATAACTCTGGAAGGATATCACTGAGCATGCACTTTAATATCTTTATAATAAGGAAAAGTATAAAATTTAGTTTTTGATTTTTACTAATTCAGTAATTAAAAATGAGTTGATTTTTTGGAACTCTTCACTGCTCTTCAAAAAGTACAAGAAGCATGTGCAACACTTCAGTTCTACAATGAATAAATATCACACAGATTCCATTGGTAAAACTTGAATTTAAAGCTTTCTCGAAAATTAATTTTTTTGCAATTTAGTAGTAATTGTTTTAAAAAAAAAAATTAATTTTTTGTAGAACTAAAAAAATTAAGAAAATGTTTCAAACTAAGGGGCATATCTTTAAAAAAAATATTTTCAAAGTAAATCTAAAAGAAAAATTGTAATACAAAAAATGTTACATATGTAATTCTTAACTTCTTTTCAATGTTACATTTTTATAGTGCAAAAAAAGGAAATTAACCTATATATTTTTATAGGGTAAAAAAATAAAAAAGAAATTAAACCAATACATTTGTGTATGGTAAAAAAAGAAAGAAATTAAACCAATATATTTTTATAGGGTAAAAAAAAAAAGAAATTAAACCAAGGCATTTTTTGTTATGGTACCTACCTATGTTGCAGGAATTAGACTTATTTCCCACTGGCAGACGAATTCCCACACAGAACTAAATTGGTTGAAGTGAACCAATCAGATCAGCCAGCAAAAGAATACCAAAAACAAGGCCTTCTGTGAGGGAAAGAAATAAGCGAATTCAGTATCTTTTACTATGAACCACTGTTGAGTTAACATGACAAAAACTTACCTACTAGGCTAATGGTTCAATAAACACCTGCACATGTACATTCATTGACATATATATATATATATATATATATATATATATATATATATATATACACACTTTCTTTACCAACAAAGCAGTATGAA
This sequence comes from Sepioteuthis lessoniana, assembly GCA_963585895.1. Lineage (NCBI taxonomy): Eukaryota > Metazoa > Mollusca > Cephalopoda > Myopsida > Loliginidae > Sepioteuthis > Sepioteuthis lessoniana. Next base: position 74,486,442 of record OY757911.1, on the reverse strand, counting down.
CTCTTGTACTCACTAAAAGGACACCTCACGGGATATGAACTGAGTTTAGTAGAAACTCGTCCAAAACATAACTACATTGTGTAAAAGGATTAAGTTGCCGTTGTCAACTTTCCAATGGGAATTGAGAACACTCTCAGTGACCTTAATCCCGCTTTACACCGACATGGTAATGGACTATTCATCCTCAATATATACCAACTCTATTTCACACTCAGGGAGATAACCTCCAAGCTGCCTGACAGTACCGGAAAGACATTCCTAACTGTTGCATGACACCTGTATTCTGTATATTTTTTCAGTCATTGTAATATATCTATTTCAACTGACTTCTCTTGTCTGCATTTTAACACCCCAACATTTTTATAGGGGGAAAAAAAATAGAAATTAAACCAATACATTTTTATCACTGAAACTCAACAGGTAATTAAGAACTGGATTAAGATTTTTGTCATATTTAAAAAATGTCTTTTGAAAAATATAATTATAATAATATTTCAAACTACTTACAAGTTTAGAGTTACATTTTTTAGATTATATCTTAAATGTAAAATAAAAGAATTTTGTAATATTTGAATTCTTAAATTCTTTTATAGTTAAATTTTTTAAGGGCAAATGAAAATTTGAATTAAAACTTTGCTGCTTCTTTTGATAATCATTAGCTAGAAAATTATACTTTAATGGAGCAGTCATTGAAAAAAAAAAAAAAAATTTATTGGAGACCAAAAAAAACATGAAAATTAATTAACTTAATTAATTAGATTAATAAAACTTTTCACCAATATTGGGTTACATATTTTCATGTATTGTTTTAAATGAAAACTAAAAAAAACACACAATTCACAAAATAATATTTTTCATTTGAATTAATTGACAAAATCTTTCAACCTCTTAACTTACTCCTCTCTTCCCTTTTTGTATCTCATTCACTGGTGTTCCTAAAATCCTTTTTGTCCTGTCATGGACAGGATACTTCTGCTAGTATTAATAAAACTATATGCAAAAGTATGTGTTCATTTATCTATAGTCCTTTTATTTAAATACTTATTAATGTATGTCAAAAATTGGCAGCAATATTTACAAAATTTTGCATTTATACTGAACCACTGAAATATTTAAGTATTTATTATGTTTGATAATTTGTTAAAATATTACACTAAAGATAAAATTAAGTCAAGATAACAATTTTGATTTATTAAGCTTTGCTAAGTTTAACTCTTGGCCAGAAGTATGGGTCATCTAGTGAGAATCATACTCATTAACAACGGTCAAGTCCAGTCATCTGAGCTGAGGCTGTTGAATTAAGACAACAGTAACCAAAAATGTTTTGGAAAAGACATGTCATATTCTGACTGTTTTTCTTAACATAATTTATCATTAAACTAATCTTTAAACTAGGAAACAATGCAATGCAATTTATACACTTTTTGGTAATGTAAGTGCTAACTTTCTATTTATCATTATTTTTACATTGAAATGATTTATATATCTGAATGCTAACAATTAATGAGTGTTAGAATAGTGTGGTGTGTCTTTGACGAAATTTAAAATATAGGGCAAGTGAAGAAAATGAAAATAGAAAAGAAAGAAATAATAGAAAGAGAAAAAGGATGGAGAAGAAATCTGCTTTCTCTGAATTGATTGAGGAGTAATCTTGGAACTTCCTCAGGGTACAGAGTTTGAAACCCATCAAAGTTGATTTGACATTTTATCCTTGTAAAGTCAATAAAAGTTGGTGAAAATGATCAAAGTGGTCTAGAATAGGAGAAATCTTCACGTTAACCTTTTCTTCTTATTCCTCCCATTTTTAGTTTGAAGATACAAAGAACAAGAAGACTTCTGGTTGCCTTCAAGACACTTTCATGGCATAGATGGAAGTGTATTGTGAACAGAATTGAGACCTACCAAGTTCTGAACTCATCAAGGATAACTTAACCTCTAGTAATACCAATGTCAATGGAATAAAAGATCGAGGTAACACACACTCTCTTCTACTTCTGGGCAGAAACCATCGTAAAGACTAATAGCCATCCGAGAAAGTGACCAATTACAGCTTGCTTATGACATCAGCAGTACTTTTTGGTTTGGTTTGGTTTTATGGCATATCAACCTTTGTAAGTTATCAAATGCCAAATCCATTTTCATACATATAAAGTTCTATTTCAAGCAGTTCAGTTTAACATAAGTACACAATTTACATGTCAAAAACAGTTCTATTTAAAACAATTCATTTTAGCATAAGCTCACTGTTTAGTTCTGTTTAACCCATAGATAGGACTCTATCAGATGCTACCACTACAAGCCAGAGTGGATCTGGGAGCAATGGCAATGAAGGGATACTCTGCATTCCCCAAAGCTCCAGCCTTACCATCAGATTTCTTAGTGTCATATTCAGGATATTCATTGGGTGAGTTTTACCTCTCTGCTGAGAAGCAGTTAGTGTATTTTGCAGCCCCAGCCGACTGGGCCAAGCAGTAATTTTTGCAGTTAAAACAGTAGATATATTTTTAGAAACAACTTCAATGCAGCTATTATGCAAGCCATGCTCTGAGAGTAATCCCTCCTGTTTTATTCTGTGGAAATTATTACAAATACAGGGAGTAGAGTAACACCCATAGATAGAGCTAGTTTTCAGTCACAAAACTATTTTCCCAACATAGTCAAAAAGAACCTTTATACTGCAATCAGAGAAATAAGTACCTGCCGTGGCAAGCCACTTTTCCATGGCAACAATGATAGCCACAATGTCAGGAAAATATTGTCCTTATAGTCTATCTTTCATCAGCCCGATTCACATGGAGAAGCTAATTAAGGTGCTTCAGTTGGTTAGCTGTATTACTGTCACCACAGCTGTAAAGCATTGTCCACTACCTAATTGTTCTCAAATCCATTGTTTGGTATTTGTAAAAGTTCTTTAAGGGTTAATGAATGTTGATGGCAGCAATTTCTTCAACATGTTTGTATTTAAATACACTTCTGTTTTCATGCTGGATACCATGTGGCCTAGTCCCAACTCAGCTGTTTAAAATTGTAGTTTTGGGGGTGAATGATCTCCCTGAGTGTTAAACCCAGGATTGAACCAGGGACCTTTAGATTTCAGTCTAAAGTGCTTGTGGGTTTCTTACTACATCACTTCCCTCTTTGCGTTCCTCCTCCACTTTCCTCCTTCTCTTCCTCACTCTCCTTTTCTCTCTCATTCTCTCTGTGCTTCTCCTTTCATTCCTCTTCCACCTTTTTTCCTGTTTCTCCTTTTCTCTGCTTCTCGCCGAGAAACTGACGCAAAACAACTTTATAAAAAAAGATCATGGATTAATGGTGGGTATGTAAAAGATTTTTAAATGGTGTCAAGTGCGCAATTATACAATCCAGGTAACAAATACTTTCGCATTGTAATTACATTCACTCTGAATATTTGGACTATTGCCGTCATCTTCATTGTTATATTCACAACATTTCGGTCAATGTGTCCTTTGGCCTTCTTCAGGTATTTCATATTGAACTCAGGAGCCTACATAGACCTTCAAACTGAACCCTTTATTTAATCCATAGAGGTACTATTTACCAACCCCTCCGCTCGGGCAGGATATGACACAAGGTCAATTTTTAAGCGGAGTTTAACAGGTTTGAATTCAGAGTTTTCCTTCTCCTAGACTAGTTGCCTCAACAAGGCTGAAGAACCTAGTCCGTCCTACTATTTACCCATAGCTGGAGGGAGAATAAGGGGGTTCATACCTTTCCCAAGGGTATTTGCCCGAAAGTGAACATAATAGCGCGACTGGAGTACGAACTTGCGTACTACGATTCCGCAGTTCATCGCTTGAACCATTACACCACGAGGACACCCCCTCTATTTAATCCATAGAGGTAGATTGTTCTAATTCCATTAACCATGACCAGGTACAGGTGTTAAGCTATTCAATGCAGCTAAGTATTCATTGTTATTTACCTGTAATCAGGATTGAATAACAAGGAATACTTACTTAAGCTTAATTGTACCTGGTCATGGTTAGAACATACTACCTCTGTGGATTAGATATATGGTTTGGTTCAAAGTTCTGTGTGGGTTCCTGAGTTTGACAAGAAACACCTGAAGAAGGCCAATTGACTCATCGGCCAAAATGTTGTGAGTATAACCATGAAGATAAAGACAATAGTCTGAATATTTCAAATGATAAAAATTCTCAAACTTCATCTCAGAAATTTTGATAAATAACTTTCACTTTTAGTTTTCCTAATCAACCAGTGTTCATATCTTTTTAAAGTGCATATTCTAAAAGTGAAATAGAAAATAAATTTAATAAAACAGGAAATGATTATACTTTACTCGGTATAATAAAAAATGTACACTCTGTGCTTCATGAACACATTTTTGCTGTATTTAGACCTTCAAGCATCAGACATTACTAGGATGACCAATGAAGGAGGAATTAACCCCCCACTTATATACAAGTGCATACTCAGCCACAAATCTAATCTCCTTATCCAGTATGAAGAATTTTCTACAGCTTCAAAAGTTTCCTTCATGACCCTTCTCTTATGTGTATGTATTTACCTAAACATTTTGCCATGGGCAAGTGTGACACATGGTCAATTTTTTAACAGAATCCAGCTAATTTAAAGTCAGAGTTTTACTTCTACAAGATAGGATATTATACTAAAACTAAAAAAACTTGTTTGTTTTACTATTTATCATTAACTGTGAAAAGAAAAGATGGATTCATGCTTTTCCTAAGAGTATTAGTGCAAATCAAAATGTAAGCAAACTCATCTGGAATTTGAGCTCAGATTACCAAGTCCATTTCCTATGTCAATAACCATTGCACCAGTGACTTAAAAATCTAACTATACCAGGCCTGGAAGAATGATCTCCCAGATTTAAAATTGCTGCTACACAGGTATTAGTATAGTGAGCAGGTGGTGTTATGTCTTTGAGCAATAGAAACCATTTCATTTTAGTTTCAACCATGGTACAGAATGGGAACATCATTAATTTGTAAATGGAGCTTATTTCAACATGACATTCTGTGGCTAGCTCACACTCACCAGATCAATCTCCTTGCGATTATTTATTCTGGAGATAACTAAAGCCTCAAATCTTTAAAAGCTGCACACAACTGATGAACAGAAATATTTCATTCATCATACCAAAGGCAAGCACTGCAAAATTTCTAGGTGAGGCTTCAAGTTGTAAGCATTTGGACAATATAATCTTTAAAACAAAGTGATGACAATAAAAATAAAATAGCAAATATTGATCTTTCTTACTTTATTAAAGTGTCTTTTATTAGGTTATGGAAGAGAACAGTTAAGTATAGGCTTGGAAAGGGATAAAAGGGAAATTCCTTTGAAATTTGAATGAATTTCTTGCCATCATCTTTAGTTGACTGGAACTTCTAAGCAACCTTCTTGAATTAATATCATAACTATTTTTACCTTTTTCGGTTGATGAGACGCTCCAAAAAAGACATCGACATACGACTGACGAAGGCATGGACGGCTATCGATTGGCTCTCGATCATATGGAAATCAGACCTAACCGATAAAATGAAACGCAGTTTCTTCCAGGCAGTAGTTGTGTCGATACTGCTGTATGGATGCACTACATGGACGCTAACTAAACGGCTGGAGAAGAAACTAGACGGAAATTACACAAGAATGTTGAGAGCAGTATTGAACAAGTCCTGGCGACAACACCCCACGAGACACCAACTATACGGACATTTGCCCCCCATCAAGAAAACTATACAAGTTAGACGAACCAGACATGCGGGACACTGCTGGAGAAGCAAGGACGAGCTCATAAGTGATGTACTCCTATGGACCCCCACATATGGCCGTGCAAAAGCAGGACGACCAACTCGAACTTACATACAGCAACTATGTGAGGACACAGGTTGTAACCCTGAAGACCTGCTGGAGGCAATGAATGATAGGGAGGAGTGGCGAGAGAGGGTCAGGGATATCCGTGCTAGTGGCACGACATGATGATGATGATTTTTACCTTTAACTGACATAAAGACAATGAGACTCAGAGACAAGAAACAAGTAGAAGTTCCAGCAGTAGAAACCAGCAACCGTTTCAACCAAGGTCCTCAGGAAAAAGGAAGAAAAGTCCTAACCAAAGAAGTCATAGCAGCAGCTGCAGTTAAGGAAGAAACCTGAAAAGTGTTAAAAGCCCATTCTTTTACTACCACAAATTGTTTACCAAAGCAGAGTTTTTAACTAAGACAGTATTTCCACACTTCTATGCATCTCAACAAAGAAAGTCTTTTGCATGCTACTAAGTGTCTCATTAACCAAAGAAATTTTTACCATTCTACCAGTGTTACTAAATTGAAAAAGTCTCCTGCCTGTCTCACCAAACTCAAATGAATTTCTTAATTCTACACATTTCAAGCTGCCTGAAGAATAATTCTAATTCAGACTTCTTCCCACCATTTTATCCTTAGGGGATTCTTCATCCCCACTTCAACCTTTCAATTCTAATACAGTCTTTGCTGATTGAAAAAAAAACAAACTTCCAACTAGTAAGTAATTCAACCTTTTTCAGTGAGACTTCATTTCCCTTAACTTTAAGGGATTCTTTACTTTTTTGATATCTAGCCCAGATAAAATTTAAAAAGGAATGATTTGTGCAACAGCCTTTTTTTTACAAAAAAACTTGTTACTTCTTTTGAGTAAATTTACTTATGTAGGGCTATTTTTCATTAACTCTATAATAGATATAACAGTGACTTACTGAATGCCAAATACATGTACTGTGTCATTTGTCAAGTTGCCATCTGAAGAAAGCCCAGTGTGCATGCACAAAGTGCTTATTTTATGCAGAGGGCACATTTGCATAAAAAGGGCAAACTGGCATTGTAAAAACAAGGTGAGTAGACATGGGGACTGAGATTTCTTCTCGGCTTTGGTCAGTGTGAATGGTGAAATTACTACTGCAATTGAGACCTACATTGTGACCACAACTGAAACTGACAGCATGAATGGTGGCATTATGACATCACTTGAAATCAACATTTCAAGCATAACTGAATGTGACAAAATTTCTTTTTAATACGAGAATGTGTCAAAAGTTTTGCAATATTTTAGAAGTACATGGTGCACAACTAAAATGAGCCAAAATTTTGCAATATTTTGGTAGTACATGACACAGAACTAGAATGAGTCAAAAGTTTTACAATATTTTGGTAGTACATGAAGTACTCTTGGACAGCTCCAGGTGGTTTTGTTGAGGTTGAGAAGGTGACAATCAACACTGAGCAGTGAGATACTTAGCTTGCCTGATATTTTCTGTGTGTTACTTGCCAGATTTGTTGCTATGGATAAGAGCATGGCCTTGGAATACACAGTTTTAGGCTTTACCTAACCTTGCCTGATTGATAAGGTTCTTGCAGCCTGTGCATTTTGATCAACCGCACCTTCACTGTTCATGCTTTGGTCTGGTTCAAACTTGTAAAGCATAAGTTCCTGAATCAGACAACTGTTACGTCCTTAAAAGGGATACAATCAGATAAGGTTGTACTCAAGTGGAAGGAATAGTCAGCACATTCATAGAGGGTTTTATTGTAAGAGAGATACAATAAAACTGATTAGGAGTACTGAGGCACATTACTAATCCTGAAGCAAGGCCAGGTACAATATATAACATCACTGATATAATCAGTCCATATGACTGAGAGAGAGTGTGGGATATTCCATTACAACATCTACATTTCTCATTTATCTGTACAGCTTTCAAACCACACATGGAAGCAAGCCATGAACAAAGTGTCAGCGCACCAATTGCTAACATTCTACCAATTACAGCTTGAACTGCTTTGGTAATGTAATATACATCCCACAAACTAGTACATACCAAAATATTGCAAAACTTTAGAGTCATGCAAGTATTTTGAAATCCATACTTAGACTGAGTTTTCACTAGAGCAGAGTGCTTGCCATGATCTCTGGCAACTCCAGGAATAATTGAAAGACAATTGTTTAGAGTTGAACAGGCACTTTACAAAAAAATAAAATGTATTCAAGATTTTTGCCAGCAAAAGTAGGAGTAATATTATACATGAATAAATCTATTTGGTGAAACATCTTTATTTTAATGAGTCTAGTAAGACCCAAGTTTATTTCTTACATTTTATTTATTTCATAAATTTATATCACATAAATATATTTAGTGAAATATCATTACTTTAATAAATGTGATAAGACTAGAGTTTGTTTATGATGCTCTTCTGGCAATATATATGACAGTAATCAGGATTACAGTTTATAAGTTCTTGCAATGAACATCCATTCAAGATTGGTGGAAATAGCTAGTCAATATATGCCATGTATATACAATTTTTCAGGCTACTTTAGGCGATAACATTTATTGAATAGGTTGGAAGTGTGTACATTACAATATGGAAGAGTACATAACAGATAATAAACAAAATTACCACAATCAGGATCAGACTGAGCCTGGGGAATTAAGCAGAATTTTATTTGTGATCCTGACTAACCACCTCTCATGGCAAATAATATTGATTATTGTTCACATATTTTCTATGAAAAAATCTAAACTTTTATTGTCTACACTGTTAAACATAGATCTATTATATGACATAATAATTAAAAGAAAACAATAGATTATTCTTGCATGTTCCTTTGTAGTATATGGAGCTTAACGCTCTCTGTTAAGCAATGGCTTTCTCAACCAACCAAATAATTATAACAAGTCTTAATGGAGAAATGATTGCCAGATGGCTGGTCAAAGTTCAAATCCCTAACCATGAGAAACAGAATTTTTTTTTGTGATCAATCATGGACAGTCACAGGAAAATTAAGAGAGAGATTCAAAAAAGAGGCTGGGTTTTAGATGCCAAGGAAAACAGACATATATTTTGGAGCTTAAGCAAAAACCTCCCATCATTGAGGGTGTGCTATGATTTATTAGAGTATGAACCTTTCCTTTACTGACTAAAAAAAATGAAGCTAGTCTGGAAACCCTGTAAAATCTGAAGTAGATGTGAATCGGTTTTTATAACAGTGTGTTTGTTCTTTTTGTCTCCTTTTTCATGACCTCATCTTTTCAAGAGAACAACATTAGAGAGAACCCACAATGGAATAACCTAAATCTGATTTGGTTGCTTTGTTTAAAGGCATATCAACATTCATGCGTTAAGGCCAAAGCCATCCTTGTAGAAGAACGGCAATGATACTATTTAACCAATAGCTGGGGGATAAGGAGTTTCATACCTTTTCCAATGGTATTAGTCCAAAAGATACTGTAATAGCATGACTAGAGTTCAAACTCGGTTATTTCAAGGCTGCAATCAAGCACTTTAGTTGTTATACCATGGGGACTTCCAACCAAATCTGAAGTTACTAAGTTTTCTGTTCAAAAACTGTATTCATGTATCTAGATATACAAGAAAACACACTGACTTTATTTCTTCTCGAAATGTTTTTTTTATTGCTATCTATTAGTAATTAAAATTCTTTATCAAAAAAAAAAACAAATTGGTTGAAAATAATAAATAAAGAAAAGAATAATATTTTAACAACCCCTTTGAATAAGCAAGATGTAACACATATATATATATATATATATATATATATATATATATAAGTTTAATATCGATAGAAGAAGAAAAGTGACTGAGGGAAAAATCGTTTATTTCTGAACAGTAAAATAAAACTGAAAAAGCCACAAATACTTCATCATCAAATATTTCATGTTTAGTAATTATGTTAGCCTTTATAGATTTATAACTGAATGATAAAAAAGTTTTAATTATTCTGATCATATCAAACAATTGATAATGACAACAGCAGATTCAATTTGTTCCATATATGATAATCCTAATATCAGGTGTCCTAAGTATGAGATAAAGCTGCCTTTGATGATGAAGCTCAATTCCTAATGTTTTGGAAAGAGTGGAATCATCCTTTTATTTCTCTTATATCCAGGTCTACTCTGACTCATAATGGTAGCATCTATTAGAGTCACATCTATAGGTCCAATAGATCCATATTAGATAATGTTAAGAATAATTCTAACTATATTAATATATTGGTTCTTAAGACATCAATATTACAACTAAGTATAAATAGTTTCGGCTCTTAAAACATCAATAATGTAATTAAGTATGAAGTTTTTATTCACTTAAAACGATTGAGAAGTTTGATTTTTGAGCTGTATATGATTAAAGACAGTAAAACTGACATTGGCACAAAATAACCCAATGAAAAAACTGTAAAACTAACCAGCCTGATATCATGATAAACCTTACCATTTAAACATACATATTTGCACATATCCATATGATATATTTGCTGACTGAGATGTAAATTTTTCAGTTAAAAATTTCCGATATAAACACTCTGGTATTGGAGTTTCTTTGGAAAGCCACGTATTGACAAAGATGTTGTTCTAAGCTTAAGAAAATGCTGGAAGTTTTTAACTGATACTGCTGTAAGTGGATTTATCTTAATCTATTGCCTGTGACTTATTTGATTTTTGGTAATAGCCACAATGACTCATAAAAAAATAAGGAAGTTGTGGTATTATGGGAATATCATTCTTGGCCAAACACTCATTCACAAAGAGTGTGCCAAGAAAAGTTTGAAACTGATTTTTATTTTATTTTTAAGGTTGAAAATCTACTAATCAATGGTAATTCTTTAACAATAATTCTCATCATCAAACATCAATCATAACTGACTTGAGTAACTCTTATTTCATTTTCCTTAATTCATAAAGTGACTGGCTGAACAAAACTAATTTGTACAACCTAAAAACTATAACCACAAGTCTGTAGTAATTTGCTAAATGTTTCTATCACACTATCCTGAAGTTTATCTCAGAATTTAATGCTGTGTTCCATTTTTGTGATAGACTAAATCAAATATACTTAAATGTAAATTCTGATAGGCAAAGATGTAATGAATGTTTTCATTTGTTCAATGTCAACAATAAGCATCTGATTTTCAATTAAGGTTGCTATCCTGAAAAGTTCAAAAGATTAGTTATTGTTTTCAAAACCAATTCATATATCCTTCGATATAGACAGTTATGCTTTGTGTAAGCATATTCAAAATTTATTTCTATGAAATTATACACACATATTGATATATACCATAGACAAGTTTAAAGACACACAAATTATGCATATATATATATATATATATATACATATCTATTTATTATCTAAAATATCCTAGATAAAATAATACACATTTCTATTGGAAAAGTTTATTTTGGGGTCTTTTTCTATTTATCTTGTTATCTAAAGTGCTTCTTTGGTAAATTGTTTTTTATACTTGTCACTTTTCATTAAGATTTTCCAGTTTATAATTTAATCATGTTTAAATCGTATTGGATATTATAAAAAAAGAAAACTTGATTTACACTCAAAATAGAAGAAATATAATGGAATTATTTTGCTGAGTTGTTATCATTTAAAATTGTTTTAATATCAACCAATATCTAAAAACATCCCTAAAACATTAATAATCTCATTCCTGAAAGTACAACTTTTATTATAACTATAATAGATGCTTCAAAAATTTTATGATAGCCAATATAACTAACAATAATAAGATCACATTTAGTATCTATAGTAGGATACCAGGTCAATGTTAATAGATGTGGTTGGTGGGTTATGTTTTATGGCATATCAATCTTTGTAGGTTATTTAATGCCAAATCCATTTTTATGCAAATAGTTCTATTTCAAACAATTCAGTTTAGCATGTGTACAGAGTTTGTCAAAAACACTTCAATTTCAAGCTATTCAGTTTATTCAAACAGTTCTCATTCAGTGATTTCAGTTTAGTATAAGTAAAGATTTTGTTTACACACAAGTAAATGTTAAAACAGTTCTATGTTTGCTGGAGAAAGAGAAACAAAATCTTATGAAAAGAAAGAGAGAGCAGACACAGACATTGAATTTTCTTGCTAGTCTTCTGTTGTAGTTGTAATGTGCTTGTTTGCTGGTTTCATCTCCACATCTGCGCATCTGGTAGGACACCCCTTTTTGGAGCCCACCCAAAAATGAGGGCCATAACCTTCAATCGTCCTCACATTACCATAACTAGCCTTCAACTGCCAGTCTTTACTTCATCGCATCCAGCCGCCAACAAACTTTCAAACTTGATTCATCCTCTTACTTTTGCCTGGTATTGGGAGGATGGACAAATCCATTTCTGGTGGTTCCACCCCTGCACAGAAGATGTGGAACCTCTGTTTTTTTCTAGGCGTTTTTAATTACCATAGTCATTCACCCATGACTGGCTAACCTACAATGAATACTTTGGCCTGAATTACCATAGACTCTCTGTCAGCTTTTTCTTCCAATTTTTTTTCCTTCTCACTCTCCTTCCCTCGACATTTACCTTATAACATGGACCTACTATATCACATTACGCAATAATTTGATTAGAAGATACTACTGAGTATGCCTTACAGTTTAAAAACCACTGTTTATCCACTTCTTGTTCAAGAGTATATTGTCTAGCAGTGCTTTAGCATCATTTGGGTTGGTGTGGGTTCATTGTTTTCTCTTTCTTTTTTGGAATTTAGTGTTTAGGTGTGCAAGACTGTTCTTGAGTAGGAAAGATAGCGCATTGTAGAAGGTGGTGATATCGGTTTCATCACTGGCATTGGTGGGACTGAATCATAAGATGATTATTGAGCAGGAGTTGTCATTCAATGGAGCACACAATTCTTGAGTGTGTTCTCCCTATGCTATTTAGTGATTTTAAGGCACAAGGACTGAGAAGCATTCCTTCACCTTTTATGGCAACACTGGGAGAGTTTTTCCATGCAGAGGCCAAGACAAATGTCCAACCATTATCAGTATCATGGCATTTTTACTCTAGTTCACTATGGTAATATCTATGTTCTTGCATGCGTATAATGTCTATAATGTAGCCAGTTGCAGATACTATTAGTTCAGGTAGTTGGTTTACTGTGTTTAGAGTCCTAATGTGCAGCACAGCAGTTATTCCTAAAAATTTCAGATTCAGATCTATCCTCCTGTGATTGTTTAATCAAGGGATACCTGAAAGTTCAAGTTTTGACACATTGGCCTCAGACAACAAATGAAATGAATGAAATTGCAGCAATATTAGAGGCAAGGACTGGTGAGCAACAAATAAACTTAAGGGTGAGGCTTCTGGCATATATGGTTTATGAGGGCAAATATTTGGACAATATAATCTTTAAAGCAAAGTGATGGCAATAACCCAACCAAATGGCAAAAATTGTTCTTTCTTATAGCAAATTTGAATTTTGAATCAGATCTATTTTGTCTTTGTTATGTTTGTTCCAAATCTGCAAGATCATTCTGCCAAACCACATACAAGGGATGTACTTATTTTAGGACTGCTACATGTTCATATTTGGGTTACAGAGATTTAGTGCTGTAGAGTTTGTTCATAAATAATACCTAATAATATTCCTTTTGACAGGATAACTTTCCATTAGCAATCATATAATCCTTGTATATTTGGTTTGAAAGAAAATTAACTTTTTATACAAATCCTTGCGGGTAGAGTGTTTGCCAATGGTCCGGGAGACCTGAGTTTAATCTCAGGTCGCATCATACCAAAGACTTTAAAAATGGTACTTGATATATCCTTGCTTAACACTCAGTAATATAAGGTATGTATCGAAGGTAAAGTGGAATAATCCAGGGAAAGGAGTAGCACCCTCCCATACATCTCAGTGTTGTAGCTATTGAAAAGGGAGCCTTCTGGTCACCCTCGACTATGGTCGCCACCTTTTTTTACTTATTCATGGGTGATGCTGCATATATATCTGTGTTTGTAATACTTTTCTAGATCAACAAAATATTGCATTACAATAAGATGGGCAAAGTGACTAATGAGAAAATTGGATTTGACTATATTAGGTAATATAAACAGGACTTCACATAAGTATTTCAACAAATCAAAAATTTGCTTCTCATCACTTGGTTTTGGGAATAAGCATAGGAATCTCACTCAAGAAGAACCAAATTTTGTTGGAATGAACATAACTGGGCATGCAGTTCAGGACCTTTTGTGGTTGTGGATGCTAAATTTATCAAAAATATCTTTTTTATCAAATTAGATTGTTAAATTATTCTTTTAAAAGCAAGTTTACCTTTCTATAATCTTATATATAATCAAGGAAACTGAAAATATCAGCAAACAAGAAGTAAAAATTATAATTTGGATTATCAGCTCAAAAACTTAAATAAAAACCAGATTTCATCCTTGTACAAATATTTATGATTAGTACTTTCTATAACCACTTTGAACATTGCTAGATAGAAAGTACTTGTCATAATTATATGAAAAAGCTCAACATGTCTTTTATGATCATTGCCCAAGAGAAATTACTGATCATAATTATTTGAATAAGCTCAAACAGTTTTTTATGATTATTAGCCAATAGTAAGTACTGGTCAATAGTATTTGAATAAGCACAAAATCTGTTTTTGATTGTATAATACTGAAGCATGCATTAAAAATTTTGAGTTGAAAGAGATCCAAATTAACTTACTACTTTGAGAATTCTTCCAAAAAGCAATAGGAGTTCAACTTTTTGATCTTCTTGGCAGATTCTGAACAAGATTGTAGAAGAATTGGAAAAAACTTATTTTGTCATTTAACAATATAATTCTATTAAAAACCATACCCACAAAGGCTACAGAAATTATTTCTGGTCTTCTGTTGTGTGGCACACAGCAGATTACCAAGTGATATTGTTGTGGGTGGACTTGACTGTAGCGGACAATCTTTCTTGCAGAAATATTAGGTATCTCATGATTGGACCAATGTCTTTTAATGTCTCTGAATGAAGGTTTATTCTCTAGGCACAAAAGAGGTAGAGAATGGAAAATATGGAACAGTTATTAATGGCTGTTGCTGGGTATAAATGATCAAAGTGAATCTAGGATATTGTTTCTCTATGACAATCTGAGGAAGAACTAATTGTGTATCTGTAACATTCTTTCTTTTTCCTTTTGTGCTTGTCTACATACAGACTGGATTGTCACTGACTGCCTTGATGGTTCATGTACTGTCTGCTACACTTTAAATTTGTGGGTCTATATATAAAATTTGCTGTTTCCTGGTATGACTCAGCTGTTCATGGTACATGATATTTTGCCTGATTACTTCCATTTGATGTGTCTGTCTGTTTGACATTTATCTCACAGTTCAATTGTTTTCAATCTGGCTGGGATCAGGTTTTTTTTTATGTCTGAAACTTTTGGTTGGCTGTATTCTGATTTTGTTTCTTTTGTCACTTATGATCCACCAGTTTGAAAGAATTTATCTTATTTATGCAATTATTTGTTTCTCCGTGTTTAATATACACCAAATCATCTTTCTG
The DNA here is from genome assembly GCA_963585895.1 of Sepioteuthis lessoniana. NCBI lineage: Eukaryota > Metazoa > Mollusca > Cephalopoda > Myopsida > Loliginidae > Sepioteuthis > Sepioteuthis lessoniana. The sequence goes on along the minus strand of OY757911.1, from coordinate 74,471,079 downwards.
AATTGTATATATGACTTGACATGAATACATTCGGCTCTCATTATAACAGTGGCCTATCATGATATCAATGCTTTTATTTAGGAAAGAGGGAAAAATGCTTCTTTGTATCTCATATTTATGATAATCATACCAAGTATTTGTTTGATTAATAAATGATGTTAAGGGCAAATGCAGACCCAACAAAGTCATAATTATGTGGCATGTTAAACTGGAAATTGTTTTATTCTCTGAGTTAAATTTTTTTATATGTATTGGTACAGTAAAAATCTCACTATACTGTGGTGCTTTTTCTGAGTTACAATTTATATATATATATGTAAGTTTAAATAATATGGTAAACAATGAGTGAATCATTAGATTCCTATTATATCAGTGGTCCTTGATTATATTTATGTTTCTATTGAGCAAGAAATGAAAATGTGTATTCAGATTTTATTATTATCATATTGAGAAATTAGAGGATTAAAAAATTATTTCCAGTATTAATTACATATATTGCTTGAATAAAAATTTCACTGTAATGTTTAAACAAAAATACACACACACACACACACACACACACACACTCATGTGTGTGTATATATATATATATATATATATATATATATATATATAGAGAGAGAGAGAGAGAGAGATAAGAAGAAATAAAAACAATTTTTTTTTCTTTTACTGCCAGATCAACATTTTGTGGTTATTTGATACAAAAGCCATTCTCAGAAGTGATACTATTTCATCCATAGCTGGAAGAATAAGGGGGTTCATGCCTTTCCAAAGGGTATTAGTCTGAAACTGAATGTATTGGCACAACTGAAGTTCAAACTAGCTTATATTGCGGCTGAAGTCCAATACTTTTGCCATTACACCATGGGGACTCTCCAAAAACAAATTGGTGTAAAAAAGGATATAAAAAGTGATTGATGCTGTTGTAGTTGGATAAATTTGAAATCTTAAATTATGGTTTTTTTCTAATTCATCTTTTTCCTTTTTTGTCATCTGACAAAAAGAGGAGTAAAACTGGTTTGACAACCCCCTTTTAGAGGAAAATTGGTCATGTAATATAATTGTGACGGGGTATGCTACTGAGAGAGGGAAGGGGAGGTCAATTCCCCTACTCTTCTGTGTTTGAATCAACAGACATTCAGACTGACCGCAAAAATGGTAGGAGAATGAAGCTCAAAGCTACCCACACTCCATGACCTGTAATCTGTTGGACAAAGAAAGGAATCCAGGTCACTCGAGTATTGTGACCAGATGAAATTGTAGGAGAAGGAAAAAGTCAAATGATTTGCCCATAGACCCTTAATGCCAAAATGCCATTTTTTCATAAGAGAAATTTGGAAAAGAATTTTCAGTTTGGGAACAGAAGTTGGCATAGAAAGACATGCCAATTTACAGCCAACTCGGAGGAAAGTCTTCCGTAAAAAGAGTCTTTAGTCTTTGGATAGAAGTCAGCAGAAAAAGACGCTGATTCAGCCGATTCCAGGGATGTCACTCACCCGTAAAAAAAAGAGAAAGGAACCCGACATTATACCTTGTCAAAGATAAGTACAACTTCAACTGTTTTCCTTCTACCCTTCCTAAATATTGAAAAGTTATAAGTATTCAAGAAAAGAAAGAAAGAAACTGAAAGGATTCTGTTTCCTCATTAACAAATTAGTGAATGAACTTAGTTACATACTTTAGTCCGGTGACTAAGACTTTAGCTCAAGTAAAAGAAAAAGAAAGAAAGAAAAAAGAGAAAAGACGAAAAGGACTGTTGAGAGACATCTATGTTTGATACTTCCTATTGGCATAATGTTGCCGGTATTTTAAAAAGAAAAGAAAAAGGAACTGTTTCTTAAATCTTATTATTTGTTTGGTTGTCGCCAATTAAAATTTTGTTATATTTTAAATGCACCCTTGTGTTGAAATCTTTTGGTTGTGTTATTTCCTCTATCAATTTGTCTTCTGTTGCACATTTCTGTTTCAGCTTCATATCGCTGTCATTAATTCTCGCTTAGCGCCTTATTGCACCTTAAATCATTACAAAGGAATTTTTGGAAATTTGAAAGCAGTTAATATTTTCTAACCTCGAAGTCCATTTTTCCGATATCTGAGGGAATAGGAAATCAAAGGACTTGGTGGGGTATGCGAAAGTGAATTGAATACCCCCTTACCAGCATTGGAGATCAGTCTAGCCCCAAATTAGCCCCCACATTATTTGCTGGTTTACCAAATGCCCAAAATAGGATTCTTGACTTGGACTGATTTTGCAGAGGGTCAAGTGCCAGACTGCCCTTGACTTCATATGTGCATAAAATGGACTCTCGTCCAGGGATAATTGTTTATGCAGCTTCATATAATGCATACACACATGACTACAAAAAAAGCTTTACATCATTATCAAGCAATAAGTTTATCTCATTTCTTTGTTTAATGGAATATCAATCTTTGTGGGTTATTTAATGCTAAAGGCATTCTTGTAAAAGGACAGAACAGGTATCATTTAACCAATAGTAGGAGAGATAAGAGAATTCTTACTTTTGCCCATGGTATTAGTCTAAAAGTTGATGTAATTGACTGACTGAAGTTTGAACTCACTCACTACATGTCATAATCTAACATGTTAACCAATACACCATAGGAACCCCTCCATCAAACTATGGAAAGGATATGAAAGATGAAACAGACAAGCCGCAAATAATAAAATTAGATATTTAAAAAAACTCCTGCTTATACAGGCAGTAAAAACCACAGAAGATTACATATTGAAGAACAAATCTATATATTGGAATGATCAAAACCCAACAAATTGCTGAATATTAAAACTAAATTGATATCCAAGTTCAGACATCTGAATAAATTTCTTTTGTGTCATTTACCATTTGATTAAGCTCAATGTGTAGCATCATTGATATTTAATGGAAACTTTATATCTTCATATCATTTATTTGGTCACTAGAATCTAAAAAGAAAGAATTTTTATGTCAAGCATTCATAGATCAAGTCACTTCCCTCATAAACAGGGGTGTCAAGTTATTTAAATCTTTTTCCTGTTAGATGATTGGGGAAACACAGGAAAACATGAGCAATTATGTTGGACCATGATAATATATATATATATATATACACACACACACACACACACAAACATAATGAAGATTTTTGAAATAAATTATCAAAATTATTTGGAGTGCTTGCTTCTACAACATGCTGGGTTTGAAAAAAAAGTATGCATAGTTATATCTTTTTCAACTAAAATGATACACCAAGTTTTACATGTGATTATTTATAAGGCCTGCTTCTTTGTATTAAATCATCAGTCTTTATAAATAATTACTTGCCAAATCTTGTATTCTTTTTTATTCTTACTATTCTTGTTATTTATGGAGCAGCTGGAATTTGTTCATTAATGAAATTTAGAGTTTTTTTTTTTTTAAACAAACAGATTCAAACTTTTTGTAGTTTGTTCAATTTTGCACTCGATGGCACTAAAAGAGGAACTATTTTCTTTCATTAGCCTTAAATTTTAAGTTTGTAAAAAAATATTCAAGATAACATTGAAACTAAGCTCTAATATATGTTTTTAATTATCTCTGGGAATACTTGAACCAAACAGCTTTTAAAAATCAAGGCACAGTCTATTTCTAGCTGTGTATAAGTGATACTTGGTGCAGATTTAAATAATTTTAAAGTCATTTAACAATTTTATTTAAATATTTCTGTTACAAGCTTTCTTAGCACCAATTCTGTGCCTGGCATTTGGGGGTGGATATAAATATTTCTTTCTAACTATAGATGAGAACTATGCATCTCTGTGCCATGAATGGAATAAAGGTTTTGGTTCAAAATCATTAGGAGTTTATTAACAATGACATACTCCTGAAGAAGGTCAAAGACTACAGGGGTTAAAACATTGTAACTATAATAAAAACAAAGATGATGCAAGTCTGAATACATCACTATATTATAATGATACAGAATGTCAATAAATATTATATTCATAGCTGAGGGTGTCTATATATATATATATATATATATACTATAAAATGTTCAAATTAAAGATATCAATCTAAACAAATGAAAAGAAGATTTCATACATAAATGGTAACACAGAGAAAATGTTTGCATATGAAATTCTTCTTTAATACATATTAAATGACTTTTTACCAAGGGCTTTAAGTCTTTACATAATATCAATGGCTATATCATTAATACTGGGCAATCTAAACCAAGGGGAAACATTAATACTGGGCAATCTAAACCAAGGGGAAACATTAATACTGGGCAATCTAAACCAATCTAAACATTAATACTGGGCAATCTAAACCAAGGGGAAACATTAATACTGGGTAATCTAAACCAAGGGGAAACAAGTGAATTGTTTTATATTTAAACATTTCATGAATACCTACATATACATGCAGCCCATCTTACACCTCAGCCTAGTTTTTTCTTTTTTTTTTTAGAAAAATCAGTCTTTTTTCTAAACTAAACATACCAGGATTGAATTGATTTTAACGGAACGTTATCCAGTCAATACTAATATTGTGAGGAATTATTTGTTACCAAATTTAACAGCTTTGAAATACTGTGACCAAAATTAAAAATGTAACAGCTCTGGCTCCATGAATAAATTGCATAAGTATATAAGGTGGTGGCCATAGTTGAGGGTGACCTGAAGGCTCCCTTTTCAATAGCTACTACACCAAGGTGTAGGGGAGGGTGCTTTTACCTGGATTGCTCCACTTTACCTTTGATCCATACCTTATTATGCTGAGTGTTAAGCAAGAAGGCATCAAGTACCATTTTTTGAGTCTTTGGTATGACTCGATCTGAAATTGAACCCAGGTCTCCCGCGCCATTGGCAAGCACTATAAGTATATGTGGCATGTAATTATTTTCAGACAGCTAAATATTTTTTATTTTTGATTACAGAGTTTCAATAGTGTAGATTTTGGTAATAAGTAATACCTAATAATATTAATTTTCAGCCTATAATGTTCTCATAAAAATGATAAGATCCTGCCAATTGATAATGTCTCCCTCCTGTATGATAATTCTTGACCAGACAAAAGCATTAGAACAATGGAGACAATCGCCTCATTCAGGTGGACAACTTTACCATATCATCCATTCACAGCAGAGTTAGTCCCTTCAGAATATCATCTCTATGGTTCCATGAAAAAGAAGCAAATATTATGCCAGTGATGAGGAACAGTCAACGGAATTTTACTTGGCAGAGATACATGCACTTATCCAAAGGTGGAATATTGCTATTGTGAGAAATGGTGACTATGTTGAGGAGTAGGAATGGGATCCATAGAGGATCAGCTTCATTTTGATATATGATACACGTTTCTGTGTTGGTAATTATTCCTGCATGAAAGAAAAAGAGACTAATTAAAACATGATTACTTGCTAGTATAACTTTCCTAACATTCTTATATATGATACATTAGGGAAAGAAATCATTCTCTTTCTACCTAATGATGGAAAAGTTAAAATAGTTTATGCTGTTGAATAATAGCAATAACACTTACCGCTGTAAAGGTCCCAGCCTGCATCCAGCAAACAGAAAAAAATAAAGCACGCTATTACTAAACACAGTCTTTTTTATATCTAAATTTGGAATAAAATACAAAACAATTTTTAGGGAGCATAAAGCCCCAATGTTATTGAGGAGAAGGGGAAAAGGAGCAGTCATGCTTGACTATATTTTTTAAGGGGCTCTAGCTAGCCACATTCACCATCCCAAATGCACAATACAATAAAACAGACATCCATCAACACGCGCACTGATTTTACCAAAATACTGCATTCACTCTATGAGAACCTACTTAAAACCCTGATGAGATGAATGATTTATTTGCAATAAGAACATATATACAACAAATGATAATGATGGGGAGGAGATAAAAACCCCAGAATATATTGGTAAAGCAAGGAAAAAAACCTGTTTGGTTAAGTCTATTATATGGAGAGCCAACTGTTTTCCAGTAACCATAAGGACTGAAAACAAGCCGGACTGTCCCTATGTGGGGAGTGGGTCTAAGCTACTGGGACAAAAGAAACATGAGGAAGGGTGTGGCTAGGAATGGGTTGCATGGATTACAGTTACGTGGATCCAAGATCCTCTGAAAAGTGGGACTGAAGGAAAGTTAAGGTTATAAAAAGAATTGGGGGCAGGGAAGATCTTGGGGACAAATGTCTAGATAGTGGAGCCAATGACACATCTCATACAGCTAACTAGGAAAAAAGGGGACAAAAAATTTCCTATTTACTGGGGGTGGAGTCCTGAAGGACCCAGACCATTGACACCATGCGCATGAAGAGGAGGGGAGAATGACTCCAACCTTGCATCCTTTCATATGACCAAGATTACTGCATACACCCACCTTCTGTCAAATGTTATGTGGCCCAAGCATTTTCTATCACATCAAATTTTTACTCTATGCTGATGCCTAAAGAACATAATCAGATCACAATGAGAGAACTTTGCACCCTCATATAATCTCTTCTTTTGTGTCATCCAAATCACCGTTCTAGCCAAAGCTAGAATTGCAAGAAACATCACATATTTCTCACTTCGATATAGAGTGTCACCATTGTCCACAACGTAACCAACATTGAGCAGCACAAACCTGTTTCAGATCGATGCGGGCCATTCACTCTGTGATGATTCCAAAATGGGTGAACCCACTTGCAGTTGTAGAAGCCGTACAAAGCTGTTTCTTCCAAGCCACTGCAGCAGCAGAGGTAATTGAGCATGTCTGCCAAATCTGCTTTGCAAGCCAAGTCAGCAAGAGACAACATGTTCTGTGCATGCAGCAAGGTAAGCGAGAACTCAGAGTCGTTCAAAAAGCCTGAACTTAGTGCCCAATTCCATTGGGAGCTAATCTCATCAAGTGACCTACCGAGTTGCTCCTTGAGTGGATCCGAGGTGGAACCCGCCACTAAATCCCACTATAGTTCTTTCCAAGACTGAGATAGGTCACTGGACCCAAGAAGATGATGAAGGGCCATATGGCATTTTGCAAAGAACAATGCTTCCTTCCTTAGCCTATGATGGCTCTCAGGCCTGAGGTGAACCCCAGGTGAAGAAAGGCTTCCCTCACCTACTTGGACCACACCGTATCTTTTGACAAGGATTGATCCAGGAAAATTAATCTTTCAGCAAGCTAATGGCTCTTTAAGAGCAAAAAGACTGGAAGAGCTGATCAACTAGTGCTTTCACTGCTGGCCACCCATTCTTCCGGCTTAGCTGGGAAGGCTTCCTTCTGACGACCCTCAGAAGGCTCTGAGAAGGCCCCTAAAACGTCTTGGGAACCCTTTAGAGAACCCATTAGGGCGGATCCTCCATTGTTGCAGGTGGCAACCAGGAGGAGAGCATAGCTTACTTGAAGGACCAATATAAATGCAAAAAAAAAAGAAAAATGGCTAACTAGAGAAAAATCTGGTGGGAAAAATACTGCTAAGAGCTGCAAAGTTATTTATTTGTTTTTAGAAATAAATATATAATTACAGCTAATTATTTGATAAGTTCTAATAACTGGACCTAGTATTCAGGAAATAGAGAGCAACTCACATTCAGTTGCGAGATGAGAAAAAAAAGGTGGCAGTAACTTAATACTGAACCACAAAAAGACAAGATGTCTTGTGCGCTTATAAGAAGTATTCAGACTCAAACTGTAAAACACAATACAGTCTCTGCAACAATACAAAATCGCAGCTGGACTTGCCCACATGTGCACAATGAGACACTCCAGTGTACCATAAATAACTGTCCTTTTTCTGAAGTTCAGTTTCTAAACATAACTCAGTTTGTTATACAACTGAGTGCCAATTTGGACAACTTACCAAACCCTATATATCCCTGGGCTACTGAGGAACCCAGTGACTCCATAATGTAAGAAAGTACACACATCCCAAAAAAGCCAAAACTGAAGAAGACTAGAACTAATTCTAAATAAGTCTGCATTTTCTTCAACCTAACAGTTCATACAAAAAAGACTCAAATTATGAGGACTCTTCTTCATACATGGATACACACTAAATACCAAATCCCTGGCTAGCTATGAGTTAGATAGTATCATAACTGTTCTTCCATAAGGATCGACTCAGCATTAAATAAACTAAAAAGGTTGATAGGCCAACATAGAAACCAAGCCAAATGCCAAAAATGACAACTTAAATTACAAACACACTTTCAATGGAAAAAATATCTTAGACATTACATTTAATTCTATAATTCTCATTGAAAACACAAGTAAAAGCTGTTGCAGGGCTGGCTATGGGAGCCAACCCAACAAACTTAAAAATGAGGGAAGTGACCCATAAAAGGCAAATATAATAAAAGGCAAAGAACCAATTTTTGTTTGGCAAGAAATAACATGAGAAGCATATGAGAGAAATTCCTGTTTATATCAAAAATATAGACTCAACTGTCTAATAGTTCTTGACGACAGTGAATATGGGTGATATTTGATCAGGTTGCTGGTGCAGCGATGTGACTAGGTAGTACACAGATTACTGTGGAGTCAAATGTGTCTGTAGTAAGATATCACTGCTCCCTGAATTTTCAAATATCAGTTTGGTGGTAAGTGTAGGTGCAAAGGACAATGTGAAATTGATCTTTGTATTCACTTTCAAAGCAGCCTCTGTTAGTTCAGCAAAACTCCTTTCTATTCTCCGTACGTCACGCTAGCAAAACCAACAACAACCGAATCCAATGATCCTCGTATCAACACCACCCGTATCCTCAAAGTGATCCACTTTTATTCAGTCGGGGACCACCTCATTTGCATCCGAGCAGTGATGATTTGCGCAACTTTACGAGATCAGACGGTTATAAAAAGTCACGGGTGCCATCTTGAATTTCTTTGTTTCCTGGCCTGTTTGAATGATGCACACGATTTCCGCAACAGCGTCGGATTGCTGAGGCAAGCTAGTCAACATCCTGGTGGTTAAATTGGCAGATAACCTAGGGTTTGATTAGCATCAGCTGCAAGCAATCTGATGAAGTCATTATAGGTCTTAATGGTGTCATTCTCTTGCAGACTGGAGTTGTGAGGTTAAAGGTTCTTAGAAAAGGAAATATGACCTGAATTGCTCAGAGTTGCTGCACCACTGGTGAACTTGTTTGTGGTCTGAGCAATAGCCACTGCTCAGAGACTTGTGTTGATAGTGCATAACGCTAGCAGTTTGTAGACCAGGCATTGCTGCACTGGGGTGATCAGTCTGTACTCCAGGTGTCACTGCATCAGGCTGGTTGGTTGGTAGAACTACTAATTGGTCATTATCGTCATTAGTGTTGGTCTAGGGAGTAGCTGACTTACTCTAAAAAGAGTAGTAATAGTAGTAAGTATCCAAATGAGAATTGTAGTAATAGTGGCGAGACAAGTACCCTGAAAAGGACAGTGGTAGCAGGGTAAGATAAATGTCCTAAAAAGATTATTAGTAGGAGTAGTGGGCAAGTATGAGCAGCTGGAAGAAGGCAAGAACTGCTAGAACAATGCCACACTCTGGTCCTCTTCACCCAAGTCCAGGCAGTGTCTTCTGGCAAGTGGGATCTAAGCTGCTTATTGATACTGAGACAGTGATACAACAGTAAAGAGTTTCAATACTTGATGTTTCAAAAAAACATTAGATACAAATATAGGGAGTTACTTTAGGCTAAGACAAAGTTCACAATCAATCAATGAAATATATGTTTTCAAAAACTTTACTTAAAATAAAACTTGTTTTCATCAACTAAATTTTTTTTGTGTTTTTTGCGTTGTTTTTTTTTTTTTTTCCACATGTAATTGTCGAATATTGGTTGACTTGGAAGTGGTCTGACACACAAATAGACTGGTGCTGACCAGATCTACACCGCCATTAACTGGATGAATATATGGGTGAATAGACACTACTCAAGCAAATGTGTTGGGCAGGTCTATCCTAGCAAAATGGACCAACCCACCTACTGCATTAGGTACTCTCCTATAAATGAGGTAAGCTTAGCTGGCTTGCTTTTCCAAAGAATGCAGCCATGTTAGCAGGTGAGACTTCTACAGTAATAATCTCAGAAAAAAAGTATAAATACTGGTACAATAAGACCAGTTCAGAACTAGTCCAATCAAAGTAAATGTATTTCTTCTTTCGCTCATAACCAGCAAAGTTACTTCAATGATCATAAAAAAAAATTGATATTCTTCAGATCAAAATGAAGAAATTGCTGTCTACATTTTTAATATCAGGTTACATCTCCAAAATGATAAACAAATAACTTATTTATGAACAATTTGAATCAGAGAATTTGAGACAATTCTGTGATTATAATTATTATTGTAAACTGTAAAGAAACTGCAATGTTTTTAAAAATGTATAGTAAGAAAACTTATTCATATATATGATGTAAAAATTATAAAATTGCTTAAGATGGGTATTAGAAAGCTTGTTTAAGTTTCTTTTGATATTACATACTTTTGTTGGAAAATATTTTTCAAACATATTTAAGTACACTAAATTTCAAAATGAAATTTATTTCTTTACTTTTGATTTTATTCATTTTGTTTAATAGCATATCGACTTCAATATTTTCAATATTTTAAGAAAATTTGCACACAGTTATACGATATCCAGTATTCTTATTTGATAAAAATAATTTTCTCACAGTTATATGGTTTCAAGTATTCCTTTCTAAAACCAATAATTTGCACACTATCAAATGGTTTTAAGAAACTATTCCTATTTAATATAATTTACTCGCACACAGTTATATGGTTTCATGTATTTTTAAACAGATCTATTTGACCCTTTGCCCAGTCAGCTGCTGATGTAGAATACACTGACTACATCTATGGAGAAGGGTGAAAACCCATCAAAGAGTGTCCTGGGTATGATACTAAACAATCTGATGGTGAGGTTCCAGTAATGCTGGAGCTTTGGGGAATGCAGAGCATCCCTTCATTGCCATTACTCCCAGGTCCACTCAGGCCAGGAGTGGTAGCACCTTATAGGGTCTTACCTATGGGTCAAATAGAACTAAACTGTATACTTATGCTAAACTAAATTGCTTAAAATAGAACTGTTTTGACATCTAAATTGCATACTAATGCTAAACAGAATTGTTTGAAATAGAACAGTTTTTAACATTTATCTATGTAAACAAAAATCTATACTTATACTAAACTGAATTGTTTGATAAGAACTGTTTGACTAAACTGAATTGCTTGAAATAGAAATGTTTTTGACGATTGAACTATGTATTCATGCTAAACTGAATTCTTTGAAATAGAACTGATTTTTTGGATAAAAATGGATTTTGCATAAACTAACCTACAAAGGTTGATATGCCATAAAACCCAACCAACCAATTTGACCCATAGATGAGAGGCTAACAAGTACTACTTCTCTGATGCCTAGACTAATAGGTCTATGTTAACTTGAAAAGAAATATTACACCAGTTTTAAAACTTTTTGATCAGTAATCTTGACAAAACATGGGATTGTATTGGCATAGCACTCTCTATATTTACCAGATCTAGCTACGTGTAACGTTTTTCTTTCTTAAGGTGCAAATTCATCTCTCGGATATGATTGGTGAGGCAGAAGACATCAAAAGAAATATGACAAAACTTTCTACCTCATGAAAAGAAGAGTTTCAGAGATATTTTGACCAATAGAAAACTTGCCTGAATGTTGAATGCCCAGTAGAGTATTTTGAAAAAAATTAATGTTTCATTCCTTGTCCATTTCCGTCTGGGTAAAAACAGCTCCAGTCTGGATACTTTTTGAATGCACATTGTATGTTTTTGTATTCTAATGCATCAACCAAAAACCTTTTTAATTTCCTCTCTGGTATATCGAGTATACAGTTGTTTCACAGTATTGCCATTTTCTGTTCTTTTCTATTCAGCCTTTATCATATTTTGTCTTCTGATAACTCGGTTTTATTATAAAGCATTCAACTGCTGACTTGCTCTGATCCTTTGCACCCAACAAAAAACAGCTTTCCCACACTAATGATATTAACAAGAATGTTTATAATTAGATTAGCTATTATGTCAATAATGATAAGGACCATTAATAACTGCAGTCCTGTCTGCAATAATAATATTAATAATGAGATGAAGAAGAAGAACCTTTGGCTAATAAAGCCAACTTTACACTCAAAGGCAGAACATATAACCCATTTTCTAAATCTTGCTGCACCTGCAGTCTAAAGGTAAAGATGGTAAAAGAAAGGAAAACAGGTGCACTTCAATCAGCAGTTCAGACATTTTCTACATGGAATGTTCATAAGTTTTCATTAGTTGATGTAAGAAAATAATGAACACTGGATACTCACAGAAAAAAAAAATCAGCTTTCTAGAATTCAAGTTCTGGAAAATTAATCATTTCTCAGAGTATTAACACAACCAATGTGACACAAGATAAATTTTATAAGCTGAGTATAACTGATTTGAATTCAAAATTTTCCTTCTCCTAGACTGGTTGCTTTATCAAGGTTAAAGAGCTCAGTTTGCAAAACTATTTACCCATAACTTTGGGTAAACTTATATTGGATTGCTTGAAGGCATGGAAGATATCTAAATAAGTCCTCACTTAGCTAGGATCAATATTAGCATTAGTATATCCATTATATACTAACACTGGATGAACTGAAAGAGAGACAAGATAAGCTCATTTTCACATACTGAAACATTTAATATATACATAATGTACATACGAGCAGTAATGAAAAGAATACACAAAGGTGTCCCAACAGGTAGAATATGCACATATTGTTTTATGAACAAGCAGTATGTGAAAAGAGTACAAAAATGGAGATTGACTGACAGTAAAATATTCATAGCTATGTTGACTTTACTTTTCAATGGCTGGCAAGGAAACATGTCTACAGTTCAAAGAACAGAAGCAAAAGAGATTGAGTATGAGTTACTGGGATCATCATATGATACTACATGAGATGCCCAATGGACATACCCACTCTCCAAGGAAGGCAATTATTTATTGTCTCCCTACAATTTGATTCATACTTATTCTAAAATTATGAGCATAATGTGAAATTCAAACAACCTTGTCGAGGATTTGGACTTAGGTCACTAAGTCTATTTTCTCACTTAAAATAGTTCATGAGAATAAAACAAAAATGATCTTACTGAACATATTGAGTTTTTAAGGAATAAAAAAATAAAAATGTAACAGTCTATTAATTCCTATGTCATATAAGTAATATGGGTTCTGGCAGAATGATTTATTGGATTTAAACTTGCTGTTGCACAGGCTCTCATACCACTGGGTCAGTAGAAAATATATCAGAAACAACCTCATCATTTCTGTGAAAACTATTGCATGGAATAGTTAATATCATACATTTGTGATTGAAATTTATCTCTTTATGTGATGACATAAATCTTTATGACTACTTCTGGGAATACCTGAAGGCTCAAGTCATTCAGTGGAGACAGTAGACAACTGATGAACTAAAAGATTTTATTCATGAAATATCAACCATACAAAAAAAGTTTTACCATGGAGTTTGACAAATTGTTAGGATCAGTGCTCAGCGGTGTAACATACTGAACTACAGAAGAAGGAGAGTTATTTTATGGCCCATTAGAATGTTCTATTGCGGGCACATAGGTCTGCCCATTCCCAGGATTGTGATTGGCTGTTGTTCTATGAGCGGATACATTTATGTATAAATATCAGCTTCAGTTTAATACTAGCACAAGGTCTGTAATGGGTTACGGTCTGTTTTATTTTTGTCTACCAACAGGACACTAGTTTGAACTTGGCTGGAAAGTTATCATTATTATTTTGAATTATCATCAATATCATTCTACATAAGGTACAATTCAATTGCTTCCAATGCTTTTGCCTTGTTCATGAAGGTGATGAATCATCACAAAGGTCTGTGAGATGCCAAGATACTCTTTAAGTGCTAATGATTGGATTTGCCAATATGGCTTGAAGCACAGCCACAGAATCCACAGTTTTAAGCTTATCTCAGCTTGTCTGATTATCAAACTCCTTACAACCCAAGTGAAATTCCTTGAACCATCTGTTTACTCTATTATGATCAACTATGTCCTCACTTTTCACATAAATGTTTTTGGTTGCTTCTGCAGCATTATGGCCCAGTTTGAACTTGTAAAGTTCCTGAATTAGACAATGTCGCATGTTCATCTATGCAGCTTTCACATCATACATGCAATGCACAACATATCAGTGCCCCAACAATCCCGGCTACCTACCACATTTTGAACTGATTTTGTCACTCGATGCATATGTTGCAAACAAGAATGTATGCAAATATTGCTATAAGAGAACCTGGTTGTGTCTGGCCTTCCAGGATAGAATATGTGTCCTTAAAGTTACAGAAAAATGATGTGAGCATGCGATGAGATATGTAGTTTGGTTTGGACACCCAGATGTACAGAAACTTGTGTGCAGAAATTGATAGAGTTTCAAGTAAATAAAATTGACATGTAGTGAGAGAGTGGGGATTTTTTTTGGAGACTCTAGCATTCAGCATTGATGATGAGAAGCAGTTTTGAATTTCAGTCTGAAGGTGGCTTGCATTGTGAATAAACAGTTTCTAGGAGAGAAGTTGGATTAGACTTTATAAACCATTAACATGACTTTACAAAACTTGTAATTGCAGAACTTTTGACTCAACTTAGCATCAAAATATAAAAATGATAAAAAAAGCTAAACTAAAAGATATCCATGAATGTAAAGAAAATGAATCTATCACACTCTCTATATCCCTGCTTTTCTGTCTCTTTCTCTAACCTTTGATGCAGTAGTTAAAATAAACAAACCCTTACTCTCATCCTATTTTCTTTTATGTATGATAGTCCTGGTGGTCTAAGATGGACAACAACATGTCAAGTCTTTGATGTTTGCTAGTGCAGGTGACCTTAAATAAAAAAAAAATATCAAATCCTACGTTGCTGAGTTCCCCCAACAGTCACAAACTGAAGATTTGATTGGGAAGCCATACCCAAATAAACAGGAAGTATCAAAAACATCACACCATCAGCTAGTCACAATACTTCTCAATACAAGTGGAAACTCATAGCTATTTTCTATGTTTTAAACCTTCAACAGGGTTGTGTTCCAATTAGTTTGAATAATGACCACATTTTTGTCCTTTCTTCATTTCCTCTCATAAAAAAAATGGCAGGAATATATAACAAGTGGAGGACATCTTGAAAGGATGACAGTAACAACAATCAACCAAGGGAAAGGAACTTTCTTGCATTCTCCCAACTAGAGAATATATCTTACTTTTTGCTATACATAATAAATATTGACCAATCTTTTTATATCTTTCACTCATATTGTCTTATCTTTGATTGTGAATTCCACTATAATAAGAAATAATACTGGGAAAGAGAATTTGCCAAACAAACCCAGAATTTAAATATGCCACAAATATTTTTTTAAATAGGAAGAACAGGAGATTCTACTTCTTTCTGTATATTTTTGTCTATAAGATTATGTAGAAATTCATGAATTTGCATGTGTTTGAAGATTACAGCCAAACATGTTTTGCTTGGATATTGACTTGACTTCATGTTCCTATGCAGACTAAGGAGATTGATCTCTTCTGCAATCTGAGATCAGTGGAGGACATCAGATGGCAAAAATATACTATGTATACTTTTATATAAAGTACATTTTGATTTCATAAATAGTTGGAAAGAAAAGGTCAGATCTATGCTTATATACATATATATATATATGTGTGTGTGTGTGTGTGTATGTGAATATGACAAGAAGGAGGCAAGGACTTGAGAGCAATAAGCAATGCTTGGTTGGAGCAATACAAAGAGTCAAAGAATACATAAACAAGAACAAAGAGTGATTTCCGCAACCAGTAACAGCAATAATAACACAACAATAATGCAAAAATGTGTACCAAGAGGCTCTCTGAAATTAATCAGAATTTTTATACTTAAAACTCTTTTCGTAGTGTCCCTGTGCCAGATTCACATAGCTGTATCCATAAAGTCTCACTAAATTACATGTCAGAATTATTACATCAAAACATTTTGTCTATCATTTTTCCCCAGAAAAATGTCAAGCACCTTTGCTTGTATCACTAAACTTTTAAAGTAATTACTGGTCTTTTTGTGGCTTTTTTAAATTCAAATAACACTGATTATGAGAATTCAAAGATATAAACAGTGAATAAAAGGGAATTTACATTTTTGGTCTAAATGTTTTAAATGGTTTATTGAAATTCAATTAATTTTTTGGACTGTTATCATCTTTATTATTCAATTTTTCTGTAGAATATTTCAAGCAGCAAATTTTCCAGATTTTTTTCTTTTGAACAAATTTTTGTTCAACATCTTTTTGGTTGTTATTCTGTTGATAGTGATGTTTTGATAATGTATATTTCTACATTTTTACTTCATAATCAGTCTTGAATATAAAAACCTTTGTTTAAAATACAGTGAAATTTACACAGCTGATTGAGTCAAGGTGGAAGAATAATCCCTTAAATATATACACATTTGGCCACAAGATCAATAAAAATAAGAAACCCAGATCTCTGGACAAAACTGCAAACAAAAATAAACCAATCAAAAGTCATATTTTTAAGTCCATCTACATGTACATAATTTAAAATGGTCAGTTTGCTTGCTCAAACCTCAACTCTAGCCATTGGTTGAGTAGTGCCAGCCATTTCTTTGTTTTTCATCTCTGGACAAACACATATTTATAGACATACCTATCTTTTCACTAGTATCTCCACTATTTAAATGGATCAACACATTACTTTAATTTAATCAGAATTAATCTTTTAATGAAACTCATAATTTTTTTTAGACATACAATTACTTGCTTAAAGGAATTTTGCATAAAGCCTCTTGCAAAATTGGTTGATGCTTAAAAGAATATCAGTAAAAAAGCATCAAATGATAAATTAGCATCTGCTTCCTTAGAAAGAAATCTCTAGATGATTTTAGATTCTTCTTGAAGAAAATAAAAACAAATGTAAATATATCAAATATCTGAAATAGCAAAAACATGGTAAGAAATACATTTAACTCTTTACAAAAAGTTGATGCATCTTATGGAGTTTTTTGTTGACTCATAATGCACAAGAGATTAACCATCTGGTCTTTACTTTTCAATAGTATTTTTTTTAAATTCTATATCTAAAGATTATTAGAATATAAAGATGTTCTTTTTATATAATCGCAAGTTGTTAGTGGTCAAATCATGTTAACTTTTGAACAAAAAAGAGAAAAATTATGAAGTCATTATCTATGAGTGACTCCTGAAAAGTTCTTGGCCAGACCAAGAAGGGAAGTTACCTGCTCTACACAAAGAATTGATTCTATAGTTTTGGTAATGCAAAGCATTTTTATCAATAAACTTGTGCTGAGGTAATAACTAGACAGATTACATGACTTATTCCCTTTCATTCTCTTTTTTTCATCTTTCATGATGATTTTCTTATTTGTATAACTTTGCTGTCTGTATTTTTTCATTTTCTTTCCTTATTTTCTCTTCAAGAGCTTCTTTCTTTCTTTTGCTCAAGTGTTTTGAAAGGATTGATGCACCTATGTTCTCACTGCATCATAATTATTGTGCATTTTTAGTCTGTTAGAATAAAAGAGGAAATATGTACATTACATTAGCCCCTAAAAATTATTTTATGAAGTGTTGATTTTCTTCTAAACAAAAGGTATGAGGATTTCATCTCTTTGACTCGAATGTTAGACAATTAGAATAGATATTATAATTTAGCATTATTTTTTACCAAACTAAACAACACAAAATATCAGTAACCAAAAATAAAATTTTAACACCTCAATAACCAAAAATAAAATTGTATAAATATATACAAGGTGTTAAATTATTTTTGGAATGCTAAATATTCTTATTTTAGTTACAGTGTTTCACTGCTGCAGAGTTTGGTTGTAAATAATATCTAATATAGTTTTAATTATACAACATTCCATTAGATATTGTATAATCCTAATATATTTCATTTAGAAGAAAATTAATTTTTGATAAAAATTGCTTGGGGTTTATATATTTATAGGCAATACTCTATACAAGCCGGTATCAATCTCAATCTATTCATATCAATTTATTATCAATCTATGCATGCTCATATTTTATGCATTTGTCTTATTCATACATTTTTATAAGCAATGCAGCATTTGTCTAAGAGAAACCAATAAGTCTTTAACCTGATACATTGTCATTAGCTGAATTTTTTATTTCTCTATTTTATCTGTATGATTGATATAAATTAATATTTCATCTATATGATTAATATGAATTGATATTTTATCTATAAGATTAATATAGACTGGAAGTTAACTGGAAAGAAAAGATATACTGAAAAATAAATATTTCTTGTCTAAAATAAGTTTCTTCTCCTTAATCTCTGAACTATTTGGTGAGGCTACATATCAATTTGGAAAAATGATTTAAAAAGATAAATGCATAAATTTATTTTCAAAGTTTTGACAAAACTGTTTTATTACTGAATTATTTTCAGCTTATTTACATCATGAAAATATTAATCTTGTCAATCTTAAATTTGTTATGGTACGTTAAAATTTCAGGTTCCAAGTATTTGTTATTCTCAACATCTATAATAAAAATTATTGAGAAGGGTTTGTCAGTATTTTGTCTGTAAAGGGCCAAATGATTTTATATAGACCTACAAAACTAGATATAAATATTTATTAGACAAATTTTTATTCCTTGTAGATAAATATGAACTCTCATCTAGAGAGGATCTAATTACAAACTCAAAGCACATTGCATCATCTTCTTCATCAAGTCATGCTGACAACATAGAATTCCCTGACTCTCTCTTGCCATCCATCCCTATCATCCATTGCTCCTAGCAGATCTTGTAGACTGCATTCAACATCTACATAGAGCTGATGTAATACTTTGCTGATTGGCTAACACTGGAACATCCATGTGAACGAGTCAATAAGAGAACATTGCATATAAAGTTTATCTTTACTTCACCAGCAGAACTTTACATGTCTTGTTTGCTTTACATTGATTGTTTGTGAGATGAGAGGTAGGTAGCCATACAATTGCTATTTTGTGGTGTTAAGCATAAAGAATTTACATTTCTAAACTTAAAAGAAAAAATTTGTTTGCTACTAACTTAATTATTTATGTTCAGTTGAATGTTACTTATTAGGTTTACAGATGTTTCTTTAAGCTGAAGATGTAAAATAATTATATAGTTAGGGTTAACAATGTGGATAAAAAACAAAAATGGTCAAGTTGAAAATCTTTTAAATTTCACTCATTTAATCAAAGGTATTTCTCTGCAAAACCCCTAGAAATTTTTCTCATAATAATAATTCTAATTTCATAAGATAATACAAAATGTTCTAGGTAACTTTTTTTAATATCTGGATTTATTTTCTATATTTATTCAATATTATCCATCATCATTAAAAAGGAGTCCCTGCAGCATAGTGGCTAATGTGTTGGACTGCAACATAGTAGTAAGTGAGTTCAAACTCCAGTTGAGCTATTATATTCACTTCTGAACAAATATTCTTGGAAAAGGTATGAATCCCCTTATCCCTCAGCTACGAAGTTAAATAGTACCCCTACTGTTCTTCAACAAAGATGTCTTTGGCATTAAATAACCCATGAAGGTTGATATACCTTAAAACAAAGAACCAAAACCAATTATTGTTCTGTATAAATTCTTGATTGACAACAAAAGTTGTAAAATAATCCAGTGTGATACAAGTCTTAGCCTCTTACTCAACAGAGATGGGTACCTCAGCTAGTATGATATATTTGGCCCATAAACCAGCATATTCATATAGATTTGAACTTAGAAATTTATCGGATAATTTATTCATATTGATTGCCAATTATAAATGTATTTATGCTTGAAGGGATAAAAAAAAATTAATAAAGTTGTAAATCTCTTATATTTTAACAAATAAGAACACTTTCTCAAATACAAAAAGGGCCTGATAGAAATATTTGAGTGGAATGGTCATAGGGGCAGCTGTGTTAAAGGTAATGGCATGAACAGAACTATAGAAAAAAAAAAGAAAAAAGGTAGAGGTAAGAGTAGATGTGGTAAAGGTGTTAGGGGTAGTGTTAATTGCTATGGTAACAGTCCCAGCACTTTCAGCAACAGCAGCAGCTGGGAAGAAAGTGCAGAAACAGCAGGGTGTTAATAGCAGTAGCATCTGCAAAATTGGCAGTTGCCTTGATGGGAACAGCTGTAAAGACCCAGGTTGAATAATTACACAGTGGTCTAAAAAGCAGCAGCAGCAGCAGTAATGCTAATAGAATGCATTAGAAATAGCAAGGGTGGGTGTGATTGGAGATGAATAACTGTCATAAGGGATAAGTGAAGTGGTATTTGTTGGTGTTTGTACTAATTTAAATAAGATTCACACTTTCAATTGAAATACTTACAAATAGAAAGACATTAGCGAAAAACTTAAGAATTTTATAACTTTTTGCTTCCTGTAGTATATACATTTTATTCATAGAATATAATTTGATTTTTCCCTTTTAAAATAAAGTTATAGAACAATCATCTTTCTTTTTAAATAAGTAAAATGAAATGAACAAAATGATAGAATAATAAAAATAAGATAAAACAAAATAAAAGATAAAGCAAAGTAAAATATAAAGTAAATAAATAATAATGATAAGAAAAACTAGTGTGAAAAACCCACAAGGAGTTTATTAATAGTAATAATAATAATAAATCAGTTAAAACTAATGAAGAAAACTCATCTTGGGAAAATATCGATGATAATAAAATGATAAAAATAGTCAACATAATAAAAAGAAAATAGAATAATAAAATGAAAAAAAACACAATAAAAATAAAAGAATAAAATGTTAAAAGCAATAATAAAAACTGAAAATGACAAAATGCAATAATAAACATTAAAATGATAAAAAATAAAATAGTAAAGCAAAATTAAAATGAAAAAAATATTCACTAATAAAAGATAAAATGAAAATAAAACAATAATGAATATAAATAATAGAAATAGAATAACAAAAAGTAAATAAAATAAAATAATGGCATTATAAACCTATCAACTTTTTTCTACCCGGCACAAAATCTTGAGGCTTTAATGCTGGAGATTACTTTATGGGATTTCTGCCATCATTACCATAGCCACCCAACCAGGTATAAAAAAAAGGTCTGAACGCAAATCTCTTTTCATCCAGAAGCAATGACCTCTTTTTGTCCCTTTAGGATACTCAATCTATGCACTATCCATAATACACCTTTAAACACACACTTTCACAGTTGCAGTTCTGGCCACAATAAATAAAAGAACTTTAACAAGTATGTATTTCTATTAAAGACACATAAGATATTTTGTAGTATTTTTACACGTGGATGTACTAGCAAATGAACTGTCCTTCATACACATATATTTTCCCTTTTTTTATTATTCATTCCTGTTTTTATAACATCTTCTTTATTAGTTTTACACACCAATAAATTTTCTGACCATACAAGAGTTTTATTGTAAAACTTGAATAGATCCTCTCATAAATAACAAGATTATTTACATATGACCAGCCATACTTCTTGTCTATGGATTCAAGATGGTGGCATTAGTCATTTTTATGAATTGAGAAAGCAGGAACAACAGTCGATTGAAATCATTTCAAATCACTGGCGTAAGCAAAAAAAAAAAAAGGTGGCGAAATTGAAAAAAAAAGTACACAAATTGATGCAGACAAAAAAGAAGACTAAAGTCTAAAAAATATCCTGGGATTCAAAAAAAGAAGGGTGTATGCGAAAGAAATTAAGTAGTATAGTTTACCTAGTCATTCTGTTTCTTTACCCTAACAATAGAATTTTGCATGACATGATTAAGGCACTTTGCATGATGTGCAGGTTATCGAGAAAGACTAGCTGCCTATTGTTAGTGAGTTCAATTTTCATTGGGTGTGCAATATTTCTAGCCTTGGGCTAAACTAATCTAAGTAAATAACTGCTCTGCATTGAGATCAGGTTCCATGAATAATTATATATATATATATATATATATATATATATATGTGTGTGAAGTGAAGACTTATTACATTTTATTCTTCAATGAAAATATATAAATATATATATGTGGGGTTGTTTTTCTTAGATTTATATGATGAGTGTACTTTAAGAGCTTTTTCTCTAGCATTTAATATGAAAAATTTTGGGTATTTTAGGCTTTTGAGGGAGTGTTCGATGTATTCAAATTCTTCATCTTGGTATTGTTGGGTACATATTCTAAATGCTCTTTGGTAAAAGCCAATTATAAGGCTTGTTTGGATTTTGTTGTGGTGGGAGTAGAAATGTATGTAATCATTTTTACTTGTGGGTTTGCAGTAGACTTTAAAAGTTAAATTGTTATGAGATTTAATAATTAGGATGTGTAGGAAGGGTATGGTGTAATTAGATTGTTTTTCATAAGTGAAGTTGATGGAGGATTCAACATTGTTTAGTTTTCCTGTGATCTCTTCAATTTTTACATTTTGGGGTGGGAAAATAAGTATATCATCAATACATCTGAAATATGTGATGTTGCTAGGTAGTCTGTGTTTAAAAGGGCTGGAATCTAATATATATGTTAGTGTGTGTGTGTACAATTTTATTTTTGTTCAGTATTTCAATGTTATAGAATTTTATAATGAATAATACCCAATAATATCCATTTTGATTGTAAAATGTTCCACTAAAAATCATAAAATTCTGGTGTCTTTGGTTTAGAAATAAATTAACTTTTTATGAAAACTTGTTTGGGTCTACTTGTTCATGAGTAATGACATAAATCAATTATACATTAATATTCAAATATACAATAGGATTTATTGAAAAAATAGCATGTTTATATTGGAGCAGCCTAGGCAATAAAAATATATGAATAAAAGTTCTAGAATGAAATGTAATTTCACTTAAATAAACAAAAGCATTATAATTCCAATGAATCAAGAAAAAGATGAAAGAATAAATGTTTAGAATCATTTGTTATCACAAATATTATCTGCATTAATCTGCAAGGGTTCTTTGGCATATTTGTCCACACAAGAACTCTATTTTGTAGTGTCTTTTGTCAATCTTTCTACTGTCAGAAGAGGTATCTTTAACTTCTCTCTTTGGTTACTCCATTGCTTTGGAGGTTGGCATCTAGATCTTGTTCTGGTAAAGTCACTCTCATATTAATGATTGACATAGCTGGCATTGTTTTTGTGTAACACATGACTAAACAATTTCAATCTTTTTTTTTTTTTCATAATGCCAATGATTTCATTTGGTATTTCAAAATAACTCCTTAAATTGTCCATTTTAATGTGGTTCCTGTGAGAAACTCTAGTTAAGGTCACAAGCAATCTCACAAGAATTATTGTTTTAAAAGCCAAGGGATTATTTTGTAGAAAAATGTTCCAGTCATTGTCCATTTATGATTATTATAACCATTTGTTTAAATACACTGAGCATGTAAATAGTTAATTGAGGTAAAGACATGGCAAAAGTTTATTTTTAACCTCTGGTCAAGAATAACTCATCACAATGTGAAAGCAAAGCAAAAAACACACCAGATAATACAACCATATTGAAGTTTTGCTCCCTTATCTCTAAAGAATTATTGTAGACAATATTATATGAAGTCAACATAGAACTAAATAAAGAATGAAAATTATTAGAGAAGAAATACTGATGTGAGTAAATGCTGTAATATTATTGTAGGCTTGAAGTAGTTGTGATTATCATATTGACAACAGTAAGAAATATTAAAACAATTCATATAACTCAATAAAATAGAAAGGATGATAGAGAAAGAAAATAATAAATGGTTTAGTTTGGTTTCTTTGTTTAATGGCATATCAACCTTTGTAGGTTATTTAATGCCAAAAAGAACAGCAGTGATGCTATTTAACACTTAACTGAGAGGATAAGGCGATTCATACTTTTATGAAGTGTATAAGTCTAAAGGTAAACATAATTGCACAACAGAAGTTTAAACTTGCTCTCTTCAAGGCTGCAGTTCAATACTTTAGCCCTTACTCTATGAGTACTTCTCCCCATAAATAAATCTAGAAAGGCTGTTTAAGACATGTACATTATGAGGTATGAAAGTTAGTGGGAGACTTACATATTTGGGAAGAGTTCCTTTATTTTTGGTTATATGTGATTATTTGACATGTCTGTAAATAGAAAATTGCCCAGTCGGCTGGGGCTGTAGAATACACCGACTGCTTCTCAGCAGAGGGGTAAGACCCCCCCCCCAACAAGTGTCCTGGATATGACACTAAACAATCTGATGGTGAGGTTCCAGCAGTGCTGGAGCTTTGGGGAATGCGGAGTACCCCTTCATTGCCATCGCTCCCAGGTCCACTCTGGCCCGGAGTGGTAGCACCTGATAGGGCCATATCTATGGGTTAAATAGAACTAAAAGCATACTTATGCTAAAATGAATTGAGTAAACTGAATAGCTTGAAATTGTAACATTTTTGACAATTAAACCGTACTTACACTTAAACTGCATGCTTATGCTTAACTGAATTATTTCAAATAGAACTGTTTTTTGACATTAAAACTGCATTTACACTTAACTGAATTATTACATATAACTGCTTAAATAGTTTGAAATGGAAATGTTTTTGACAATTAAACTGTGTACTTATGCTAAACTGAACTGTTTTCAATAGAACAGATTATTTACAGAAAAATGGATTTAGCGTTAAATAACCTACAAAGGTTGATATGCCATAAAACAAAACAAACCAAACCAAACCAAACCTGTAAATAGAAAAGTAAGTTTACAACACTAAATGCTGTATACTGGAGTTTCCTTAATGCATGAGATTTGTTTACAATGAAATTTCCCTGAGCGAACGAGAATGAGTTTTTGCTTCTAGGTGATTCTTCAAAGAAAAAGGATGAGGACTTTGTGCTGTTTTTCTTTTATATTACAGTCTGTCCCACCATCTAGTGATTTTTAGTGGAAGTCCTTTCACAGACAAAAGAGATAATCTAACAGTATCATCTTTTTAATTTATGTAAATTTCATGATATTATCAATGTGATATTGTAAAGAGAAGGTTAATGTATAAAGGTGAAGAATCCAATTTGCTGTTTTTTAAGAATGTTTATTTGGTCTTATTTCAATAGCAGAGTGTAAGAGAACTGATAATCAGCCAATCAGATTCTCTATTTCTATATAGATTAGATTAGATTAGATTCAAAGTTAAAGTGTTACATAGTGGGAGTATGGCAGCAAAACGTTTGATGTAAGGTATAGACCTCAGTAGTATTTCTGATCAGGTTTTTGTTGATAAGAGAGAGAGAGAGCTAACACTCATTCAACTGGTGGCCTGGTCCCAGGTGCTGGTATTGAACACCTGGCAGCTGGTGAGGACACTCATGAAAAGGGGTCAAATTATCTTGCAAGTAAAAAGAGTAACACCAGACACTTATGAATATTAATGTTCTTTACAAATGCTGAATCATATCAAATAAGTTTTTATGGCTTGACATTTTCTGATCAATTTTGAATTATTTAATTTCCTTTTCAAAATATTTCTTATTTATTTAGCCTGTACACCCATCTACCTATCAATATATTACTGAGGTGACACATACCACACTTATCAAAATATATCAATCATTCTCTGGGCCAAGATTGAACTTAAAATTTTATTTCAACTATTTTTTTTTCATTTGTTTTTTGTTCTGCTCTCCACCAAAAGCAATACAACCACTGGCAACTTTCTGTGTTCAGACATTCTGTACTTGTGCAAAATAAGCTTGCATTAGATAATAGATTGGCAGCTTGTTTTATTTGGAATTCAGTTTAGATAAGTTTGAGAAAAATTTAAATGGTTGTCCCAAGTAGAAATCATTAATTCACAGGTGATGAGCTCAAGATCATGTGAGAACTTGGCTGAGATTGGATAATCTCAGTCACATGATTGAGTGATTCTAGAAAGTTGAAAGATTGATTATAATTTTACTTGAGTCAGTAGAGAGAATGCCAGAGAAAGTGGTTGATGATTTGGATCTCAAGCTCCTAAGGTTCCCGAATGGGTAATGTAATGCGTATAAAAATTGTCAATGAATGGATGTGTGCAGAGAAAACAGTCTTTGTTGTTTGTCTCAGCAAGAACTTAAAACAGTGTGGAGTCATGAGAAGAAGATAATGATGATTTAGATAACAGCTGAAGACAGAAAATGACAAAGAGTGGTGTTGGGCAATCACAAGTTTGGTTTGGTTTGATTTTATGGCATATCAACCATTGTAGGTTATTTAATGCCAAATCCTATTTACACATATATATTGATTATATGATTTCTAAACACAGAAAACATTTTTAGATGAACCTGAGCTCATTCTTTTGCACACAGTTAAATGATTTCATTTATTTCTATCTAATACGAATAATTCTGTTTACTATTAATCATTTGTTTACACACAGTTAAATGTTTTCAAGCATTGCTGTTTATCACAAAAAATTCAATTAACATCAGTCATTTATTTATACACAGTTAAATGATTAAACAGTTCTATTTCAAACAATTCAGTTAAGCATAAGTACACAGTTTTTTGTTTACACACAGTTAAATGTAAAAACAGTTTTATTTTAGACAGTTCAGGTTAGCATAAGTACACAGTTTAAATATCAAACTGTTCTATTTGACCCATAGATTGGAAACTATCAGGTGCTACCTCTCCAAGCCGGAGTGGACCAGGGAGCAATGACAATGAAAGAATACTCTGCATTCCCCAAAGCTCCAGCATTACTGAAGCCTCACAGCATCAGATTGTTGTGTGTCATATTTAGGACACTCATTGGGGGAGTTTTATCTCTCTGCAGAGATGCAGTCAGTGTATTCTACAGCCTCAGCTGACTGGGTCAGGCAATTACAAGAAGAAAGAATATAACACTTGTTACTAAACAATTCTGATCTACTAATTACCAATTTTGTAAAGTGTTAAAAATGCAGAAGAAAGCTTGTGTTATTTTAAGACTTTACAAATTATTCTGATTTTTTTAAGAGTAAAAAGAAAGGTGAGAAATATAAAGAAGAAAAGCTGTTTCATTAAGATTTAATATGTTGTTTAGGTTCAAATAATAAAAATTAATTTTTGTTTTTGCCAAATAAACAAACTAATCAACTCCTAGAATTATGAAACGGTAATTTTTTTTAATTTACTCTCCAAACTGTATTTGCTAAATATTAATATAAGGTGCATACAGAAAGTATGAAGACTGAAGCTGTATTTACAAAAACAAAAAATGTGGTAGATATTTTTTACAATATTTTTCCTCACACTCAAATTTACAGCCAAGACTGATTCAAAAAATTAAATCTACTAACTAATTGGATATTTTTGTCAATAGAGTAATATATATATATTTTTAACAAATGGCCTAATTAGATCAGAAATGGCAATTGTGCAAAAAATGTAAGATTAAATTAGATGGTTTCAGAAATTATGGTTATAAAAGTGATCAAAGAGAGCATTTTTTGGAACGATTAAATGAATTACTTAACAGAATTTGATCTGTGTATAGATTTTGTATTCATTGTGTATCCTATGTGCAAAGATTATTTTTCTCTTCTTTTTAGGTTGATATGAGAAGATAGTAAAAATGGAGATGCCCAAGGAAGTATAACAAATAATAATAATAATTATAAATGGACGATGGTTGAAACATTTTTCTACAAAATAGTCCTCTGGCTTTTAAAACAATAATTCTAGTGAGATTTCCATTAGTTGAAATACCTCTGAAAGTTCTCTTTTTTAATATAATGTGAATCTGCACCATTATAATTCTTTTAATTTCATCCCTGTTCTTAAATTCAATCATTAAGATGAGTTAGATGGTTTGAAAGCAAAAAAAAAATCTGTATAAAGCCAGGTCTGGTGGATATGAAGGTTCCTGCATTTATAAAATCCTATTTTTCACCACAAACATTTTATTAAAAAGCAATCAAGGTTGACTTCATAACTTTTTTTTTAAATTCACAGACTCATTTTGACAACAATCTTGAAGACATCATCATTATATAAGTTACTCAGCTGTGCAAATATTTTCATTTAAATTTTAAATTTAAAATTAGATGAATTTAAAGCTGCATTTTCAACACATTTTGATCACTCCTTGCAATTCTGAATATCAATGAACTTTAATCATCTTGGAAAAAGTAAAAAGTTTTTGACAAATGCAGAAATGCGTACTGAAAAGCTGTTATTAATAGATCATTATGCAAATAACAGATCTGCATTTGTATTTTCAAGTGTCAGTGGAGATACAATTTTTAGCATTATATTCTGAATTAGAATAAATATTTATCTATAAAAAATTTGAGATGAACTGTTTTTCACATCACTATGCATCTCAAATTACTGCCTTCATCTTGGTTGTGATACTGACAATGTTTTATCACTAGTACCCTCCAGTCTTCTCCAGGTGTTTTATTTATCACAGTTAGTAAACTAGAAGGAATTTCAGTCCAAACCCTTAGATCTATAAGGGTAGACTGTTCTCATTCTACAATGGAAAATTTATATCAGTTAATTTGTCTTCTTAGTTATTTTCCTCTTCTCTGCTGAAACTATGTCCTGCAATTGAACTCAAGACTTACAGGTAAATCCCAACAATGCTTTTATCTGTTCAGTCATTGCCTTAAGGAACAATCTAGATTCCATTTTAAGAGCCTTAAACCTAAGAAATATTTGAGTCTACCTTTTGACATCACCGGGTGGAATGTTTTACTAATCTTTTTTCAACCATTTTCCTAGTTATTTTTGCCAAATAAAAATTGCCTTTTAACATAACCACCTTGCCTTTGTTCTTTTCCTTTGCTGTTGTCTCTTCTTTCAAATATTATTGGGCTCAAGATTATCATCAAACCCACAACACAGCAATCAAAATGTTGTGAGTATAACAACCAAAGTAATGACATTATCCAAATAATATAGATAATAATGGATTTATATCTATAAAGACAATTGATTTATGAATTATTGATTTTAGAATGAATTAATAACATTGGTCCATAGTTTTTGTTTTTCGTTAATGATAAAGTGGAAGATTAGAAAATGAATGACACTGGTGATTTCTCCCAGCTGTAGGTAAAATAGTACCAACACTGTTACTTTGGTATTGAATAAGTGATGAAGGTTGACATGACTTAAAACAAAGAGACCAGGTGATTTGTTTATAGTGGTGATTGCCTGAGATGAAGTAGTAAAGGATTCTAATTATCATTTCATATTTATCACCATCATATTGAATTTAAATGATGTTCACAAAAACACAAGCCCACTCACCCACAAAAATAATTATCATTCCTCTGAAAATTGAACTGAAAATTACTTTATTCTTTAAGAGAAAAGTCTCAATATGGTGCACCATTTTGTCTGGGTTATGATTGCATACATAAATATACAGAAAAATCTGCCCTTCTATTTTACTTGTTGATAGGAAAGGCATGAATTCATCTCTTCTCTTTCCATCAATGGGTAAATAGTAGAGCAGACTGGGTTCTATAGCCTCAGTAGGGAAACCTATCGAAGAGAAGCTAAAGTCTGAATTCAAACCAGCTATACTTCCTTTAAAAAGTGACCTTGTGTTACATCCTGCCTGTGGTGGAGAGGTTGGATAAATACAGACATACACATGTGCGTATATATATATATATATATATATGTGTGTGCATGTGTATGTATTCACACACACATATATGTGTGTGTGTGTGTGTGTGTGTGTGTGTGTGTGTGTGTGTGTGTGTGTGTGTGTGTGCACACACACACACACACCAGTTGGCTGGGACTGTAGAATACACCAACTGCATCTCAGCAGGAATGTAAGACTTCTTCCTCCACAATGAGTGTCTTGGATTTGACACAAAACAATCTGATGGTGAGGCTCAAATAATGTTGGAGTTTGAGGGAATACAGAGTACTCTCTCATTGCCATCACTTCCAGGTCCACTCTGGCCTGAAGTGGTAGCACCTGAAAGGGTCCCATCAGAACTGCTTACTAATTAGACTGAGTGTAAACAAAATGTAACATGATGGATTATGTTGAATATAATAATTAACAAAAGTAATAATGTAACTGTTATTCTGTAGAGGAAAAAGGTTTTATTCAGACTGGTACATATCTAGCAATCAGATGCAAACACTAGGAGAGAGGAAGCCCTTTAAGAGTTTATGAGTGAATCTTGCTTGCTGCTACAAATAACAACCCACTACTCAGTTTCTCACTAACCCATGCCAATGTCAAGCCCAACTTGTCTCTTTGGGTTCCAAACTCAACTCTCTTCAACAAAATTATCTTTTCTTATATAATGTCTTCTTAATCATTTCATTATCATCTTGTCGTGCCATCAGCACGGATATCCCTGAACCTCTCTCGCCACCCCTCCCTATTGTTCATCGCTTCCGGTAGGTCCCCAGGGCTACACTCTGTATCCTCACAGAGCTGCTGTATATAGGTTCGAGCTGGCTGCCTTGCTTTTGCACGGCCAAGTCAAGGGGTCCATAGGAGTACATCACTTATGAGCTTGTCCCGCATAAACTTGTATTTCTAACCCAGATGACAAACACTTGATTTGTTTATGTTCAATATTCTGTCTAGAACTACTTTGATATAGCTAATTTATGATTTTTATCAAAATAATTTAGATGATTAGTTATCACATTAATTATTTTACAAAAAGTCTAATGCTAAATTGAATTGTTTGAAATGGAACTGTTTCTACATTTAACTATGTGTTAATTAATGACTGATGTTTAATTAATGGTTTGGTTTGATTTTATGGCACATCAACCATGGTAGGTTAATCAATGCCAAATCCATTTTTATACATATAAACAGATCTATTTCAAACAATTCAGTTTAACATAGATATATGGTTTCAAAGTAAAAAAAAACAGTTCATTTCAAACAATTCAGTTTAGCATAAGTACAGAGTTTCTATGTCAAAAACAGTTCTATTTTAAACAACTATTTAACTTTATTGACTTATGTATACAAATCATACATATTTAATATATATGTATAAACTGGATTTGATATTAACCTACAATAGTCGACAGGCAATAAAACCAAACCAAACCAAAAACACACACACAAATATATATATATATATATATATATAGACACACACACATGCAAACAATAAGAATTTAATAATAGCTAGATACATATTTATGTCTTATTCTTTAAAAAAATAAATGACTGCTGTAAATGAAAAACTTTGTATCATGCCTAAAAGTAGAACAAAAATTAATGACATCTTGGCACCAATATCTGGAGCGGAAATCAAACTCACGCATATGTAGATTTAAAAAAAAACATACAGTTCCAAAAACATGTTTCACCCTGTGGTAATAAAAGATAAAAAATCTGATTTTCAGTTCAGCCATTGGTTTACTATAAAAACAGAGAATGAATATATCTACAGTATATCACAATGCTAATGTATGGTTGCACCTCTTGGACTTTAATGAAATTTCTGTAGAAAAAGCTCAATAGAAACTACACAAAAATGCTGTGTTCTGTTTTGAACAAATCCTAGAAGCAGCAGGTTACAAAACAGCAGCTCTGTAGCCACTCATCTCTCATCTGAAGAACTGTTGTTACCTAACAAATAACTGTTGTTACCTAAGAAATAACCAAAACAGATATTGTAAATGAAATGGAAATCTTTATAATATTAAATAAATACAAAGCTCATCAAAGTGTGGAGAAGCTACCCATTGCTAGTGGTGACTACTTAGTCAGCAAATTACCTGCCCTCACAATAATGCCAACACAGCTAGAGAAGTAAAGACTAATTCATAAGTGATGTTCTCCTATAGGCTCCTACACATGGCCACACCTGTGTTTGCTGAACAGCAAAAACTTGTATCCATGCCGACAGTGGATGTTATCTACAGGATGAACTAAGAGTGATGAAGAAGAAGGACAAGATAGCCAAAGAGAGTTAAAGGATTCTATGCTGACAGCACCTCTTGATAAAGGTGATAACCAAATTCTCAGCTGGGCAACATGTGTATATAAAGAGATATATTATAAGAATTATTAAGAGTATTTGCTTCAACTAAATACTGAGCATGTCAAAAAAGCAAAAAGAATGACCAAATTTTGTACATAATTATCATACAGTTATACATATCTCATTAACTTTTCAGTATTTTCAAGAACACAATCAGCCAATCAGTCTTAACTTTGTTAATTGTGTGAGTACAAACAAAACTTGGCTACGACTCAATGATAATTGTCCAACAATGTCAGCATATGTAGATAGGTATACTCTCATACAAATACAAATATGTGTGTTGCAACAAAAGTATCTTTGGCTGCATGCATAATTTTGTTCTTCTGTAATGATTACGTTTCTATAGTTTTATTCTCATTGTGGCAAAAACAACAGTTGGTAAACTGATGAATGATTTCCAGTAAATTGTTTATATATTAACACTTTTACAAATAGAATAAAAAGGCCACAACATTTTGTCAGTGCTATATATATACTAACTCATATGTTGTTGAAGTTTTATATATCTATTGTTCATTGCTGTATAAATCTATAATACAATATATTTCTTTAATGAATTTATTTCATTACCATATCACAACCAACAAATACAAAGTATGAATGTATTGTATAGTAATGAACAAATGAAACACGCTTCTTTATAAAAGTATATCTCTCTTTTTATTCTTGAAAGGGACCCACAGTTTGTTGTTGTTTGAGAGATAGCTGGAGAGACATATACTCAGAGAGAGGACTTCTTCCCATATCTTCTTCTGGGAGCCAGGAGGTGCCAACGCTTGCACCCCCTTGCAAGCCAAGACAAATCTGATCGGCTGTGTGTCCCTTGCTCAACTGCAATTCTCTGCAATCTGTCTAAATCTGACCTTGATGTTCTCATCACATGGTCTCCTTCTGGTTACACACCTGTGTGGACCCAACTGCCCTATTTACTAATCACAATGTGACAGCTTGTCAAAGCACATGGAGTCGCTTGGAATGAAACAAAAATCCAAGTCATATGTTATATAATAAATGGCTTAATGGTCACAATTATGGGAAATCGACTTGATAAAATATGTTCAAATCCTGGATGAAAGTGTCGGCATTTCACTTCAGGCTAATGTCCTTGAGAAAGATAGTTGTGGGTAAATTGCTGGGTAGACTGGGTTCTTAAGCCTTGGTAAGGCAATTAGTCAAGGAGAATAAAATCAATGGAATCAAACTGTTTTTAAACCTTATTTCTATTATAAACTCTTTTGATCTTGATATAACCTTTTAGAAACTGGTAAGTTACACAGACACCATGAGTTGTTCAAGCTAACCTTACATACCCAATAAAACAAAATAATTCACTGTTATAGCAAAAGTATATTATTAATTTCAACTGTTCTCAATCTCAAATTTTATTGACATGCGAATCATAGTTTTTAAATAAATGTTAGGTTAGAATACATACAGAACATACTTTCATGGTCTTTAATGATATTCTATTGAAGTATAAATTTCAATTTCCTAAGGATGGTTTTGTAGATAAACATTTCTCTTGTAGAAATTGCCCCCGAATATAGTCGAAGCAATAAAATGCACACTGTCACAGTAGGATTCCAACTAGCGTCCAGTTGGCAGACAAGGAAACAACCTGTAACTCAACATATTTGCTAGAAGCATAATGCAGAATGATGTATATTTATCTATCACCATTTCCACAGTGAAAGCAGCAACCAATCAGGACTCAAGGAATGAGATCACTCAGAAGCAAGAAGGGAATATTCTGGTGTGCAATATATATCAATTGCTTTATGCACAAATGCTGTTGTAATCTGCTTGTCCTGCAGATATGGTGCACTTTGACCTGCCATGGCACAACTGGACAGATCTGTTCATGTACGTCTTATCTCTAGAGGCAGTTACTCTGTCAAGGCTGCCTGATGTGGGTACAGTGAAGGCACAGCATTCGCATCACGCAGCCAAAACTGACATACTCTTCTATCCTCAGGTGCCCATCCCTCAAGATTTAATCATCTCTGGAGAGGCAATGTTTATCACCTGGTGCCTGAGGTGCCCCATTTTAGGGGAATGCCAATAGGGTACAAGGAATTTTTGAGAATGCCGGGTGTGTCAAGACTATGACCCTGCACCTGGACCCACCATAAAAAAACGCCTTATGCCACACTAATCTGATTTATGGGACATAACAAACAGTTGTAATCAGTTCAGCCTTCAGATAAGATGCACTTCAGCCAGCAATAGCATAACGGCATAGATCTGGTTGAACATGTCTTGTCTCTAGCAGCAGTTACTCAGTCAAGGCAGCCTGATGTGGATGCTGAGGAGGCCTAGCATTCACATCATGTGGTTGAGACTGATGTACCCCTTGAGCCTTAGGGAGCTGTTCTCCCAGGCTCTTACCCTCTATCATGGTCTGAGGTATTTTTGGGAATGCCTGGCATGTCTGGGTTATTGACCCTCTGCTCAGACCCACCTTAAAAAAGGCCTTGTGCTATACCCGTCTAATTAATGTGATGCATGATCAATACCATTGTAATTAGCTAAACACAACAGTACAATAACTTGCTCCATTCTACATCTCCATGGTAAATTATCAGGGAAAAAAACTGCAACTTATCTATAAGTATACAGATAAGAAATGTTACATAAATACAGGGGAAAAAAGTTTTAAACAAAGAAAAATTTTGATTAGTTTCTGAGAAAATTTAATATTTTGTGTTCTTTCAAATATATAGAGTCCTTTTCTACTACTTAATCATGAACATTCAGCATATCTGAAAAACATACACTGATCATACTATCATTTATAAGGTCAAAAACATGTTTATATTTTACATTAATGTCTCTGTCACAATCCATTTATTCAGAAATAGCATATTTGTCTAAGTAATAATCTCCAGAGACCTTGAACATTAGGCTTTTATCCTATTTACCTAACCCCTCCACTCAGGCAGGATATGACACACGGTCAATTTTTAAGCGGAATTTAACAGGTTTGAATTCAGAATTTTCCTTCTCCTAGACTAGTTGCCTCACCAAGGCTGAAGAACCTAGTCTGCCCTACTATTTAGCCATAGCTGGAGGGAGAATAATTGGATTCATACCTTTCCCAAGGGTATTAGTGCTATGTGAAATGCAATCAGTCTCGTCCAGGATTTGAACTCGAGTCACCGTGTTCATTTCCTACGACGATAACTATTACACCACGGGCACCTCCAAAACATTAGGCTTTTATTGTGAATGTTGAAGCCTGAAATCAAGTCCATATTCATGCAAAATTCAGGTTCCTGGCACTTTTTGTTGGGCCATAATTCTTGGACAGATGCACACACAAACTTCAGAATAGTAGTATAGAGACTTATTAGCCCATTACTAAAATTGGCTAATTCTTGTACAAACACGGAATCTATGATTGATTCTTCATTTGCTAGTATGATTAGGAATTCAATGACAACAGCAAAATGTTTAGAATATATAATTAAGTTGACATTTAGGCATGATCTGCAAAACAATCAGATAGTAGAACTATATAATTACTGAGATAGTAGTTTTATTTGGTAA
The DNA here is from genome assembly GCA_963585895.1 of Sepioteuthis lessoniana. Taxonomy (NCBI): domain Eukaryota; kingdom Metazoa; phylum Mollusca; class Cephalopoda; order Myopsida; family Loliginidae; genus Sepioteuthis; species Sepioteuthis lessoniana. The sequence continues at coordinate 74,435,486 of OY757911.1, read as the reverse complement.
GTGACACTAGCAACATTTGAAGTTCAAAAGCCGAAAGAGATAAAAACAATAATAAAAGTAGCCTATCAAAATTGTCAGTATTCAACACATTTATCATTATCTCTTTTGACGTGATGATAAATCATTAAAAAAAAAGTCAAGCATTTCCTTTCAAATAAAATACATAGAAGATGAATCTTTTACCACTTTACTGAATATAATCAAATAAAACTATGTAAGAGAAATTTTATTTTTGTTCTTATTCAGATTCTTAGCAACAAGAGGTTGTATCAAACTCGAAATGATTTAAAACAGTTTTTTTTTATTATTTATTTTTTTTATCTTATCTTTTTAATAAAAAAAAAACAAATTTGAATCCTTGATATCTTTAGTACTTTATCTTCTTTCTACAGTAGTTGTTATTTCATAAAACCACAGTTAAGTTTTGGATAGTTTTTTGTAAATTTCTTGATATCAAAAATACAATGTTAAAAGAATATCAAATTGATTGTGATTGAATGACACCAGTAATCTATTTTACAATGATCTGATCTTTTTATTTAACCAAAAGTGATACTTCATAAGATTTATTATCAGAGCAATACTTTAAAACTTTTTGAAATTTGAAAATAAAGCAATTTTCAGTCCAATTTGCAACTAAGTGATAAAAATATGTAACACAAATTTTGTTCCTGCATAGTATATGTCATTTCTTAATTCTTTATATTACAGAAGTACAGAAAATTACCATTCTTCCTTTAAAACTTTGCTTTAGTACCCTTGATAATAAAATTTAAAAATTAACCAATTTTCAAAGTAAAAACAGAAAAATTTATACATTTTTATTTACATGAGATCTGAATAAAGGAAGATATGAATAACAAATTTACTGGTATTTTTACTCAAGTTATATAAAAATGAATAAAGATGTTCAGAAGAAGGTAGTTTTTTTAGATTTTTGGCTAGTATAAATCTCTTTCCTGTAACAGCCCTTAAATATAGTCTTCCAACATCTTTTCATTATACACTCCTTGGTTATCCAAAAGCTAATTTTGAAGAGAAAGATAAGTTTTTTCCATTCAATTTTGGCATAAGCAATAGGGAAATAAAACTTTCTAAAATTTGCACCTGTGTTGATGTAGTTATTTAATGATTTCAAGGTATATTAGAACCACAAGCAAATAAAAAATAAATATATTATTACAGCAGAATCTCAGTTTTCAACTGTAGAGCTTTGTCAATGTATATATGGCCTTATACTTCTAACTTCAATGCAACCTTTGAAATTATTTTACAAAGGTAGCATGCATGTTCTAAGGACAGCTTCCATTTTCCTTCTTTAGTAGTTGAAAATTTTTTGAAAGGCACGGGTTAATTAAAACAAAGGTACTACATACTTTGAAATCAAATTCCTTACACAGAAAATATGTTTGATGTAGATGCTAAATTTTAAACTTTGTTTGAATGTTGGGTAACAAGTTCTATGAGTACCTTGTCAGTAGGGTACAGAATATGCTGATTGTATCCCAAACTAGGTGCCCTGGGTATGGCGTTAAACTCCAGTTCTGATGCTTTAGGGAGTGTGGAATCACATCTTCATTGCCTTTACTCCTAGCTCCTCTCTGACTCAAAGTGGCAGTAGTTGTTAGGTCACCCAACACTAGGTCAAATAGATCTATTTGAGATTATGTTTTGATTTTGAACTTCATTAATACAATGACTCTTAAAACATTATGCTCATTAAGTTTGAAGTGTTTTTCTGTTTAAAATTATAGGGAACTTTTTTACTCAAATCCATACAAGTTTCAAGTTATTAGTATTTGATCGAAATACTTGAAATCATTTTTGTGTGTGGAAATAATTTGTATTCAGAAAAGTTACTTAAAAGGGAAGCATACTTAGAATAACGGTTATTGCTTAGGAGCCAAGCACAAAAATAATTGCCATATTCCGCGATAAGTCATTACAAGAACACATTAGACATATATAGTTATATGGCTATCATTTTAAGAAATAGAACAATCCAAGTTTAAATCCTTGACAAGGCTATTTTTCACTTTTTATTACTACCATTGGGAAAGGCATAAACCCCTCTCTTCTTCTTCCTCCTCCCATAGCTAAGTGTAAATAATAACTCAGACTAGGTTCCCTAGCATTGGTTTGGTAACCACTCTAGGAGAAGTAAAACTCAGAAGAAAGGAGGAGGAAGACTCTGAATTTAAACTAGATGTACTCTACATCAGAATTGATCTCTCATGTCATCCTACTAATTGCCGAGGAGTTGTATTGATTATTATTAAATGAGTTTAATTCTTGGAAAAATGACTTTGACGTTAAATAACCCAACAAGGATTAATAAGACATAAAACCAAACACAGATCGATGATAAGGAGTTGCATGTTTGAGTTTCAGTCTAACTTGATTGGTTTGGTTTGGTTTGATTTTATTGTTTGTTTGGGTTTTATGGCATATCAACCTTAGTAGGTTATTTAATGCAAAATCTATTTGTATGCAAATAAGCTGTTCTATTTCAAACTATTCAGGTTAGCATAAATACACAGTTTAAGTATAAGAAACATTTTCATTTCAAGCTTAGTTTCAAGTTTAGTCAAACAGTTCTAATTCAAACAATTCAGTTGAGTGTGAGTGTAAGTGTAATCTTTGTTTAAACACAGTCAAATGTCAAAACAGTTCTATTGTTGTATTTTGACCTTCGACCCGGCCAAACTTACCATTCCAAGGTGATGCACCGGAAGGAATTGACACATTCCAATGGCAGTTATGAGAGAAAATTGCGTAGGCATGCTTGGCTAACGAAATGGGACAAGGTAAAAAATCCCATGATACACTCATAGACTGATGCACCGGAAGAGAGTGACCTCTGAACTGTATGACAGTTATTTCCGCTTGATGACGATCAAACATGCCATTCCAAAGATTGAGTGGGCGTTCAACTATTATATAACTCAGTCAAGACAGAAGTCAGACAGAGACAGTTGGAGTAAGAGACAAGATGTGGTAGGAAAGCCACACCAGGTTAAAGAGGCCTTCGGGGCCCCCGATTGAGTTGGGGTCCAGAGAAGTTGCTGATAAGATGCAGTAAAGAAAGCCATCATCCAGCAGAGAGCTGGGCTCCTGGCCTCTGGTTGAGCAGCCCTGGAGAATGAGAAAGACACAACGCTGATGGCCATAAGAGTAGGGGTCAATATATTGCAGTTCTGTTCAGTCTCCAACTCCCTCTCACGGTAAAACCTTGAATAACCTTTTCGAACCTTTACAATAAAGTGAGAGGTACATATTTTTCTAAAGAAGTCTTCACTCATCTTTCTTCATTGTTGTGTTGGAATGTATATAACACTATTTCAAACAATTCAGTTTAGCATTAGTACAGTTTTTATGCCAAAAACAGTTCTATTTCAAACAGTTCAGTTTAGCATAAGAATGCAGTTTAAATGTCAAAACAGTTCTATTCTAAGCAATTCATTTTAGCATAAGTACACAGTTTAGTTCTATTTGACCCATTGATAGGACCTTATAAGGTGCTACCACTCCAGGCCAGAGTGGACTTGGAAGTGATGGCAATGAAGGAGTATTCTGCATTCCCCAAAGCTCTAGCTTTACTGAAACCTCACCATCAGATTGTTTGGTATCATATCCGGGACACTCTTTGGGGGAGGTGATCTTACTCCTCTGCAGAGAAGCAATTGGTATATTCTACAGCCCCAGCCAACTGGGCAAGGTTTGGTTTTACGGCATATCAACCATTGTAAGTTATTTAAAACCAAATCCTTTTTATACATATTTATTAAATATATGATTTCTGAACATGTAGATAACATTTTGAAATGAGCCTAAACTCATGTTTTTGCACACATTTAAATGGTTTCACTTATCTCTATCAAATACAAATAATTCTATTTACAATTTATCATTTGTTTGCAGACTGTTAAATGCTTTCAACTATTGCTATTTAACATTAACAATTCAACTAAACATCAGTCATTTGTTTACATACAGTTGAATGATGAAATGGTTATACTTCAAGCAATTCAGTTTAGCATAAGTCATTTGTTTGCATGCTGTTTAAATGTCAAATAGTTCTATTTCTAACAATTCAATTCAGCATAAGTCAATTGTTTGAACTTCCTTTAAATGTCAAACAGGACTCTGTCAGGTGCTGCCACTCTAGGCCAGAGTGGACCTGGGAGTGATGACAATGATAGGGTTCTCTGCATTCTCCATAACTTCAGCATTACTGGAACTTCAGCATTAGATTATTTAGTGACATATCAGGACACTCATTGGGGGAGTCTTACCCCTCTGCAGCACCACCAGCCAACAGTAACTTGGCCATAAATTGTTTGAGAATTGGTTGTTGCTGAATTACTTCTTCTGACCACATGATGATCATCTCATTATCTAGAAATTTGCTGTGGGCAATGCAACAAATAGAGAAAAATAATTATACTTATTTTTTAAAGAATTTGTGTTTTTAAGCACCCATTATAAATATATCTAAAGTGGATAGAGGTGTTTTATCATAAATATTTACTGTTGATCATATTTATACTCAAACCATAAATAAAAGAAACTACATAGTGCACTTGAACATCTATTGACCAACGCACAAACATCAATTTAAATTTATTGTAATCAAAGTATGAACAGGAATGTAGACAGTACCTCAGGGTTTAAAAAGAACATACTTTTGACAGGTCCATTTGAATTTGGCAAAAGACCAACCAAAATTAAAGCTAGAAAATTTTTTTAGAACATTAGATTAAGAAAATTGTTATGAAATGGTTTACAACATTCTTCAGAATTGAGTAGTGATATTTTTTTTTTTATGAAATAAAGATTGGATGTTTAAAAATGGTTTGCCAGAGGGGAAAAATAAAGACAGAAAGCAAGAAAAGAATAGATTTTCTAATCATTTTGATGGAAATAAAAGATAGCTTAATGGCTAACTAATCAGAAAATGAAATTTAAGAATCAAGTTCAAATTCTAACTATTCCTGATTTTTACCTCAATCCTCTTGGGAAATATGAAAATGAAACTAAGACTTCTGTTGTTTAAGTTTTATAGTTTTTATCAACATTCTAAAAAAATATCTTAGTTTTTAAAAAAATATCTTAGTTTTTCATCGCAATGACAATCTTTTTTTTCTATCATAATGATATCATTTCTATGAATTGGTATTAAATCAATAATTAGCTTAACAACCATTTTTGACAGCTTTTAAGACAATTTTATAAAGAAAGCAAAAATGTAAAACTATTTTTTGGCTTAAAAAACAAATAAATAAGACTTTTAATGAAGTTATGCTTGAATCACTAATGCCTTCGAGATCACTAAAGTGAAGCAGCAATTCACCTGCTCAGTACTAAGAAATACTTGAAGTGGATTATGAAAACATCTAAATTTGTCATAACATAATGTTCTCTTTTATTTAAATATTTGTTGGCAGTTTTGTTATCTCAGCTATTGGATCATTTATGGCTTGTAATATTGTGTTTGTGGTATCTGCCTGTCATTTCTGATCTTGGGAAAGAAACTTATTTGTTTTTATCATGGTAACCTTTTGTTGCATTATCATCAGCATAACTTTGTTGCTTTTTTTTTTATCACAGAGACCCTTTGCTGTTTTTTTATGATAATCATTTGTTATTTTTTTTATTATGACAACACTCTGCTACTTTTTTTATCATAGCAACTATTAGCAGCATTTTTATGGTAACCTTTTGCTGCTTTTTTTTTTTTTTAAATCAAGGCAACCCTTTGCTGCATTTTTATTTCAGTAATCCTTTGCAGTTTTTTCTCAGCATAGTAACTGTTTGCTGCTTTTTTTTGTGACAATAAATCTTTGTTGCACTTTTATTATCATATTTCTTAATTACTTTTTTATAATGGTAATCTTTTTTTTTTAGTTTTTGTAACTTTTTCCTACTTTTTTAAATTATGGTAAATCTATGCTACTTAGTGGCAAATTAGAGTGAATTTGATTCTTAAAAAATGTTGCTGTTCATGGTATGAAGCACATGTACTGTAAAAAAAACATGAGACCTGTATGCCTAACTATGCAAAGCCAAGTAAATTCTAATATATAAAGAATAATATTTAATGGAGCAACAAATTTGAAATTATTACTGACCAATGATCTGATATTCATTATGATTAGGGAATCAGAATGTTTGGTACCTGATTGTAGTTGCTTTCAAAGACCATTTCAAGGAATCTTATAAACTAAATACAAGTACAGTAAATTGTCATATAAATCTTTTTAAGCCTTTAGTGACGTACAGTATATTTGTGATGTACACACATAGCAGCAACCTGCAGACACCCTAGGAGAGGAATGATGAGAGGTTGCAGACCAGAAACCCCTGGAGTAAGAAGAATGAGACCCCTACCCAGCATGAATTGGAAAGCGGCATAGAATAGCTTGAAATGAAACAATTGAAAAGAAAAACATGGTGTAAACATTGGGGGAGAAAAAGCATGTAGCAGAAAGAAATTTGTATTTTTTGTTTGGCGTGTAATTTAATTTGACTGTTAGAGTCGCCAAACATTTTCACCCAATCAGGATGACCTGTCCTATTCAGCCCGAACCATATTTCCTAGCAGTACCAAAAATTGAAGAAAGCCCACAAAACTCTCTCTCCCTCAGAAATCCTCAATGTGAACGGACGTCTTATTGTCTGCTCCTGAACAGCAGTAGCAGCATCATACACTATGAGGAGAGTCATCTAGTTTATGGACCCCTTGGGTCTATTCTTCTAGACCAAGGGATCCTAGTAAAAAAACAAATTAGATGATCCACTCGAACAACTTCCTACCTTCTTTCCTTCCTATGAGCCTCGCAGCATACCAGCTCAAACCCCTTACTTCATGCTGCCATTAACACCTTGATTCAAAACCTAACGACATCTTTGTTCTTCTTCAACCACCTTTATTTTCCATCAACATTTAGCGAGGGGATAACAACCAACGAAATACCAATGCTACCAATGAAATACCAACGCAACCAACACAAAACCAACTTAAACCTAAAAACCCAATAATAATAATGTCATCCCCATTACTATAAATTGCGACCTTCTGACCTGTGAGAACACACGACCATATATAAAAACAAATTAATTTCCATTTTGTAGTGGTATATTTAGATATCAAAACACAATATCTACTCCTACAGGCATGACCACATGCAATAAAGTGAACAACAGAGAAGAAGCCTGATGGAATAATTTTCAATCATGCCCATATTGAGTCTTCACATTAATCATCACTCCTCAGATATGTCCCCTCCATATATCTCTTGAACTTTATCATATGTTTATATTATTTTGTTAGTCGAATGCTAACAGAATACATGTACTTTATATGTTGTTGAGATCACTGTTGTGTTTAATTTTATTTTGCTCGTCATTCTAATACATTATTTCTGTGCAGTAATTCCTCAACCTGTTGTCGATACTTTTTCTTTGTATTATTGTTATCTGTGAGATATACCTTGGATAGATAAGATGAATTATAAATTTTTGTTCATTTATGTACTTCGTCACTGACATGTCTGGGACAAGGAATACACAAATATTGAGAATATCATTTGGACACAAGAGAAAAGACGTAATCCTAAAAAATCTCTACACAATTAGGGCTTGACTTATATGGTAGGTCTAAAATCGAAATCTCTGTCCCATATTGGTCAACAAGTGGTAAAAGTTTGGATTTTTAGCCCTGGTGTAGAAGTCAATCCCAGTTGAGTAGAGGTTTTTCAGGCTTTAAAAATTAACTTGTGCTCTACAGTTTATGGTATTTGAAATATCCTGGAGAAAAACTCAATAGCTACAAATGTAATATATAAGTTTTTTGATCATATTCCTGTTATGTCATGACTTCAGATATGTAAAGTTATCTCAGGATTAAAACCACAAAGGAACTTTTAAATCTGTGCCGAAACTGCAATTTTTAATTTATGTATTTATATTTAAAATTACATGATTATATTATCAGCAGAAAATGCAGTGGTATTGTGTGAAGCATTCTGCATCAGTGGTAATGATATTCTAACCTCAAATATCAGTCTGATGATGACGTTATTCAGAGCATTACAACAGAAACCTTGTAGCAACCTATATTAAATGAACTACTTGGTTGTGTGCTTATCTATGCCATGCTAACACAAAAACAAAGCTATAATTTTCAGACACATACAATATTGTGATATATGTGACATTGAAGATCATTCAAAGTCACTGGGAAGACAAAACAACAAAAACCTTCAGTTCAATACATTGGAAATAAATAATTCTTATATCAGATTTTTCTCAATTCATTATTATCAATGACACCATAATTTATGATGATAAAATTGATTTTTATAAAACTTTTTTAGGGTTTATAACATATTGCATATCCTTGCATGGCCAGCTCTTCATTGAAGTTTTGCAATGGGCCAGATCCATCTCTAAAATAAAGTACATTTGAATCCTTTTGGTATGGTTAGTTGTATAAAAGGAGATTTATTCAGAGTTGGTTCCAGTCGTTGTCAGTTTTATCTTTTCCTGGACAAGTATCCTTTTTTCACATAGAATCAATTTGGACTCAAGAGCCCAGTGCAAATAAAACTATCACATTCTGTCAATGGAGAGAAAATGCATCAATTTTTGTCATAAGTCTTCAGGAAAACCTGTTAGGCATGCATGGTGATTTGCTATCAAAACAGGAAAAGAACTTGGTGATATGAGTTCAAGTCCTGAACAAGGCTATTTGCACTAATGCCAGTGATACAGGCATGAACCCATTTTTTCTCCCTTTCATCTATGGATAAACAGTAAAGAATACTATACTCTTTAACCTTGGTAAAGCAACTAGTTTAGAAGGCAAACTCTGAATTCATACTAACTGTACTCTCTTTACAAATTTACCTTGTGTCACATCCTGCCCATCGTAGAAGAGTTGAAGAAAGCACATGCAAGTTCCATTGTAAAGGGTGGTAATCAGGTTTTAATTTTTTTTTAGATATTTTATCCTATTTATTTTTTCTTTTAATTTTATTCTTGAAATCTTTGGTGCTTTATATGGACAAAAACTTTTTTTTGTCTTTGTTGATTCTGATTGTTTAACAAGAATTGGCTTTATTCAAAAATGCCTTATTAGCCATGTTTAGAAAAGGTTTTTTTTATGGATGGGTAATTAATTCAGCTGATTATTTTCCTTTGTTTTTTTAAGAAGTTTTTACAGTTACCATTCTATTTGGCCAATCCAGTTCAGGAGCCAAGATATTCAAGGTCTAATGGGCCTTACACCTTGACCTTTACTTCTTCCTCTGGTGTTTTTAATTTGAATTATCTTTAGGATTTGCTTGCATTCATATTACACAATTCCTCTTCTCTGCTTTTTGTACAGCTGCTAATTTTCTGGGTCATTTGACTTCTTAATTGTGAAACTGACTAATTTTCTTTTTCATGAAGACAATCTTAAATTGATTAAAAAAGATTTAAAAAAAAACACTACACTCAAGAAAACTGTAATGACTACGGAGTTCTTCAAAATTTTTGAATACCATTCACATCTTTTATACTTAACAGTATCCTAATCAGAAGATATTTTAATGCAATCAAACAGCTTCATGATAATGACTTATCTGTTATGAACTTTTTTGTGATGCCAAGTCATAAAACAAAGAACTTGTACAGTCTTGAGAAAATATATTATCATTTTAAGATTTATTCTAGTACATTGAATTTACTCCTTTTGTCTTTAATGTTATCCCTCCAACATAATTCACGCAAAAAGGGTTGTAGAAAGGACTGGTTGAAATGTTTTGGAAACAAAAAAAATCAGCTTTATTCTCCAAATAATTTGTGAAATGATATGTGCAGTGTTTTACAACTAGAAAGAAGTGCTGAAAAGGTCTTGGCTGGACAAAGAAAGGAATGACCATTATTTTAAAACTTTTATTGAATTTCTTTTAGAAGAGTTAAGAAAATTGAGAAAAGAGTTATCAAATGTGTTTAACAACCATGGGATCAATATATGGAAAAGCACATACACTTAATCACAAGAGGTGCTCATGGTGTAATGAATATCATTGTAGGAAATCAACATATCAACCCAAGTTCAAACCTGGATGAGGCTGTTTACATTTCACATGGCACTAATATACTCGGAAAAGGTATAAATCCAACTATTCTCCCCCAGGTTATGGGTAAAATAATGGAGCAGAATGGTCTGTTTAGCTTTAATATGTTTACTAGTCTATAAGATGGAAAATTCTAAATTCAAACCTATTAAACTCTGCATAAAAAATAGACCTTGCATTGCATCCTGTTGGTTGGTTGGTTGTTTTGTTTAATGGTGTATCAACCCTTTTTGGGTCATTTAATGCTGAATTAAATTTCAAACAAGTCAGTTTAGTATAAGTATAGTTCTTTGTTTACTAACACTTAAATGTCAAAACAGTTCTATTTCAAACAATTCACTTTAGCATATGTATATAATTTCAGCGTCAAAAACAGTTCTATTTCAAACAATTTAGTTTAGGATAAGTAGACTGTTTCATTCTATTTCAAAACAGTTCAGTTTAACATAAGTATACAGTTTAAATATCAAAACAGCATTATTCTAAGCAGTTCAGTTTAGAATAAGGTCACAATTTAGTTGTTTTTGACCCTATCAGGTGCTACTACTCCAGGCCAGAGTGGACCTGGAAGCAATGTCAATGAAGGGGTACTCTGCATTTCCCAAAGCTCCAGCATTACTAGAACCTCACCATCAGATTGTTTAGGGTCATATCCAGGACACTCATTGAGGAGTGTCTTACCTTTCTGCAAAGACTCAGTTGTATTTTACAGCCCCATTCAACAGGGCAACCTACTTGTGTGAAGGGGTTTGGTAAATATATATACTTAATGACTGTAGGTCATTCAACTCCTTAGTCTTTTTTCATCACTCCTTGTATATTGGTTAATGATACTGTTGTCAAAAAGGTATTAACAAGCAGGATAAATTTAAAAGAGGCTTAGTATAAAAGATACAGCTACAAATAAAAGCTTTCACTATAATTTGAATATCACCAAGCTTGAGATTTTTTCTAACAATTCTTTGTAATGTAAAAAGAATAACAAGTTTTATTTGCTTTTATGTATGTATGAACATGTTTGTGTCACTGTGTGTACCTGTGTTATCAAGGAGTGTACATATTCGTATGTGCACAGATGTACAAGTTGGTTGGTCGGATTTTATGGCATATCAACCTTAGTAGGTTATTTAACACCAAATCCATTTTTATACAAATAATTTCTTTTTCCAACAACTCAGTTTAACATAAGTATACAGGTTAATCGTCAAAAACCTTTCTATTTCAAGCAATTCACTTTAGTTAAACTGTGCAATTTAGTTTAGCGTAAGTGCAGTTTCTATGTCAAAAACAGTTCTAGTTTAAGCAATTCATTTTAGCATAATTACGCAGTTTAAGTGTCAAAAGAGTTCAGTTTAGCATAAATATGCAGTTTAAATGCAAAAACAGCTGAGTTCTATTTGACCTATTGATAGGACCCTGTCAGGTGCTACCACTCTGGGCCACAGTGGACCTGGGAGTGACAGGAATACTAGAACCTCACCATCAGATTGTTTTGTGTCATATCTAGGACACTCTTTGGTGGGGTGTCTGCCTCATTGCAGAGATACAGTCTGTGTTTTCTACAGCCCCAGCCATCTGGGAAAACAGATGTATAAATTGTAAATTTAATTCTTGGTGAAAATAAATATTTATGAGCAAAAAATAAATTTCCAAAAATGCAAATCTAAAAATTATGAAGCTGCTTTAGTTTTTGTTTTTTGCATTTCATTATGATTAAAATTGATAATAATTACTTTAATCTTCAAATATTTTTTTGTATTTAAGCAAGGAAAATATTTTGTTATTAAGTGTTGATATTTAAAGACTGTCACTTTATTCCAACATCTTTAATTGGATCAATAAGATAAATTTGATTGACTGATTGTTTGATTAATTTTTGGTGACATGACAACTTGTCAGGGATTATTTTATACCAAGAGGTTAGGGAATTATATTCACTGTACATTAAATTTACTTTTTATGTCATTTTTTTCTTAAGAGCATTTTGCACATGGTCCAATGAAATAATTTTCAAACAGATCTATTTGCCCCATAGATGAAACCCTAACAGGGTCAGAGTGCACCTGGGAGTAATTGCAATAAAGATTACTCTATACTCCCCAGATCACTAGAACTGAAGCCTCCATCATCAGATTTAGTTTAGAATCACTTCCAGGTCAACACTTTGTGGGGATGTCTCACCCCCGCCCCTGTATGGGATACATTCACTATATACTAAGTCTTAACAACAGAGTAAAGAAATTTGATGTATGCAGGTTTGGTTTCAATATGATTTATAAGTTGGCCAACCTTAGTTGAGGGTGACCTGAAGGCTCTCTTTTCAGTCACTACTACACTGAGGTGTAGGATAGGGTGCTAATCCTTTCCCGGGGTTGCTCTACTTATCCTTGGTCCATACTTTATAATGCTGAGTGTTAAGCAAGGAGGCATCAAGTACAATTTTTTGAGTCATTGGTATGACACAACATAGAATTGAACCCTAGACTCCCTACCATTAATGAACTCTCAAACCATTCTGCCAATTGGCTGGTGTGATTGATAATGACAATATTAGTATAATATTTCAGTAAAAGTGAGAGCATACTGGATTGTTTGGGTTTGATTGCCTATCACTCTTGTAGGTTACTGAATGCCAAATTTTCTTTTTATTTATATTCATATATATATAAGTACATATGATTTGTGAGCAAATAGTTTATGGTAACATTTAAAAGAAGCTTGAGCTCATTTATTTGTGCACAGTTAAATGGTTTCAAATATTCTATCCAACTGGAATAGTTTTATTTGCACACAGTTAAATGGTTGGTATTTATAGCATATCAACCTTGTTTGGTTAATTAATGCCAAATCTTATTTATGAATATCTATGTATTGAATATATATGATATTTAGGTTATTTGGTTGTGTCGCATATCAAATCTAGATGGTTATTTAATGCAAATCTTGTTTATAAATGGTTTATAAGTGGATGTTTTGTAGGTAACTTTTAGAAAAGTAATTGAGCTTATTTCTAAATAGTTATAAGTATTACATTTTTCTTTAATCAGTTATATATTTATATCTTCTATGTTCCCAGTTTTACTATCCATACTTTCTGTGCTATTAGGGATTTTATTGATCCCTGGGCATTGCATAGTTTATTATTTTAGGTGACTTTGTTCTTAATGTTGAGAGTCTCTTTCAAGTTTGACTGAGGGCAGTTTGAATACACTTCTTGCTCTTTTATTGTTCCCTTTGGTGTTGCTATGCATTTTTCCTGATTGGTCAATGGGAGCTACTGGTTTTTGTTTGAATGGTTGTAGCTTTTTAGAAGACCATTTTTTTCAGTCTATCTTAGAGCGGTTTTGGTGGACAGATTGGCTATCTGTGTAAGCTTTGTTTTCTATTTTCAAGGGGAGTGATTTGAGTTTGAGTCATTGATTTTGTGCATGTTTTTCATTTATTTCAGTGGATTACTCTTTATTTGTTGTAACTTTTTTTAGTTGTGTTTGTGTTTCTCTTTGAGCTGAGTATAAGCTTTTCAGGTGCTCCTGAAACTTTGGCCAATCATTTGGTTCCAATTAGATAAGGACCTTCATGAGAGCTCTATATTTGTCTTCTAGATTGCTTTCTCTGATTGGGTTCACCTTCTGAGCAAAAGAGGCATAAGTGACCAATACACAATTGCGTATTGCTCACAGCAGACTTATGCACACTTATACTCCAGCAAGAACAGCAACCACAGTGCTCGACATACCAAACACCCGGCACAATCAAACACTTTCTCCTTGAGAGTAAAATTTTTAATAACGCAAGAAAGCACTATTTTCATGCAAATACGATGAAGGACTTATTTTAGAATGTCCACATGGGTGATGTTTTGTCGTTCTTGAAAGAGACTGGGTTGTACCAGAAAATGTAGACTTGGATACAATCCTGAAAACACAATGAACTAATCAACTGAAAGCAAATTATTGCTGAATAGAAATACTGTTATGTTTGTATTAGTAGAAATTGTAGTGAGAAATAATTAAAAAAAAAACTATCATCACTAAATAAACTAATGTCATATAGAAATACTTGAAAATATTAACTCATATGCGAATAAATGAGTTGTTTGGTTTTAGTATGGTATCATCAAATTATGTGTTTACAAACCATATATATGATATGTGTAAAGAGGCTTTGGCATTAAATAACCGATAGTGGTTGATAGGCTATTAAAACCAACCAACAATAAGTGTCCTTTCATGTATAGGACCCTAGTATTCTCCCAGCTTCCAAAAATGTCACATTTCTTTTGTGCTTTACCTTGAGTATTTCCCTCTTTTTTTTATCAATGTCACAAGATCTTGAGAAAGTGGGATGGTTTTGTCCATAGTTTAAACATTTAGTTTCATTTAAGCAATCTTACCAAAGGGAACCCTATTTGCCTTGGTTGAGACGGGGATACACTAACAGTATACATGAGCTGGGAGTAGTGTTTTGAGCTCCAGCTAATTTCATGTTTTTCAGTAGATGTTATTTATTTCTATGTAATTTAGCAATGGTCAAAGTTCTGTTCTCTAAACGAAATTGCCCTCAGCCACTGCTTTCTAGCATCCATAAGAAAAAGGGGTATGGAGTTTGCCACAACTGCAGATTGAAGAATACAGTCGGGACTAAGCATATAAGTATTATGGCTTGACACGACCAGCTGATTGATTGAATTGGCCTCATCCAACTGTCTGTCTAGCCCAGAAAGAGCCAAAGTGCTGTGTTGTAAGTCACTTAACCACTCAGTTTTCTGGTCAAGAACTGATTAACCACAAGTATCCCATCCTTAAGCATCATGGCCTTGTTTTGGGGTGGGTCTTACCCCTTGATAGAGGTGCAGTCGGTGTATTCTACAGCCCCAGCCAATAGGGTGGGTGCATACTGGTGAGCAGTTGACTAGGACAGGTATTATATTAAAGTCATCATGATGAGAGCTGATGTACTTATCTTTTTTTAAAAATCTAGTTTGCCTGCCAACCAATGAGGCTAGACTGAAAAGTTCATATGATGATATATCAGTTGGTGGAAGATATGTCTGGAATTGAAAAGAGACAATGTTAAAAGGTACACCTTAATTGGTCACATTCCATGAGAGAATCTTGATAAGCCAATGAACTTTTCTGCTGCCTTTCATGTATGCATTAAAAGCACATATGTGGCGAAAGGAAGGTTTTATTTCACTTTGTAAAGAAAAACAGATCAACTGAATATGAAGGAAACCTAATCCCAATCATTAAAAAGTTATGTATTTACCCAACCCCTCCACGACAATCAGGATGCAACAGAAGGTCAATTTTTAAGTACAGTACAGCTGGTTTTAATTTAGAGTTCTCAGGGTATTGTTGCCTTACCAGGTCTAGAGAACACAGCCTGCCCATCTGTTTACTTATAGCAGGGGATAAAACAGATGGCTGCATGCTTTTCCCAAAGATATTAGCAGGAAGTGAAACACTAGCTTCTTTGCCCAGGATCTGAACTCGGTAGCCATTTCCTATGGTGATGGTTGTTATGCTTAGTGCTCCTCACATGTTTGTGTGTGTGTGTGCGCTAAAATATTAGGTACTAATGCATCACTAGTTGAAATGGCCACTATTTTTCATTAGTTTATTCTTTGATGTTTTTACAATGTTAATCTATATATGAAAAAGAATTGATGTACACCATAATCACTAGGGGCACATATCAACCCCAAATGTCAACAATATATATAATCTAAGTTTCCAATACTTAGGATCACAGCAATCACACTTTCCCTCTCTTCTAATAAGCATCTTTATTGACTCAAAAGAAAAAGTGACATGGAAGTAAGGAAAGGAAAGCTGGTTTTCTCAAGTATTACATATGTAGATGAAATCAATATACATTGTACAGCAAAGAAACTGTTCCTTCTTTATACAATGACTGTAACCTTTAGAATTATCTTTGAAAGTAACACCTGAATCCAGAAATAGTAGCCAATCTCAGGCTATCAATTATCCCTGAATTCTCTTGGCATTAAGACTTTTACAATTATGTTTCTTGCATTTGTATGTGGTTTCATCCTGCTTCCAGTTTCAAACATCCTGATACCTTGAATCCCTCAGAACATTTCCTTTGACATTTAATCATGAAACGAATCCTGAAGGATGAAAGTAAAACCCAAAAATATACTTATATATAATCAATGAATAGAATAAAATAATAAATCAACTAATACAAGATATCCATTATCAACCAAAAGAAAATGGACACCTGAAGTATAGCCAGAGGGTACTCAGCTGAGAATGTGTTTATTAAAGCACACATAAACAGATGTGTGTGCGTGTGCGCATAACAACCAATTTGATAACATTCGGTTGAATAAATCAAGATATAATGACAATTTCTCATCTTTGAAAAATCAAACATATATTCTTTTACTTCTATAGATGTTCTACAATATTGGCATAGTATTTCTGTGAAATTGAGAGAGCATGCTGGAGAGCAGTTGACTAGTACAGGTGTTGTATAGAAGTCATCATCAGTAGAGCTGGTGTGCTAAGAATTAATTTCCTGATTTGGTTTGTCTGCTGACCTATGTTGTAAAAGCATAAATGAGTGAGTATAGAGAGGCTTTATCTCCTTTCACTTTGTTTGTTTTTGTCTTTCTTCATTGACTATGTAGCAAGCCAAATTCCCAGCCTAAAAGTAGTTACACAAGTGTGCATACATATATATACACACATTTTTTGAGTGAGATATGATGTTGAAATGTATGAGACAGTTATTTTGTAAAAAGAAACAAAGAAAAATGCATATAAATAGACTAATATTATTAAAATTTTCTCATCCATTTTTGTATATATTTCTTTTTGTTTCTTCTTTTTACAACATATATAAGATCAGTATAGTGAGGTTGATAATTGAATTTTTTAAAAGTTTCTTAAAAAATATTGGATATTTGATACACCTGAGAAAGGTAAAAAAAAAACACAGCAACCAAAAAAAAAAAAACATAAATAAGGATACTAGTTTGATTAATTGATTTACTAATAATAATACTTCATCTCAAAACTTCAATGTTTTTGAATCTAATATATTGGCTCAAACATTAAAAATTTTGTCAGGATCTATATAAGAAAAAGAATATTTTATTTTTGTCCAAAGTAAAATTTCATTCATATCTACTAACATAAGCATCTGATCTTGACAAAAAAAACAAACTTTAAAGCAAAAAATATCTTTTTCCCTTGAGAGGGGGAAAAATTGCTTTTGGGAATATCAGACTTTGTCACTTCAATAAATTATTGAAAAACAATACTGTTTGATAACTTCTATCTCCTGTAATAAATATGAACTGTTTGATCAGTAAAAAATGATTAGCAATGTGAAAATAAGATTTATGCTCTCAACAGCAAAATAATTCAATTATCTAAAACAAAAAAAACAAGAGACATTTTAACAGCACCGACTTTTTAATTCTTAAATACCATATATTTATAAATTACAACTAAAATTTCGAATGAAAATCTACTTAGAGAATACCGTGCATTTCAACATTTCATGTGAATCACATTTTTTTTTAGATATCTTTTTACTGACTGCAAGTAAGGAATTTAATTAAACCGAAAGTTTGACAGTGTTGTTGCACAAAATCCTGTCTCATGATATATGGCTTTGTGCAACAACAAACAAGTCATTTTAGTCATATAGCTTTGTTGTCAACATAGTAACTTTTTTGCTGTATTACAGGAAAGCATATTTAAGCAATGATGACAAGGCAAAAAATTCTTTAAATGTTTATTATTATAAAATGACATTAGAGATTGCTAAATTCCTTGAAAGCTGTGCTGGACTTACCTATAAGCTTTATTAGCTATTGCTTAGTGCCACTCACACACTTAAGGCTTAATCTTTTTTAATTGTTCCATATTTTTATTAATATTATTTTTTTCTTTATCATTAATAAGAAAACATTTTTACCTAAATTTTTTTTAGAGAAAGGCCTCAAAGGTCATATAGCTTAGAGCCTCTGTAGGAGAAAGTTCATCCCTGCCTGTCAAAAGATTTGTTACAAACCCAGCTGCATACAGGATATATTGTGTGTAGCATAGTCACTGATGACTGTTATATTTGTGATCGCTGCTCATCTGATTGGAAAAGGCAAAAATACAACTAGCCTGAAATGTAAGACCTTTGTTGTTTCAGTGACTTTTTAATTTCTTTGGCTGTGGAAGTATGTGAAAATGGATTACTGACATAATGTATAAGGTAGATTCTTTGTTCTAGTAGGGTCCAACATAATAACACATAACTTTGAATGGTTCAATCACTTTCTTTTTATACTTGTCTCCAGACACCAAAAGAGAAAGAATCAAAAACCCACCTATTTTTTATTGAGGTTCATATAATTCCCTACTTCTACCTTGTGTAGGTCACATTACCTGATCAAACCCTACATCTAATTATGACCAATGGAGACTGGTGATTTTTGTAACTTTGGTTTAATAGCTTTTTTCAGTCTGAAGTACTAGATAAAGCATATCTTATTACACCAAGCCTACTGGATGAGATTTTGAACTTTATCAAATCATCTGCCTTTTGGCTTTTTTATAATTTATCTATTTGCAACATATGATAGCTTGTTTACAATATTACAATAGACAAATTGGGTTTCTGGAAAGTTCTATTCACAGATGAGTTTTGGGTGATACTAAATGGTTCCCATGGTTAGTTCTTGAAAAATATTGTCAGGCTAGTATATATCATTCAGTGATGCCATATAATTTGTCTAATTTGTGTGCTTGCCACCTGTTGACCCCCAAGCTAATTGGCATGTGAACTCCTATGACCCTAAGGTGTATCTTAACAGTATTTGTTGGTTGGAATTAGCTTGCCAGAAGGAGTTTAGATGGGGGTTTTTTTTGTTTTGAATGTGAACATGTTAGAAGAAAATGAAAAGCTACCAAGAACAATAAGTGCAACTTTAACATACATGACAATGAAATTGTGTTCAGACAATTCATCTATAGAATACAAACCTTTTCCTACAATTAAAAAGGAAGTTGAAACAGTAAATTTCATTAGGTACCAAAGAAGCAGGGGAACAAAAAACTTATTGATAAAATAAAACAAATCCCATAGACTGATAAAGTAAGATGATGCACTATTTAAAATATAACTTGGCTAAGCATTTTGTCCACGACTGTACTTGTTTTAGTTCTAGAAAAGATATTAACATGGTCATGGATTCAGACCAGGTACACTTTTCTTTATTTAATATTGACTCCTGTCATCAAACATTGGTAAATGATCCTACCATAAAATGCTCACTCTTATGTAGGAGACATTAGGTAGAGTAGTCTTAGACTCTGCATGTTCACAAACTGTTGCTGGGGAAGTTTGGTTTAAACATATTCTTTGATACGTTAAATGACTGAGATAAATGGTTTGTGGAAACTGTTAAGTCTAACAGGACATTTTGTTTTGGAAATGGGGTGGAGGTAAAAGCTAATAAAATAGTTAAATTTCTTGTAACTTTTGGGGTGTAAAAGATGTCAGATTTTATATTGAGGCAGACATCATCAAAAATCATTTATCAAGTCAATGAAAACTGCTGGAATAATACTGAATTTTAAAAATGACAGTTGCTGGATTTTAGGCAGATATATAAAATTACGAAGGATATTTTCTGGACATTATAGTTTTCCATTAACTTAAATGCTTTTGGGAGCTGAAAAATGTATAAAAATTGTATTACAATGTGAAGTTTTTGAAAAATCTTCTTGAATGAAAAAAAGAAGGAAGGCTGAGAAATTACATAGGCAATTTCTTCATGCAGCAAAAGAGAGATTGCTTTCCTTGGTTAGAGGCAGTAGGGTATTTCATGATAAGGAGTTTCTAGATTTGTTCAAGGATGTTTGTGATACTTGTTCGGTTAAGAAAACCTCTTCTTCGACCAGTAGGAGGATTGGCTCTTCGAAGCAGGTTTATTTTTGGATTGAAAGGAACATGGACATAACCAACACTGGATTCTACACCTAATTGACACATCCACTATGTACTTTGCTGCCAAGCAGATAAAAGCTAAAAAGTGAAGAAATTATTTGAATCATATTTTTAATGTGGATATCATATTCTGGATCTCTTAAACAGTTTTTGAGGGAATATGGGCAGAAATTTAAAAAATGAAGGCTACTGAAAGATGAATGAAAATTTGAATATTAGAAGACTCACTACAGCTGTAGAAATTACATTCGGCAATGGTATTATGGAACATCACGATTTGAAAGTGGCTGAAGCAATGGAAAAGATGTCAGAAGATGAGAAAAGTGAGCCAGAAATGGCTCTGGCTTAGGTTGTTAGAGCCAAAAATACACTTCAAAATCATTCTGGACATGAAAATAAAAAAAAGCACCCTTAGTTTTGACTGATCAGTTACCTAAAGTGGAAGCTACAACAAGCAGCAGGATAGATTTAAATACCTTATATGCAGCAAGGAAAAGTTTCAGATGAGCTGAATCAAGCAAAACTATCTGGAGATCTAATATAAGGACTTATGCGGATGAAGGATTTGTGACAGGTGATAGTGTCTATTATAGGAGATAAAACTGAAAAGATGGCATGGTCTTGTAAAAGTATTAAGTAAGGAAAGTCAGCGTGTACTGATCAGACATGGAGGTGCATTTTACAGGAGGCGTCCATATCACTTGATGAAGGTAAACAAAGAGTTTGGAGTTAAATGAAGTCTTGGATGAAGAAGATGAAAAACAACATAATAAAAGTCCTAATAGCAAAAGTGAGGAATTGAAAGAAAACACTGAAAAACTATGTAGAATTTTAGTTGTGGAATATAAAATGAATGGAAGTGAAGAATGTAAAAAAAAGATGATTATGAGCACACAGCCAAAATCAAGTGGATAAAAAAAAAGCCCTGAGCAGAATATAAAACCAGATGCAGAAAATGAAAATCCATTCCATATCAATTTGGATCATGTTGATCAATTGAGACAACTGCACTGAGTAACAAATAGTGCAAGTTGTCAAGAATATGTAGTTTTACTCATATCTGAATAGGAACAAGCAAAAGATGTGATGGATGCAAAGAAAAGAGAAATAGAAAACATAGAAATTCATGAAGTATACGAATCAGTTTGTGACATAGATCAAAAATGTCTATCAACAAGTTGGGTGATAACTGAGAAATCCAAGGAAAATAAGAAGATAATGAAAGTCTGCCTTGCTGCATGGGGTTATGAAGATTTGCATAAACAGAAAATAGACTCTCCAACATGCAGCCATGATGCTATTCATCTTATAATGTTAACAGCCTCTGTTCTGGAGTGGCAGGTGGAGACTTTTGATTTCACCTCAGGGTTTCTTTGCTGGGTGGTATGCTGGAAAGAGAGGTAATTTTAGATCACCAGCTGATGTATGCCTAAAGTCACAGGTATGGAAGCCAAAAAGATGTTTTTATGTATCAAATAATACATTTTGTTCATGGTACAAGATAGTCAATCATGAGTTAACTCATCTAAAGGGAACAGAGAGTGAATATGACAATGCACAGTTTCTTTGGCATGATGCAATTGGTAACTTGGTGAGTACTCTGGCAATGCAAGTAGATGATTTCATATTCTATGGAAATGATAAATTTCAGAGAAATGTGATCTCAGAATAAAAATAATATTAAAAGTTGGAGCACATGAATTAAGAACCTTCAGATTTGTGGTATTAGGTGTTAAGAAAACAAAATATCGCTTTACTATTGACCAAAATTGATATGCTTCATTGATATGCCCAATAGACATAAAGAAACAATGATGAACTGAGTCAACAGGGAAGACATCTAAAAAGACTTGAAGATCAAATGATGTTGGTAGCTGCTTAGATAGAGTCTGATATATCAGTTGATGTGTGTAGGATGAGCAATACTGGAAAATCTCTGAAAGTGAAGTTACTGTTCGAGACCAACAAGTCATTACTAAAATTAAAATCAAAGACAGTTTCTACGTGCTTTCCTCAGCTGAAAAAACCTGCAGGTCTGAATACTGTTCACTATTCAAATGCCACTTATGCTTGCTTGGAGGATGAATCCTCATAGAGTGGTTTCATCATCTTTGTTTGTAGCAGAATGAACAGAATGGCTCCTATATGCTGGTCATCAAAAAAACTTGACAGAACAAAGAGTTTATTAGCCACATACACTCTTGAATTCAGTGAGGCAGCTGAAACTGGTGTATTAATAGCTGCCATGCTGCAAGAGATACTCAGACAACCCAGTTTGCCTGAAGTCCCTAGTAAAGGAGTTGACAACTCATGTCTGTGTCTGAAAAAAATATCATGCATCCTAAAACATGCTGAAAACAAATTGCTGAAAAAAAGAAGCAAATTGATAGTGAAGGTTGGACATGTTAACAAATTTCTTCTGTGTCATCTACCACCTGACTCTAACTAATTACATAATTTATTATCCTCTGTTCTGAAATATCTTTTTGGTTTGCAAATGTAACATGTATTAAAATCATATGTGACTATAACCCACAATATATAGAAGCCTGATTAATAATTTTTTTTTTTTTATATTTTTGTCTGACGATTGTATAAAACATATTAAGCTTAAAGTAACAGACTTATAATGTTGATAATTCTTATATATATGTATATATAAACAAAAGAGGAGAAAAACTCAAAATGTGAAACAAACTGTTTAAGAACATTCAATAAAATGAAGTGCTCATCAACCCATAGCAGAGCAGTATAAAAACTAGAATAATTCTTATCATACCTTCCTTAGCACATGTTTGCATTTATTTCAATTATTTTATAAAGCAAAAAAGAAAAAAAAGACAGTCTTCAGACAGAAATTTGTTGGAAGTTGTAAATATCTTTAAGAAATGGACAGCAAGATTAATCATTAGGTACTAAGATTTTGGGCTCAGTACTGTAGAGTATTTTTTGATAATCTTCATTTGTTTTCCTATTGATTAAATTTGTCAGGAAAATTTTGTTTTTATTCCTTTCCTCTGATATTTGGTCCCCAGCTAGTGATTTACATGGCAGACCCTATTATCTCCAAATTCTCTTGAAGCATATTTTGTTAAAACTACTGACAATGACCATTTTTGTCAGCATTTTTTATCAATATTTTTCTTGATATCTTAAGTTTATATAAAGATTGTATATCAATAGATTTTGAAGGAAAAAATGTCTTCAAAATTACCAATAATGGTGGTAAGTATACATGGAGAAAAATCTTGAACAATTTTTTGATAAAATTTAACCAAGCTTAAGAAATCTTATAAGAGAAAAATCAATAAAAACTGCTAAAACCAACTTTTTTCTCTGGCTTCTAACATAATATACTTTAGAGAACAACTTCTGCCTATATATATATAGATAGATACCGATACATACAGGTATTTATACTAAATGAGAAATGCATTCAGATGGATAAGATATAGATATGAATATATCAGTTGATAGAGATTTTTTGATAGATATGCAAAAGAGGAAATATAATGATGAAGGATATGGCCAGAGATGAAGTAAGAGACAGATTCATTAATATTTTTGATAGCGTATAATTTTCTATTTGTCCTGGCTTTCTTTTCAGTTGGTTTTTTTTTGTGAATGAAGCCAAATATACAGTACAAGGAAATGAAGTATGATAACTGCAATAAAATGTCTGCTTACTGGCAGGAAATCAACCCCTTTTAACTTCTCTTTTCAGAAAAAAAGAAATTGAATTCATACTACTCCTGATATGATTAAGTGTATCACTCAGCATGTAACAATGTTTGATCCATGAGCAGTTATATTAGTTTCAAAGGAAAGTTATTGCTTGAAACTATTTTTATGACTGAATGTTTGCTGTATGCAAGATAGTGTTTTGCATTATTCTGGATTTTTTGAAAATGGATTTTTTTTTCTTTTCTTTCCTTTTTAGGAGTGGTTGGTTGGTAGGGGCCCATTTGAATCAGAATGGTCCTAAACAAAAAAAAACATTTTTTTGCAACAAATTTTTGTTGCTTAATGTTCAAAAGACTGCCCTCTATTTAATTCATCAGGGTTTTTTTTCAAATCTGACAAATTGCCTGGTCTTCTGAATGTTACAAAAATTATTCTGATGTGTTGTTTTCTGAAATTGTGTAAAGTAATTTTTTTGAAGGACAGAGTGGTGATATTCCATTTCTAGTGAGAGGCAAGAGTGTAGAAAAATTTATCTTTCTGCTTTTATAGCCTTTGTTTCTTTGTTTTTTAATGGCATATCAAACTTTATAGGTTATTTAATGCCAAAGCCTTCCTTCTAAAGAAATAGTAGTGATACTATTGAACCTATAGCTGGGAGGATAAAGAGGATAATACTTTTACCAAGGGTATATGTCTGAAAGTGAGCATAATAGTGCGACTGGAGTTTGAAATGGCTTATCATGATTCTGCTGTCTAGCGCTTTTACCATAACACCATGAGGACATTCCCTGTAGCCTTCATGTAAAATGGTTAGGTTAGGTTATTTGCTTTAATGGCATACCAACCCTTGATGGTTATTTAAAGCCATATCTTGTTTGAATATAATTTTTAAGTGAGTACTTTGTTGGTTACATTTTTAGAACAAGCTAAAGCTTATGTGTTTGTTCAGATACAAGTATTGCTATCTAAGGCTAATAACCAAATTTTCTATTAATAAATAGTTCTATTTGACTGATTCAGGGGACTTTGACAGGCATTAACACTTTGGGTCAGAGTGGACCATAAAGTAATGACAATGAAAAGGTACTCCACATTCCCCCAAAATCCAGGACTAGAGCCTCACCATCAGATGGTTTAGTGTCATACTCAAGACACTCCTAGGTAAGGTTCCTATCCCTCTGAAGAGATGCAGTCAATGTACTTCACAGTTGTTGCCAACTGGGTTGAAAATGTGTTGGGTCACTTTAATATTTTTGTTAGTAGATAGCATTAAAAGCATTTATCTTACCTTATTTAAAAACTATTGCTTTTCACAGTTAAATAATATCTATAATATTAGCATATATTAAAAAAAAATTATCTAATTTAAAATTGAAGAAGGGAGAAAATAAACAACATTTTTAGAATAATACATTTTCTTCTAGCATCTGTTATGAATGTAGAAATCATTTTTTATGTTTCTGAAGAAGTATCGTCAATGATCAAACATGTCAAAAACGGTTAGTAAAGTTTTGTGAGTTTTATAACTGAATTTTGCTTCATTCTTTGTTAGTTGAGATTGATATTAATTGAAAACTATCAATTTTATATTATATGGGAGATATTCAAAATAAGCAAACCAAGTACTGAAAATAATCTGTACAAGCCTGTTTATGTTGCTCACTTTGATGCATTGTTTCATATAGTTCTATATGGAAACTACTAATCTAAACTTTAAAATATCCCAGTTCTCAAAAATATTCCCACAATTCCTTCATAAACATGTTTTCAGGAAGTTAACTTAAACTGTCTTCTCTCTCTACTTAGTACTTTTGCTGATTAACACAAATTTGGTGGGTTTAAGATCAGAGCAATTCTCCCAAAGATATCCATTTCTTCTAATCCTATTTTTTTGCAACTGTAATGGATGTGATAGTGAATTACCAAATGCCAAACATATGAACTGTCTCATTAGTCAAGTCACCATTTGCAGAGAGCCTAGTGCATGTGCGCAAACTGCCCATTTTATACATTTTTGCATTCGAGGGCAAACAGGCATTGCAAAAACCAATCGAGTGGATTTGGGGATTCAGATATTTTCTTGATTTTAGTGGCCATGAACAGTAAAGTTACAACTATGCTTGAAATCTACAAGCAAAACAGCAACTGACAGCAACAATCTTTTTTTCTTTTCTAATTTAATGCCAACTATTACATCATATTGGTGGTCATATTGGCCAATAAAAGCTATCAGGGATTGGCTAATTAAAGGATAAAGATAAACAACAATATTGATAGTGATGTTTGATGGAAGCAAATGGAAAAACGGCTCAAATCTTTTCCATAACAGTAAGTTTTTAATAAACTGGACCCTTGACTTATTTTCTGTTTTTCACAGAAATAGATAGAAAATAAAGAGTGAACAGTCATATATGGTGAAAGTAGGATAGTCTTTTGCATTTGAGGAGACTTTGTGAATTAAAAGCAAGCCTTTTTATTCAATATCTTTGGTGCCTTTTAGACATTATATGTTTAACCCCTTCCAGACTCTTGCAGCTTTTCTTCCCAGCTTGACTTTGTTGTGCATTAAACATGACTCTATACTGCAATACTTGATATGCAATGCCATAATCTGAATTTTCTATATAAAAGCATATCTAAAAACCAACAACTAAAGGAGCTCTTCTCAAATATATAAGTCACTCAAAAATATTCATAATTTTTATGAACTTCACACATGTATATGTATCATTAGGTGGCATACTTAACATAATGGTTACTGTTATAGGAAATAGAATCATCGATCTGAGTTCAAATCCTAGATGAGGCTGTTTGTGTTTTACTTCATACTAATGGTTTTTGGAAAGGCATGAATCCATCTTCCCCCAACCTACCAATAAGTAAACAGTTGGGCAAATTGGGTTCTTTATCCTTTGTTTGGTAACCAGTTTGGGAAAAGGAAAATTCTGAATTAAAACCAGCTTTACTCTGCTTAAAAATTGACCCTGTGTCAAACCCTACCAATGATTGGGAGAGTTGGATAAATACATACATGCCATTAGGGACTTTTCTATATACACCCCTTCATTATCTCTTTTTGTATGATATTTCTTCATATATCTGATTTTCTATCTTATCTTACTGTGGCAATAAAACTTGCAAAGTTGTATGAATGGTTTTTATATTCATTACTGCTACCAAAATGATAGCCACAACTAGCTGCTTCAAAGTCAACAATAATGTATTGGCATTTGTCAAGGAACAATAATTCCTCAACAAATGGAAGTCTGCACAAATTTTTATCCCAAATGCTAGGATATTATGAAGCCAATTTCATTCTCCTACTGATATTAAAGCCACCACAAATAGGCAATATGAATATGCAACCATCACAGGATCCCCTAAAGTCTCTTGGTCAAAAACTCCATCCCTGATATGGGTTTGAAAAAATGGTTTATTTTTCTTTAGTGCCTGCCATTTAAAACTTTATAATTTCAGTGAGTTGTGACTTTTTAATCTCTTTTCCAATGATTAAATGCTCAACATGACAATAAAAAAAGCTGCATCTACCATCACTCACTGACTTGAAAATTCCATCAAAACTTTCAACAAATAAATCATAGCTAACTTTTATGTGAGGTTATTCATTTTCCTTTAAGTTATAATGCAACATCTTATTGCTGTTAATTTAATGCACATAATATAAACTTGAAATAGGAATATAAAAAATAACTTTGCTTAAAGCTTGATTAGATCATGAATACAAATGACAGACCAGATTCTTGGGGCTGTTGAGAAAATAAAATGATTTATATTGCAAAGAAAAAGTTTTTCTTTGCAGAAGCAAGCAAATAAGATACATAACTGAAATCTACCATATTTATTGTCATATAAGATTGCTTACCTATTTACGCTTAATATTACAGTAATATGAAATTAGGCTATGTACAATCACTAGTAGTTTACCCAGGTAAATACTAGCTTACAATATATCTCAACTTTGTCTATAAGACTCAGGTGTATTAATTTACCCAACCCTTCCATCATTGGCAGGCTGTGACACCAAGTCAGTTTTTAAGCTGTGTATGGCTGGTTTTAATTTGAAACTGCCCTTCTCCTAAACTAGTTGCCAAAACCAGTCTACCCTACTGTTTTATAATTCAAGCTTTTGGTACTTAAAACTTAGAGCCTTAAAGTAAAACAGTGATCAAAATCTTGTGTCTCTCAATACCATTGACTCTAAGCCAGTACTTCTAGCATCAATAAAATAAAAACAGTTGGATTTTTGTTTGCCATTTGAGTAATTTGTTAATTGGTTTATTATTGTTTTATGGTATATCAACTCTTGTGGGTTATTTAATGCTAAATCTGGTTTATATATATATATATATATATATTTGTAAGCAAATAGTTTTTAGATAACTTTATTTTTAAATGAGTCGTTAGAGCTCATTTGTTTGCATACAGTTAAGAGGTTACTAGTATTATTGTCAAACCCTAATAATTCTATTTAATATTAATGATTTGTTTGCACACTGTTAAATGGTTTCAAGTATTACTGTTTAATATTAGCAATTCTATTTATCAAGTATTCCTATATAATACGTACAAATACTTTGCACATAGGTATATCGTTTTGAATAACTAATGATGATAATCCTTAGAAATCATGGAAAAGTTCAATTTGATTCATAGACGGGATCCTAACAGGTACTAGCCGTCCAGGTCATAGTGGACCTGGGAGTAATGCCAATGAAAAAGTACCCCTCATTCCTCAAAGCTCCTCAATCAGATGTAGTTTAGCTTCATTTATTTAGGGTAATAAAAATCTCCACCATCTGATGTAGTTTAGAGTAATATCTAGGACATTCATTGGGTGGGAGGTCTTATTCATCTGCAGAGGTGAAGTTGTTATATTCTACAGCTCAAGTGTATTTGCAGAATATGGTCCGGGCTTAATTATATTGGTGCTAGGGCTTGATATGACCAGCTGATTGATTTGATCATGCCTCACTGAAGCTTGAGTAAGAGCCAAAGTGGAGTGATGCAGGTCATATGACTACTTGTTAATCTGGTCATAGGCTGCTCAGCTATCAGGATCCTAATCTTAGACATTACAGGATACCACTCATGACTAACAGGTAGCCCCATTGAGGTAGTTTTACTCCTCAGCAGAGATGCAATCAGTGTATTCTACAACTCCAACCATAAGGGCAGTCATATTTAGGAACTAAGTGCATTTTACTGACTTGTTGAGTTATTGTGCCTTAAATACATGTAGGATTGCCAATTATCTTCTTTTAATGTCTAAATATATTTAATAAAAAGCATACATAAGTGAATGTAAATATATATATGCCATATCAGTACCTGTAAGGTACTTGAAAGATAAACAGGGAGAGAGAGATGGTGGATATCAGAGGGACTAGGCTGATAATGAAACTGATTCTGTACATGTTAGCAAGATTTCTTGAATCTTTTGAGTGTTTTTTTCTGCATTTTGTTTTACCCATACATTTTCACTCTTTGCCCACATGTTTTAGAAAATTGTAACTTCCAGACATAAATTCATTATCCTCAAAGTTCATTTGCCTCCTCCTTGAACATCTGCATGTCTCTTCCAGCTAATTGTCATAATGCCATTTGTGTTTGATTCCCTATTCCTCAGCTTCAAGAAGGATCAGCATTCATCGTTAAAGAGTGTCAATATCCTCTTTGCTAAGGAGAGATATTTTGCTTTCTCCACACATTTAACATAAGGATCCCAGTGAGTTTTGATTAAAAAACAGCAAAAATTTAGATGAAGATAATATTAGATAAAAATTAACAATCGTGACCAAGTGATATCTGTGTGGGGATTTAGGAATTAACAGTAAAACTCCCAACCGGATATTGACTCGTCAGCTGCCAGATACAAAATGTATAAACGCGTTGCCACGCATAAGGCTCCATGCATCCATCCGGTTAAAATCAGAAAAAAGAAAAATAATAAAAAGTAAAGTAACCAATAGGAAGCGGTCGCGCCAAAATTAGAAGGATTTTGGAGTAGTGAATTTGGAGCCGGTGTAGAGAGATAAATACTCAGGTTTTCTGTGAACCAAGCTCTTTTTCGGGTAGTGACGTCAAACTGACAACACCGATTTTACTGTCTGGTGTTTTGGACACCACGCTATGTTTTGGGACGTAGCGTTGGTTAGTCCATTCACCAAGTAAATAAAGGAAAGTATGGAAGAAATGTTTTTTGTCTCTTATCTGTTTCTATCTTTTCTTTTTGTATATTTCTTTCGGACTTTCTTTGGGCAAGGCATTGTGCCAGCCAGTCAACGTGGGGTAAAATAATATAACCAAAATAGGGAGTCAGATATCTTACGGCAACACAGTCTTGCCCTTAGCCCCTGACCTCATAAAAACCTTCAAACCCCACATTGGTGACCTCGACGCTAAAAACCTCTAAAAACCACATCTGTAATAATATCACGATAATACCAATAATACTATAGTAAAATGAAAAAATAAGTTAGACTTTTATAAACAAATCCTGAAATGAAGATATCCACCTTAAGTAGATTAACTGCTTTACAAACAATTAGGATACAAAATTTCAAGTCATCTTCCAGAACCTACAATAATGCTAAAGAAGATAAGTAGTCTCAATGTCATTCTGTAGCCATTGTAAGGCAATCTGTAGATATATCCAGAATAAATCACCACAGAAAAGAAAAAAACTATTTAATAGACCAACATGTTCTGCATAATATGTCAGTAGAATGTAATACTGATAATTTCAAAATTGAAATTTTGTTAAGGTTTTTCCTATCAACTGTGATCATGCATTGAAAAACTTTGAGGATTTCAGTTATCATGAAGGGAAGCAATTTTGAGCGTTAATAATTCAAAATTTCTAAAGTTCATAGAAAATATCTGTTGACAAAATGACATATTTTCCTGAAAAAGGAGCTTCTCATAAAATTGATAAATAGCAGTTTGGATAAAAGTGATACTATTTTAAAAGGAGAGAATCAACTCCTTTAGTGTTTTCATGTCCAAAACAATTTCCTGACAGGAATCCTCTTAAAACTTTAACAAGGTTTGCTTCATGTATTCATTATACATGTTGTCTGAGGTTATTAAATAAATTACAAACTTCAATAATTCCAATTTGGGATGAGAAAATTGCCAAATTTTAAACAATCAATTTAGATCTCGAAAGAAAGCCTGTGTTAAACTTTTAGGTAATATCAATGTTTTATTGAACTTATGTGATGTATTTGGCAAAACTAAATAATCACATTTTATTTCAATAAAAAGGGAATAAAATCATTAAAACTTGATTAACACCTAAAATAGAACAAATAACAAATATAATAAGTCTTTGAACTCTTTCCATTTTCATAAAATGACCTTTCTCAATAACAGCCAGTAAGTTATTATTCATTGATTGAAGCAGAAGGTACCCCTCAAAAACAATTACCGATGCTGACTACGCCAATGACATAGCATTACTGGCAAATACACCCAACCAAGCTGAAACACTACTGCATAGTTTGGAATGAGCCGCCGTAGCCGCACACAAAACAGAATATATGTGCTATAATCAAACAGGTGACATCACCACACTAGACGGAACCTCTCTGAAACTAGTAGACAAATTCACCTACCAAGGAAGCAGCATCTCATCATCCAAAAAGGACATCGACACATGGCTAACGATGGCATGGACAGCTATTTATAGGCTATCGATCATATGAAAATCAGACCTGACCAATAGAATGAAATGCTGTTTCTTCCAAGCAGTGGTTGTATCGATAATGCCGTATGGATGCACTACTTGGACGCTAACTAAATGGCTGGAGAAGAAGCTAGAGGACAATTATATAGGAATGCTGCAAGCAATATTGAACAAGTCCTGGTGGCAACACCCCACAAGGCACCAACTATACGGCCACCTGTTTCCCATCATGAAAACCATCCAAGTTAGACAAGCCAGACATGCTGGAGAAGCAGGGACAAGCTCATAAGTGATGTACTCCTATGGACCCCCACATATAGCCGGGGCAAAAGCAGGACAACCAGCTTGAACATACATACAGCAGCTATGTGAGGATATGGGATGTAGCCCTGAAGACCTGCCAGAGGTGATGAACGATAGGGAGAAGTGGCGAGAGAGGGTCAGGGATATCCGTGCTGGTGGCACGACATGATGATGATGACTTCAGTTGGTTAAATATCTGACATAGTAGATTTAATTGCTTCCCATAGGTTTGCTTTGCTATAATATTGTTTGACACCTTCATATAATTTCATCTTATCAACCAACCATAGATGGTTGGTTGGTTATTTTGTTTTACAGCAAGTCAACCCATTTTGGGTCATTTAACACCAAATTGAATTTCAAACAATTCAGTTTTGTATAAGTATAGTTTTTTATTTACAAACAATTAAGTGTCAAAACAGTTTTATTTCAAACAATTCAGTTTATCATAAGTACACAGTTTCACTGTGAAAACAGTCCTATTTCAAAAAATTCAGTTTAACAAAAGTACATAGTTTAGTTCTATTTGACCCATAGATAGGACTACTACACCAGGCCAGAGTGGACCTGGGAGCAATGCTAATGAAGAGTTACTTCACATTCCCCAAAGCTCTAGCATTACTGGAATCTCACTATCTGATTGTTTCGTGTCATATCTAGGACACTCATGAGGGAAGTCTTACCTCTCTGCAGAGATGCAGTTGGTGTATTCTACAACCCCAGCCAACTGGGCAAACAGATTTTTGGTTAGATTCAGATCAAGACTTTATGGTGGCCATTCCATTATCTTCTCTCCTGTAAATCTTTCATGCTCAAAGAATTCAAGAGTAAGCTTTGATATTGAATAAGGAACTTTTTCCAGCATAAATGCACACTGCATTCTGAAACTGTAAGACTAGGAATTGGACTATGCAAAGAAAATCTTATCCATAGAATTGCAATAGTCAGCACTGTTCAGTTTAACTCCTTCATCAACTATGAATGATCTAATAATAATTTGGTTAACAATTCCAGCCCATATCATCACACTACAACCTCATTGATTATTTTTTTAGCCACAGGTATAACTGAATTGGAGAATATTCATCCTTTGACCCATCCAACAGGTCCATCAAACGTTACTCAAGATTTGTTCATGATAATTACTTTAAGAATATCAATTTTTATGTATTTCTTGGCCCAGTTTTGATGCTTTAATTATTTGCTTTAGTGAGAGGAGGTTTCCAAGGAGATTATATCATAGATCCTAATTTACAAATTATTCTACACCTTTTGTCCTCCATGATACCCTTTGGGGAGATTAAAAAAGAAATGAATAAATAAAGATAAAATAAAATAATTTCAAAAGGTTGTGGTTCCCAATAGCCCCTGACAGGAAGTAGGAACTGCACATGCCTAAAAGACACTAGCGCTTGAAAGGAATCTATTCTCACTTCAGCTTTACCTTTGATACTAGACAAACCTTCTGTCCTTCAGCTGCTAGCGGGCAGCGTATGTGTTCGCCTAAGTATCATACTTAGCATAAAACTGTGTCACCTTTTACAGCAGCCTATATTAAAAACACCAACTGGACTTATCACCTTCAACTAAAAATGCCGACTCTGAACTTATCACCCACTAAAAACGACTAGTACATTTCAACTCATTATTTGGGAGATACAACTGTTTTCATAGTGATCCAGTAAGACATTTTCTCACTACAGAGTAGCTGTATGAAAACCAAAATTTAAATTGAAATTCAAAAGGTATGTTAGTTTCTTTTCTTCCTTCCTTCAGTAATTCTTTTGCAGCCTTTACAGACAAAGAAGCCAATGAGTTAAATGGGATAGATAAGAAAAAACAAATGGAGTCAGATACAACAACTAACAACCTAAAAAACTAAACCAAATAGCAACCAAATCTTCCTTTCCCCATACACTCAATTCCAGCCTTTTCAGTTACATAGCAAATGGCCCAAATTATGAAAATGCTATCAATACCCTAAAGAGGATATATGTGAAGCCTAAAAATGAAATGTTTATTGACCACATGTCATTAGGAATTAGGTGAGTTCCTTGACCACTACTTACAGGTTCTTCAACATTTCCTGAATGCTTTATTGGCTTTTGAAGCCTACACCAATTATATTAGGGATGTGTTCATAAACAGCTTATCTTCAGCTATTAAATTGCATCTTTTAGAAAATAAAAGATGAGATCTAAAATCATCTCAGTATAGAAATATTTTCATAAGGTGGCCCAGAAACAGCTTTATATGCTGTTCCTACATTATATATCAATACTGACTCTTTTGAATCCCACAAAATCAAAGGTTTTGAATTTACATCTCGCTGGTGATATGGGTGATTATGTTGATGCTAGGTCTGTGCCCTGGTGTTTTTTTCTTCTGTGGGTTTAAACATCACCCACACACTGTCCTTCCAAAGATGCCATTAGCAATAATAGTAAAAAGAATAGATAGTATGTTCAAGTGTGTAGAATTGAAAAATTTGGAAATACCACACCTAATAGCTGTATCTCCAGCTCTATGCTTGTTACAATGGCTGGCGCCACTCCTGTTCGTCAATCCAAAACTATGGCTATTTTGACTGTCAAAAGAGTACTTATTGATTCATTGATAGACACAGGAAGTTTTGAAAACTTGGTTTAAAAAAATAGTTGAAAGATTAATAAATGGAAAATTATTCCCTGTAAATATGAGGTCTCTATGGCTGACTCTTCTCTAAAATACTTGTGTACTACTTTGTGAAATCAAAACTTCTAGGTGAGTTTTACCCAAATACCAAATTAACAGTTTTACTAGACTAATGCTGTGATGTGATTTGGGGACATACGTTTTTACAGCACTATGAGTCTTTTTGATATTCCCATTAAAGGACTTAATTCTCTCTTTGCTTAATTCAACTTTGCTGCAATGAAAGCTACTCCCTGATATCACTTTTTGCGAACTACTGACTGTAAACCTATTGCTATTTAGTCAAGAAGATATTGCCTTATGGACAAAAAAATTATTAAAAAGGAATTACCTAGAAGTAATGGGAGGACATTATCAGGCCTAATAAATTCCCCTAGAGGTTCCAAGTATTGGTAACCTCTTCAGACCATCACAGAAAGAGTCACTGAATATTTGCTGACCATAAGCAAATACATACAGTTTGATGCCTACTCTATCCCTTGAATAGAAAACATTGTAAATAAAATTGCTAAATACAAAATGTTTAGTACTTTTGAACTTTGTAGTGCTTACTTCCACATTGCTATAAAAGAAATGCCTCATTGCTTTTGAAGCTAGGAGTAAATTGTATGAGATTAACACAATTCTTTTGAGGGGATACTAATGGGGTAGGTAGTTTTCAATGTGTGATTGACACAATCATAGGGAAGGAACATCTGTAGGGGTCTTATGCATACACAGGTAACATCAAATGGGAAGAATCTGAGGAGGATCATGATAGTAATCACTCTCAATTTCTGGAAATAGCCAAGAAATACAATCAAATCATGAATCAAGACAAATGTTCCTATAAATTATATTCAATTACTTTCCTTGGATCTTCCATACACAACTGTAAGATCAGCCCTGATCTTGATCAACTGGAGCTACTGATGAAAGTTCCCTTGCCCCAAGATATAGCCCATCTCCATTGGACAATAGGAATGCTGTAACATGATTCTTGGTGGATTCTTTGGTTTTCAGAGAAACTGTATTCTCTTGAACATGCTGATTGATTTCCTTTGCCCTCAGTTGTTTGAAACTCTGAAGAAAGACACTGCTGATTCTGTGACCCAACTGGTTTCTTAATGGTTAAAACTGATGCCTCTAAATATGGCAAATACAATAAGTTATAATTACTTCCCTGAGAGCCCAGAATTGAGCT
This sequence comes from Sepioteuthis lessoniana, assembly GCA_963585895.1. Classification (NCBI taxonomy): domain Eukaryota; kingdom Metazoa; phylum Mollusca; class Cephalopoda; order Myopsida; family Loliginidae; genus Sepioteuthis; species Sepioteuthis lessoniana. The sequence continues at coordinate 74,399,806 of OY757911.1, read as the reverse complement.
GTTCATATTCCTTTATTTGAGGTGATATTCTTTGTTTTCTATTTATGTTGAATTAATACCCGATAAAGTCGATGTCATGCTTGGCTTCCTTACGTCAATTCGGGATTAATTCAATGAAAAAAGGAGTCATGTTTATGGTGTTTTACAGACCTTATGCATTTGTTTCTTGCTTGTTGTTCTTCTATTTGAGCCTTATCACAAAGTTTAGATGAGTAAATATCTAGAGACTTCTAGCATATACTTATCTCAAAGAGTTTGTTTTTTTAAATCTCACATGTCCAACTATTCCCAGATTCCTTAATGATTCTAAAGGATTTTAGCTCTTAAAAATCCTTTGAAAGAGTTAAAGTTTGCTAGGAAATTTGTGCATAATGTAAATAATATTGATTAGATGACCATTTTGTTTTAGAAATATTCTAAATTTAAAAACTGAAATATCAAAGAACATAATGATTACTCAAATTATGTTTTCACTTATATACACATATTGCTTCAACTGTTTTAATACACCAAATGTTGCATCATAGTGATGTCAAAGACAAGAAAAGAAAGATAACATGTAAATGTAAATCTTACAATTCATTCTTTTACTATTCATTTGTTTAAATGATGAGTTTGTTTGTGGGGTTCAGACATTTGTCACAGCCGTTGTTTGTTGAAGATAAGTTGTTTAGTTTTGTGTCTTCATTTTTCATTCTTTATATTGTAAGTCAAACTGGGCCATTAGCCTAATGAGTAGAGTGTTTACCGAAGGTCCTGGAAACTGGGGTTCAATCCTTGGTGGAGTCATACCAAAGACTCAAAAAATGGTACTTGATACCACCTTGCTTAACACTCATCATTATAAGGTAAGGATGAAAGGGAAAGTGGAGCAATCCAGGGAATGGAGTAGCACCCTCTCCTACACCTCTGTGTTGTAGCAATTAAAAAGGGAGCCTTCGAATCACCCTTGACTAAGGTCACCAACTTTACTTATATTGTAAGTTGTAACAGACTTTCATTTGGCTAGCTTACAACCTCTCTGGACTTTTGTTTAGCCAAATCTAAACTAAGAATGTATCCCTAAAGTGCATACACCATACATATTAGCTTGAAAACAGGGTCTTTAATCTTCCCAAGACAGATACTTCCACTAGTGAGCCTCATGTAAACAATTATATGAGTTTAATGGTCCAGCCGCCACCTGCATGAATACAGAACAACCATGGTCAATATTTAACTACCACCAGCACAGGATGACCTCTAATATTATCAACAATATCATACAAATCATGAACACAATCATATTAATAAGAAGGAATCAAATATATCAGATTTAAAATTTGATTAGATTTTGGATTTAAATTCAGGATTGTTTTGTGTATGTAAATTCCATCTTTACCATTTGGGAATTCTCATGGTTAATTTTAGAAATCAAATATAAAGTTTTAAAGTTTATACAAATATTCTAACTAAAGCTAATTTTAATTTTTTTTTTTATTCAAAGGAATATATTGATTACATAGCTATGATGCATGGAAATAAATTCAATTTTGCTATCATGTAGAGCATTAGTATTCAATATCATTATAATATATTGCAGAATATCTATAAAAATCTTTATTAAAAAGAAAAAAAAAAAGTAATCAGCTTTAGGGAAAGAGAAATTTTATATTGTGAGTATGTACACACACATACACATATATATATATATATACACACATGCACATATATATATATATACACACACACACACATATATATGTGTGTGTATATATACATGCATATATATATATATATATATATAAATAAAATGTTCCTTGAAGTATGTTACTTGTACCATGTATCTCAGTACTACATGTCAGATGGTCAGTGATAGCCTGATGAGAAGGGTAGTGAGACAACTAGCAATATAAAAATTACATCTGTCACAGACCAGTTGAAATTTTTAGTAGGAACAATAACAGTTTAGCACATACATGCAGAGAAGCTTGAGATAAGACACTTCCATTTGGAACTTCCTCCTCATATGTTCCATAATGATTAGTGGTGAGATCAGACTCCACGACAGTAATACAAGTGGCTTGCGTAGCTTCCAGTTAACTTGTCGATACTTCTCATTTGATGACAGTTATTCATATATACAGTATAAAACAAGCGCATAAAATTATTTTAATAGTTACCCCATTTATTCATATATATCTCTTCTCACTTCTCTATATTTTCAAACAAAAAACACCAATCATTATCATGCATAGGTATATATATATATATATATATATGATGAACAAAAGTTTGTGAAACCTGAAGATGTGAGTTGGGTGATTTTTTTTACTTTTTCATATTATTGTACTGAATCTAATTTTTTTTTTTTTTTTTATAGAGAACCATTTTATCTGCTACTGGTAAAACTGCTATTTTAGTTTTTGAACTGATGCTATAGTTTTTATTGTTTAAATGGATGTTAATATTGTTTATTCCAAAATAATATATTGACAAAAGTGATGGGATAAATTGGAATATTTCTTTGTAGCTATTTTTTAATTGTTCTTAATGAGTTTTGACCTTTGGTCTTTGTCAGGAGAAATATTTTTGAGAAGAAAAGCTTGTAGACAGTTTTTAAAATAGTTTTTAAATGTGTCGATTTGCTGTAAAAGAAGTGACAAAAAATGAACTGGTAATGTAGCATATCCATTAATTGAATTAAAATTATGTATGTATGTATGTATGAGGTGCATACGATAAGTTTCTAGACTTTTTTGTATGGGCATTTAAAATTGTTGTAGACTCTTGAAAAATCAGTATATTATTACTATACATCTTATGAGATGACTGACCAATTTTTATGATTTCAGATTCAAATGAACAGCTACAGCAGGATTAGGAATACACCCTACTAAAGCCTGATTGTCACAGCTGATGAATTTCAAAAATGCAATCTGACACTTTAGAAGAACAATATGCAATAAAATTCTGTTTTAAACTTGGAAAAAATGCCACAGAAACGTATGGAATGCTTCAGATTGCTTTTCGACCATCTTGCATAAATTAAGCATCAGTTTTTGAGTGGCATAAGAGATTTAAGGAAGGCAGGGAGTCTGAGGGATGATGAGAGGTGGGGGAGGAGTAAGGAAGAACACTGGAGTTGATTGGGTTAGGGTTACAATGTTAAGGTTTTAAGGGAGTTCAGCAAGAGATTCCTTGGGCAAAGGCCAGCAGTCTTCAAATCGGGTCAGTGGCAATTCTACCAGGACAATGGGCATCAGGACAGTTCCTCAGCCTCCCTGTAGTCCAGACCTGTGACTTTTGGTTATTCCCTAAGCTTAGAGGCTGTCATTATGAGACAATTGAGGGGGTGAAAGAGGCTGTGACAAAGGTCATTGACATGCTCACACAAAAGGACTTCCATGGGGCCTTTCAAAAGTTGTTAGAATGGTACAAGTACATTGCAGCCGGAGGAGCTTACTTCGAAGGGGACTAAAGTTTCATGTGTGTACTATCAATAAATTGCCCATGTGAAAAAAGTCTGGAAACTTATCATATGCACCTCATATATATTTCTTATTAAACACACACACAAAAGGTTATTTCTATAACAGCCAAGATTAAGACACTAGTCTAAGTATATCAGAGTATATATTTTATTTGAGTGCTTACATGTAAAAATCTAGGTAGTTCAATTTTGCTCTTTGATATTTGATCAACTCTGGCTAGTATCTTCATCTTAGCCATTGCAATTTATATTATCTATATAAATTTCCCTCCATTTGCATGTCAAAAAATATGACATTATAAATTCTACCTCTTTCACAATAGTAATTACAATTGCATATAAGTTTCTAATACTAGATGCAACAAATATTATGGGTTAGAGGTAATACAATATTGGAGTATATTCAAATTTTCATATTGCATGAGTTTTTTCCCTTATTTCAGTACATTTAAAGAGTTCATTTTTCCTATTTTCTAAATAATGATACACATTTTGGGCAAAATTGTGTCATATGCACTGTAAATGCTTTAAAGTCTTTATGTGATATATAGTTGATTCATGTCAAGAGTTATCGATACCTATATGTATGTGTATTTGAATACACACAAAGCTATTGAGCTTACTGACTTTCATAAGAGCTTGTTTCTTGGAGATGAGAAAATTCTCTCACAAAAGACTCCTTTCAGGATAGAGCATTTCTTGATAAAAACAGACCCTTTAGAGAAATCAGGAATTTATCAACTCTAGGGATTGCAATAGCAAATTCAACTAAGCACTTCCAGTCATCAAACATTGACCTTTTTCATTGTTTAAATTTTCCCCTATCCGAGAGTCTTGAAAGTTCTTCAAACTGAATGCATTATATACATCTGGAAAAAGACAAAATCAATAATGACTGCCCTATTGTAAAAAGCAAGAAGAATTATATTATCAATTCTACCTAATCACTTGTACTGCATAATAAATTTCTGAGAATAGCTATTGCAGCTCTTCAAAAGAAAGTATAAGTATTGTCATAAAATCAAGGTTGATTGGTTTTATGCCATGTCAAACTTTCTTGGATTATTTAATACCAGAGACAGTCTTTCTTCATAAATGGTTTCTAGGAACTAATGATAATTACTTGTTAATAATTATAGCTTCAAGTTGCAAATTCTTAATGCAATATCTGCACAGTTTTATGGTTTCAAGTATCCCCATCTAATACTAATAATTTGCATGTAATAATGTAGTTTTTAGTCACTGGTAATAAACTTCTGTAAACAATTATAAAGTAAAAAAGTAAAGTTGATGACCATAGTCAAAAGTGACTCAAAAGCTCCCTTTTCAATAGCTACTACACCGAGGATTAGGGGAGGGTGCTATGCCTTCCCCTGGATTGCTCCACTCTACCCTTAATACATACCTTATAATGCTGAGTGTTAAGCAAGGAGCTATCAAGTACTATTTTTTAAGTCTTTGGTATGACGCGACCTGGGACTCAATCCTGGTCTCCCAGGCCATTGGCGAACACTCTATCCATGAGGCCAAATGTAACTATGATTCATGTAAATAATTTGCACATGATTATATGGTTTTAAGCATTCCTATCTTAAACCAAAAATTTCCAATCAGACCGATTTGTGTATAATTGTATCACATGTTTTAAAGTGGAGTGGTTGTATTTTTAATGTCCCATCTTTCAGTCAAACCCATCAGTCTGAAATAATGTTTAAAATTATTTTGTTCTGGATTAATATATTGACTCTTAAAATGTTGATTTTCTCACTATGAAGAGTTTATCAATTTAAAATCACTGTAAACATATTTTTTTATAATCTACATAATTGAAGACTATCATTGTTAAAATGACTTTGGCATAAAATTACTCAATAATGTGTGACAAACTATTAAAACAAACTGAATAAATTAAACTAATCTATGAAATTCAATATCCCAGTGCTCTTACTATTAATAAGAACTAGATTTGAATAAATTGTTCTTTTCTTCTTTTGATTTGTAGTGTAGTTAACTGTTAAAGTTATTCTCTTTTCAGTTTGATTTCCCTAAACTGTTCCTATATTGAGTCTCATCTTTAAGTAATATTCTCTCTTTTCAAAGACATTCTATCTTGCATATTCAATTATAAAACAATTTAGAGCCTTACCTTATCATTTTTTTGTTCCAAGCAGAACATGGCTAAAGCAGCAGCCATTTTGACATTCTCATGGGGATCTCCCAGCATGCACTGCACTGCTGAAGTGATTGTATCCAGCAGATCAGGAAGGTCATTTTTATTTTTTCTTGTAATTGCTTTCATTGAATCATTTGGTTGAGAAGAAGAACATTTACACTGAACTCCGATTTTGGTAGCTGTGATGAGAGCCAAGCATCGGACATTTGGATGGAGATCAGCCATGTCCAAAAATATATTCTCAAGACTTGCACTGGTCAATCCAGGGGGTAACTGCCATTTTAGCTGCCACATATCCACTGGCCAACAAAAAAAAATGTATATTAAAGAAAAATGAATAAAAAAACGAAAGATTATGTATAACAAGTTTAAATTCAGTATCCTTAGATTTCAACTTTTCAGATCCATTTAAAATTCTTGGGAAAGCTACAAGCTATGTTTGTTAGATTTTACCTAAAATTGGACATTATCATTCACTGGATTTTTTTAGATGAGTACATCTTTGTTCATGGATGTTTTTTAACTAAAGTACTCTTTTTATGGTCATAAGTTTCAGTTATATTCTGCAGCCTTCATCAGATGTCTGCAATAGGTGAAATTTTGAGCCAAGCCCTTTATTCAATCCCCGGTTGCAGACTGTTCTCATTCCACCATTCATTGTCAGAAGATTTCTGCTATTTGTTCATTCTTCATAGTTTTATTCTTGAGATATCCTTGTTTTTTTTTTTCACTGAATTATTGCACTACATAATTCTGGAAAAACTTGATACACTATTATGCATTTGGCCAAGACTGTCAGATATATAGCCCATATCCAGCCAGTATCCATTATTATTCCTACCAATCATTATTTTTTCATTTCAAAATATTCTTTTAATATATAATTTTAGTTACAAAACATAATTTTTAACCATTAATCTTTATGAGTTGATACATTTGAATATTCACAATCTATGGGGTCTTAATTATAAAGACTGTCTACTGATAAAGGTTTGCAGAAAAGTTTATTAGCTGACCAAGATACTCATATGGAATGTAATCAAATGAGTTTTATTTTTCAACATCATACCCCTTGTGGTCCATACACATTCCTATTGGTGTTGTTATGCCTGGATGGTTTTTGGCAAAAAAGTCATCAACAGCCAATTTGATTTCAGCCTATAAACTTTACAAACCATTCTTGTAAGAACAGAAATGAACAATGAATGAAACATCAGTTTTATTCCCAAAAAGTAACCGGTTGTATGACTAACACACATTTTATCATTTTATCCATTGGTCTTTTTATTCTACTCTTGTATATACTATATTGATAAGTTTTTCTCGCACAGTTCTGCAAAACCACTTTGCTGATACCTCACATTCTTTTTTATATTTTGAATGAGGTTTTTTCACGTATATTCTCTCCTTTGTCCATTTATTTTGGCCAATACTATAATTAGGGTCTTTAAGAATAATCGTCCTAATTTGGCCGTTAGGTGTTAGCTTTGTAGACCTGAGGGAAGTAAAAACTAAGTGAGTTTAAAACCTCTACAGCATTGTTAAACCATACAACTATCGTCTTTTTTTTGCCTCTTCACTTAGTTAAATATCATATATAGTTATATATGATTTGTTAATTCATAATTGATTTTAAGGGATGAAAATCAACACACATTTATTTTCCCTTCTTTAATTTTTGTCATTGCATCCTGTACTTAAGGTTCTGTTATACAAAGAAATTGTTGTGCAACATACAGTAGATGACAGAGTTTGAACGTTATGAATGTTTTAATTTAATAGTAGTAAAGTTTGCTGGATAATAGTGAAGGAGAATATATATCAACTTCCTTTGGAATACTTTTGGAGTGGTCTTTTTGTGTAAGTATTCATAACTCGTTTTATTTGTGATTAATATGTGTGGAATTAAAGAGCTAGAGACAGTGAAGAGCTAGTGAATGAATACAGGTTTTATTTTAGAAGCATTTGGAAACACATTTAATTGATTTGAGAAAAGTTCTTATTGATCATGAGTTTAGAGTTTTTAATGTGAAGTATTGTAAAAACTATAATATCTGAAATAATGTGTGTAATTCCAGTTTTCCTTTATGTATCTGGTGTGTAGCTATGTCTGAAGTAGAGTCCTCATAATTTGAGGTCTTTTCATATGATCTGTTGTGCAAAAGTAAAAGTAGACTCCAAGGTTGTCTTTTTCAGGATATTTGAACTTTTCTTTAGAGACCTCTGACATAAAGTGTAATGGGTACAGCCACCTACCACCCATTATGAAAACTATCAAAGTTAGATGAACCAGACATACAGGACACTGCTGGAGAAGTAAGGGAGAACTTATAAGCGATATATTCCAGTGGAGCCCTTCACATGAACGAGCAAAGGCAAGACAACCAACAAGAACCTATATACAACAACTCTGTGCTGATACAGGATGTAGCCTTGAAGACCTACTGGGAGCGATGGATGATAGAGACAAGTGGTGAGAGAAGGTCAGGGAGATCCATGCTGACAATGTGACATAATGATGACATTCCGTCATTAGGTAGAAAGAATTATTTCCATCAATTATGAGTTGTTTATAAGGACGTTAGCAAAGTTCTACTAACAATCATCATGTTTTAATTTGTCTCCTCTAATTCTATTCTGTTACATTCTTTTCCTCTCCCCAAAGATCTACAGTTGGAGTAGTAACAGTTCTTCATATGTGGTGATCACTTCAACTGTTCCTACATTGTGCAGTAAACAACCTTTCTTGTGAGGATAGCAGTCATTTTCATGATGTGTGTAGTTTCTTACATGTGGAATTCACTTGGATCCTCAGAAGCCCAGCATAAAATGCATTTGTTACATTGCAACATCAGAGAAAAAAAAAGAATGAAATCTTTCCATCATAGGTCTTTTATAATTCCTTGTTCTGAAGAATGTTTTTGATAAGTATCAGCTCTTACTTGTGCTTTTAATGAGAAGATTAGAATGTCTTTTTTGTTGTAAAAATATTTGTAATTTAAGTTTTTGTTTTTGATTTGTTTTTTTTTTTTTTATTGTTGTGAGAATATTACTTGAAAAAGAGATTTATAGAAAATCTTAATAAAGAAAGACAGAATACAAAATAAGAATTTTCTGTTTATGAATAGATAGAAGAGAGATGAAAATGTTTCTTTCTGGGCTTAGAAGATGGTTCCACTTTTTACATTTTTACTGGTCCAGAGGAAGCACAAGATGAAATTAAAAAAATTATTAAAATCATGAGATACTGAAGTATTGTTGGGGGCCATGCATATTTTTGTATTTAACATATTTGGTATGGTTTTATTCAAATTTTATAATGTTCTCTTTGCTGTACTAAATTTTCTCTTAATTTTATTTGCTAAAAATTTCACTAGAATTTTTTTAGTTTATGAGAAAAATTGGCCCATAAATATTTCCTTCAAAATAGTCCCCTTTGGAAACTGCCCATTGATAAAGTCATTGTTCCTGCTCTAGAAATTTCTAAATGACTATCTTCAACTTATTTGAAATGACCTTGCATATGTTTGCAAAAGTTCCCAAATTATGACCACAAATTTGAATTTAGATTTTTGAGAACAGGAAATTGTCACAAGATCATTCAAGTAAGGAGCATGTGAAAGCCAAAGAATATTCTTTTTCAAAAACTCATTCACAAGGAATATGTCTGGAGACAGAATAGGCTTGTATTCAATTCAAAAAATGTTTCTGTCATATTGTCTTGAAGCCTGATAGACTTTAATTGAGCATTTCATGTTAATGAGACACTACTAAACACACAAATAATAATCCAAAATTACTCTGCTGAATGGAAATTTTGAGAAACATCCACAAACTAAATATTTTCCTGAAAGTCATCACTGATCGGCAGATCTCCAATCAGGGTTGCTTACCTGAAAACTAGAAAAATTTCATTTTTATATTCCTCTTAACTTTCTTTTCCTTGTTTTAAATATCACCATTGCTTTTAAAATCTATCGAGTATGAGCCCATAATTTTGATGGCTGTTACTGTAATTATCCTTCATAGCTATCATCAAGGTTAGCTCAATTTTTATGGCTTCAAACATTTACTCCTCAAACCAATTCAATTTGAATAATAAATCCAATTCAAGCTTTTTGTCCACACTATAGGAAAAAAATAATGAGGAGGGATGAAGAGGAGAAATCACTAAATTTCTTTGCCCTGTAACCAAATCCATTTTAATGGACCCATCCAGAGCTAAAGTAAGTAGTAAATGTGTTATGTGCACAGCTTTAAAGGATGCAAAGAATTCAGTAGAAAGTTACGAGAGAAAACATTTTCAGATTAAATCATAAAGCCGGGGTGAGCTAGAAATCAATCTATGACCAAAGAGAAAGAGAACAGAGTTGAAAAGAAAGCACGTTTCTGTACTTAATGATAGAAGAAAAATAATATAAATCTACAAAATATTAAACACAACAGAAGAAGAGTAAAATAGGTTGCATTAAAAAAAACAGAGGAAAGAGAAAATATAAAGCACTGAAAAACATGTAAATATTATCAGAAAAAGAATATATCAAAAAGAGAGAGAGAGATAAGGAAAGAGAAGGGAAGAATTACATAAAAGGAGAGAGAATTAGAGAAAAAGCAGTTTGTTGTATATAAAAGCCAAAAAGAATATGCTACATGAAGGTTCTGTTTATAAGAGACAAAGGAGCATAGAGTTTGACTAATAGATTACTATGATAGATGGAATGTATATATTTATGTGTGTGTCAAAGAGAGATAGAAAGAGACAAAGACAGACTAGAAGAAAATCATGAGATGGAAATATTATGCGGCTTTAACTCTTTCTAATTATCAGTAGTAATAATTATTTGTTAACAGTTATAGCTTTAAATATGGATTTACTTAACTCCTAAGCCACAAGCAAGATGCAAAACACAGTCAACATTTAGCAGAGTACAAATTATTTGGATTCAGAGATTTCCTTTTCCTAGAACAGTTATTCCACAATGGTTAAAGAGCCCAGTCTGTCCCACTACTTACGTATAGTTGGGGTCAGAATAGTTGGTTTGGTTTGCTTTCTTTGTTTAATGGCATATTAAGCAAGGATGCCAAAGTAGAAGAACAGTAGTGGAACAAATGTTAAACTGATTTGTTAGCGATAGATTGCAATATATGGAATAATTTTTCTTTGTTGATTTAAGCTAAATTGAATTGTTAAAAATATAACTGTTTGATCATTTAGCTTTTTGTCACTAAAAAATGTGTTTACAAATCATATATATTTGATATATATGTAAAAACAGGATTTGGCATTAAATAACCAATAATAGTTGATATGCCATAAAACCAAACCAAGCATTTTGTTGATAGCATTTTTAAATGAGCCTAAGCTCATTGTTTTGCACACAGTTAAATGGTTTCAAGTATTTCAGTCTAATATGAATAATTCTATTTACTATTAATCATTTGTTTGCACTCAGTTAAAATGGTTTCAAGTATTGCTATGTAACAGTAACAATTTAACATCAGTCATTTGTTTGCACACATTTAAAAAGATATACCAGTTTAATACAGGCAGTTCCTTGTTGTGTAACGGTTAAAGCACTGGACTGCAAAATTGCAGTATGCGAGGTCAAACTCCAGTCAAGCTATTATGTTCCCTTTCAGACATATACCCTTGGGAAAGATCTGAACCCCCTTATCCTCCTAGTTATGGGTTAAATAGCACCACTACTGTTCTTCTAGAAGGATGGATTTGGCATTAAATAACTCAAGAAGGCTGATATGCCATTAAAAAGAACAAAAAATCAGTCTGACGGTAATTATATATATTTTTGTGCACACCTTGTAGATAGTTCTTTATATTCTATCTATGTTGCTGTCAAATAGAACTATGATCTGAGAAGTATCTTTAAAATCGACAAAAATAGAATTAAAAATACAGTAGTCAAAATTTAACTGACAAATACAATTACAACTGCACTCTACTTAAACATTCAACTTGTATCACATCTTACCTGCTAATAAACAAAGATGGTGATTATATCTTAGTAGGAAATAAAAAAGGAAAATTTTATGACTCGATTTGAACTTTTGTAACCAGTTTTCTTTCTGGCCTAATTAGCCAGTGAGCTGATCTTGACCAGGGCTGAAAAATTGAATCTCACTGAAGGTTTATTTATTCTTTGATTGAACTGCTTTCTACCAGTGATATGAGAAGAGCTGGAGAGTTGCAATAAAACTACAAATAAAAAATTAATAACATTATAAATGTGAATAATATATGCAGTGTCTTTAAAATTTTATCATCAGGATTAAAGTTTCTTATGAGAGCAACTTTAACTTTTAAATAGCAATAGTAAAATCATATTAAACAATTTGAGAATACTCTTTTAAACAGTCTTTCTACTGAACTTATTGTACCACCTGTTTGTCAATGAATCATCTTTAACACACAAGAAAAAAAAAATACAGATGAAAAAAGAAACGTACAAAGATGGTTTGATAACATTCGAGGTGTGATTAAAATGTATCATGACATAATTTTTTTTTCAATTTTAGAATTTTAAATTTAAATGATGTGTGCATAGCAGACCAACTTATATAGATGAACACTAGACAAATTAGTGCTAGTTCTCGGTCATTTTTATTGATACTTTTTTTAAATTAGCACTTTTTGGCAAAACATAACATTGAGCAACAGAAGCACTCTCCATACTCCTACTGTGTTAGCAAGGCTCAGAACGTGCTGATTGCATCCCTTGCAGAGGGGTGAAATCCCTTTGATCCTTCAAAAAAGGATAACCTGGGTATAACACTCAACTACATCTGGTGGTGAGGGTCCAGTTCTGGAGCTCAGAGGTGTATAGAGCACTCTTTCACAGACATTACTCCCAGGTCCACTGATTTGGAGTGATAGTACCTCTTAGGTTCCAATCTATAAGATACCTAAATCTGTTTGATAATTATTAGCATTTGATAGGATAATTAAAACCATAAAACACTGCAAATTATTTGTATTAGAAAAACTTGAAACCAAATAGCGGGGATTAGAAAGAAAAAGAAATAAAAATAAAATAAATAAATTCAAAAGTAATGTTCTCCCAGAAGCCCAGTGACTGGAAGCAAAATCTGCACATGCCTAAAAGATAGGCTTACTGGCTCCAAAAAGAGAAACTTTTTCAGTAAGTAGTGATCACTTTGACTAGACAGATCTCTTTTTCTCAGCTGCTGGCAGGGTAACACACATGCTTGCTAAGTCCTGGGCTTCATATGATTACTTTTCATTTTTGAATATACTCTATACATACATCTTCTCATATTGATTTATTCATTGCTTAGTTTAAGAGCATTTTATTGACTAACTGGAATTATCTGATCTTCTATTGATAGTTTACAAATTTACATCTCTAACTTGTGGATCCTCATGTTGCATTACCACAAGCATCAAATTGAACACTGTTGTATTTTCTGGTATTCTTTGCAAAGTTGTTCATATACACTGAAAGTCTTGAGGGACAAAAGAGTTTCTAGTCAGAGAGTTGTTGAAAGACATTTGTGAGAAATACATCCTGGTCATTGAAAGTTTCCAGAGTATAACAGATAATTCTAAGAAAAAGGTTATGAACAAAAAAAATGTGCTCAAGCTTGCAAGCCTTTTTTACAGAAAGGTGTGGAAGCTAGTGAACATCTTACCACCAACACAGTCTAGAATAACAACACTGTGAATACAGTGTATAGAACAACATTGCTCAAATTGGGATCCTCTTTATCAAAAAAAAAAACAATCAGTATTTGGTAAAAAGAAAACGTTGGCCAATCTTTTCACATATATGCACAAGTGTAACTTCTATAATAACATTTTCTACACTTGTGGGTTTGAGCGTGTTTTCAACTGTTTGTGACAATTTATCAAGGACATTATCTCTCTGTCAGTGGGTCTATATCCCAAATACATAAATTCTATTTCTTTTCCAATCCATACAAAATAATCAAAATCAAGTCCCCAGTCTTATTTCAGAATATCAGACACCCTTCCCCTATCATCATGAAACAACTGTTCCAACAATTTCTTTTCTAACACAAAAAAAACTACTTTGTTTCAGTGTAAAATAACATATTTTACAAAAATACCATCTTAAGTTAACTTGATAAAAAAAATGTCACTGGATTCAATAAATTTAAAGCTCACATTTTCTATTTAGCATTTATGGCCATAGATCAGAGGGATGGGCAAAATCAATCCATGCTGCTAGATATCTTAGGGCATTACAAGCCCCTGTAGCCAATTTTTTTCTTTTTAAATATGGCCAATTTTAGGACCATTTTGAGATCATAAAACTTACACTAAGTATAATGATTATATATGTAACCACTCATGTATATCAGTGATTCATAAAGTTTACTTGTTTATCTATTATAAATATGCATTTCATTTTTGCTTTTTTATGATCTTTTAGTATTGATATATTGTGACTCCTCATTATTTTTTTATATTTTTTCTTTGATTTTATTGTTTTCCTTCATAGGATCAAGGAAGATTATGTTGTTCTGTATTATTACTAACTCATTCCCCATGAGAAATATGTTACCAAAGTTTAAACCCCTGAGATTGTCTGTAAAAAAATACAAAAAAGAAAAAATGCACTTTTACGTATGTTAAATAAATTTCTTATAAATCATATTATAGATTAATTTATTATATCATATACTGTAAGAATGGTCGAGAATTTTGGTTGAATTGCAGTAAGATGAAGGTAATTCTGTATTTATTTGAATGGAATGGAATATAATATGATTTCAAAATGGTCCTGAAATTGGCCATATGAAAAAAGGAAATCATTCATGAGGCTTAGAGTGCCCTAAAACACTTAACTGCATAGCTTGACTTTGTTTATCCCTAATAGACATATGTGATCCATGTGTATGAATATTTTGATACTGCCCTGCTGTACACCCAGTTCCAAAAACCCATTTCTTTTACTGGTAAGGACTGAGAGCTATAGATTTTAGAGAGAAAATAAAAACTATGGGAGAGAAAAGGAGGCAGAAAGAAAGATAAAGAGAGGGAAACAGAGAAAAAGGAGTAACACAAAGAAGGAAAAAAAATCACTCTGGAGGTGTGGAGGAATATGAGGGAGGGAGAAAAGCAAAGAGAAACAGAAGAAATACAGATGAGAGAAAGAGTAATGGGAAGAACAAAAATGAGAAAAAATGAGGAAAAAACCCACAGAAACAGGAGGGATGAAAGGAAGGAGGAAAAGAGCTGAGAGAAAGAGGAAAATCAAATGGTAGCCAGGCACAAACTGGTGGAAAACAAGGAAGGAAGAGAAGAAGGCAGAAAAGAGGGGGACCGGGAAGAAACAGATAAACATGAAGGAGATAAGAAGAAATAAATAGGTGAAACACAGAGTGAAGAAGGCAGGGAGAAAAAAGAGAAATACAAGTGAAGGATACTGAGAGAAAGAGAAAGTGAGAAATCCAAGAAACATGAGGGAAGGAGATAGAGAGAAGTAAGAGAAAAAATATGACAAGGAGAACATAATTCTCTATGAACTGTAACAAACAAGAAAGAGACAAAGAAAGCAAAGATAATTTCCATTATCTCTAATATACCATGTGAATGATTTAAGAGACCAGTCACTTTTATATTGACTTGGCTGTGACTGCATTTTTCCAGTCCATTGCTCAAAACTCAGCACTGAACAAAAGACACAATGTAACCTCATATTTTGCACATGAACATCCTTGGTATTAGGGCAATTGACATTCTGGTTACAAGAGCAAACAAAAGAAAAAAAAAAGATTATATATATATATATATATATATATATATAAGCCAGTTAGCAATATAGTAATGTACTGCTTTCAATATGGCACAAGCATTAACATGTATACACTTCCACATGCCCTGTGTTCAAAACCTGGCAACAAGCATCTCCTACAAGCGGATGAGGAAAAGGAAGTAAGGCTGGCATTGATCTTAAATGGTGCTTCTAAGCATCCATTGCATGCTGAAACCATCCAATCAAGATGAATTCTTGCTTTCTGCCTATCCAAATTGAGAAGAATCCAAAAATAACACGAACCCATTATTCCAACCAAGTTAACAGCAGATAGGGAATCGGCAAGCACTGATTGCAAGTTTTCTGCTGTAAACAAGTGATGCTACTTTTTATTCAAAGTTGATAAATATTATATTGAAGTAGGATTTGCAAGTTCGGCTCATTGGTGAGAGAAATGACTGGTATTTTATAAGCTCCATTCTTTGTACTCACTTTATGAAACCTGCCAATTCAAGTGGATTAGAATAATATTTATGAAAATGCTTTGATTATATTATATATATTACTGCACTGTACCAAAAAATAGCACCTTATAGTGATATCTTTGAAAAATTTGTTTAAAATATTTAGATAATAAATCAGTTTCCAGTCAAATTTTGTAAATACCACAAAGTGTTAATCAAAGAAAATTTCATCATCATCATCATCATCATGTTGCACCACCAGCACCCTGACCCTCTCTCACCACCCATCTCTGTCGTCCATTGCTCCTGATAGGTCTTCTATATTGGCACAAAGCTGTTGTATATAGGTTCTAGCTGGTCGTCCTTGCCTTTGCTTGTCCATGTGCAGGGGTCCACAGGAGTATGTCACTTATGAATTTGTCCCTACTTCTCCAGCAGTTTCCTGTATGTCTGGTTTGTCTAACTCGGATAGTTTTCATGATGGGTGGTAGGTGGCTGTACAGTTGCTTCTTTGAAGGGTGGTTCCTCCAGGATTTGTTCAATATTGCTCGCAGCATTCTTGTGAAATTGCTGTCAAGCTTTTTCTCTATACGTTTAGTTAGTGTCCATGTAGTGCATCCATATAGCAGTATCAACATGACTGCTGCTTGGAAAAAACTGCATTTTATCTTATCAGTCAGGTCTGACTTCCATATGACCGATAGCCTATTGATAGCTATCCATGCTTTTGCTCATCATGCGCTGATGTCTGTCTTGCTTGTTGAGACTGCTTCCTAGGCAGGAAAACTTGATGAGACACTAATTCCTAGGTAGGTGAACTAAAAGAAAATGCAAAAAGATAAAAATACTTAGATCTTGCTAAAGAATTGAAAAAACTATAGAACATGATAGTTATAGTGATACTCATTGTAATTAGTGGGTTTTGAAAGGAAATTGGAAAAAGTGGAGGTAAGAGGAACCATTGTTACCATCAGCTAGAATACATTCTGGAGACTAGTTAACACTAGTTAAAATTGGTATGAAAAACTTGCTAGGAAAAAAGTAATATTGTACAGGATATGCATTCAATCTCAACTTGATCATTATTTTTCAAGGAAGATAATTGAATGCTATTTATCGAGTACTTCCCTTCATTATTTTCAACAGAATTATAATATGAATTCTGAAAGGAATTGATCTGACTGAGCTGTTGTGGCAGTTTTTAAGCAATCTAATCAAAAAAGGAAAAGATCATTGAAAAGAATAAGGTTTATTTTAAGTTTGCAAATAAAATTAAATTTGGTGCCTACCCATCCAATTTCAAGCTATCTCAGGAGATTAAGCAATTCTATAAGATATAGCTTACATGTTTTAGTTGAGATAATTTATTTCCTTGAAAACAAAAATTAGTTCTAGTAAAATTGAATAAATAAACAAATGACTAAAAGAATGGACAAAGGATTCCAACATGAATCAAGTAAGAAGATTATTTTTGTAAATAAAATGCATTTATAACTAAGAGAGATAACAAATATTAATCAGAGAGTACTTTCCCTTATGCATTTGTTTATTTGTATTAAATCATTATAAAATGGATGTGAATCATCTTTATGCTTAAAGGTAGATAATATTTGATTCTCTCTTTTCCCACAAACACTAAATTTTAAGTAATTGTAATATTTTAAAACAATTTCACAAAATGGCTCATGAACACAATCTTAGTGCTTAAGATGTCAAAATACTCCTGTCATTGTGATTGTCATTTACTAAGCTTATCTTTGTAATGGTGCAAAGAGAGTAAACTCACTTGAAATGGTCAAAAAACTTGCTCACTGAACCTATAAAGGTATGTATCATTGTGATTATAATTTCTTACAGCAGGTATAGAATAGAGGTTGAATAAGATATCAAACAAGAGATAAAGTTCTTTTATCACACACCTAACCAACTCCAATCACTTAGAATGATGGAAATGTTTTAATATTTCTTCTCTGAATATTAGCTTAGGTATATATGTGTGTAGAGAGAGTGTGAGAAAAAAGAGTACAGAAACAAAAAAAATAGCTGTGCCATCAACAATGTCTTTATCAGATGACTGTTCTTTGGGTTAAGCATAGTTTCATGATGGAAGCATCATTACCATTCACCCAGAGTACTGTATCATTATCTTTCATTATCACCAGACTTTCTTGGTTTTCTGTCACATTGTGGCAATGCTAGACTAAAATGCAACCTCATCATGTAATTCTTTTTCTATTCTCAACTGACTTCTCCTGCTAATGCAGATAAATGCACCAAATTTTAGACAGCTGACTAGGAACAAGCAACATTTTTCCTCAAATTCCTCTGTAAATTGCCTTCTTGAATGAGTTTTACTATCCTTCTCATAGTATCAATTTTTAGTTCTTTTGTTAGAGCTATATTTCCTTTCAATTATGTTTGCCAACCACTTGTTGAGTTCTTGAAAGAACTGTTTGTTAACTATTGACAGACTTGCATATCTTGTTTTCTGCTGGAATTTGTTTTAGAAATGCAAATTACAAGATCATTCCATAATTTTTTTTCTTTAATATTCAGTTATACCAGAATATTTTCGTCTGCAAGTGTTTGAAAAAAATATACTAATAATTCAAATAATTCAGTTTGGTTTGTTAATGGTATATAAAAGCCAGAATATTCAGCTAGTAAATAAAAATGTTCTGTGGCTAATCTGTTATTAGTTTATTTACTGCTAAATAAAAAAAAATTCAAGGTGAATACTAAGAGTGCTAATTCCAAAATTTTTGCTATCAGTAGGACTAGAGGTTATATTATATACATTTTCATGAGCCATACAATCCTGATGTGTTAAGTCACATGACTAGATTTCATAGTTTTCTGTCATTTTGTAACATATAACATTTGTGTGTCCATTTAAACACACTCTTACGATATTCAATGATAATGAAATTTTGAAAATATTAAAGTGACAACTTAAATGGCATCATGAACAAAGCCTTCAAAATCAAAGTTATTGGATCTTGACAGAAAAAAATCAAATTAATAGAATAAAAGTTGTATTCATGAGCTACTAAAATGTTATTGTCTAATTTCTTTTTTACAGTTGGTTTGCCATGTTAGTCAAATATATTTGTTAGTGTGTGTTTGTGACTTTGCTGGTTTTATCCCAAGTCATTAAATGGGTCTATGGTGTAAAGAAAACATTACAGTGGGTTTTTTTAATTACAAAACTTTTAAATTTTACTCTGGCAAGCAAAACAAAAATACTAAAGAAAAAAATGTTGAGATTTTAATTAGATTTTTAAAATCAAATGTCAATTTCTTAGTAAAATCTTTTGGCAGCTCCTGATGGTTTTTCTTTTATTTGTTTTTCATCACCAAACAAAGTTCTATTGTACAAACAAGGTGTGAACATAAATGTCAAGACTTGAGCATTAATTTTTTTATAGTTTTTTTAATGGAGTGCACAGTTAACCAGTTTATATGATACAAGGATGATGTCATGACATGAAGACAAAAAGATGACAATTCCCTCAACAATTTGATCTGCTATCGTGATACTTTTAAGTCAGCAGGTTTGGTGAAACACAAGGTTGTATAAGTACAACAACCTTTACACCTCTATAATAACAAGAACTAGTTTTGTGTAACTTTTTCTAAAATTAAAAATTCCTCTCAGCAATAGGATTTGAGAAATTGGAAGACATAAAAAGAAAAAAAATGATTTGAACAAAGAAAAGTTAGCTGGAGTAGTTGTGTTGAATATCAAGTGGACTATTTTTATCTGTGATTCATTTTTGTCTTTGTAAATATAGCTTTACTCTGGATACTTTCTGAATATACTGAGCATATATGATGGACTCTCAATAAATTTGATGTACAAGGGACCAACATTTCAGTTATAGAAGTTGAAGCAAAAATTTTTTAAGGCTCACTTCCTTTTTGTCACAAGAGGAAATCTCAGATGCACCAGTTGAGTTTGTCTGTTTGTCTCCTTCACTGGCAAGTCCAATTGGTCATCCAATAAAAAAAATAAAACAATTCCGACTGTAATTCTCTCCTCACTCACAAGCTCGAGTGATAATCTTCGTGACAAACAAGAAAAAAAACAAAGTCTGACTGTTAATCTCTCCTCACTAGCAAGCTCGATTGGTAATCTTCTTATCATAAAGTCTGACCGTAAGTCACTCCTCACTCACAAGCTCGATTGGTAATCTTTGTAACAAAATAAAGTCTGACCGTAAATCACTCCTCGCTCTCTTGGTATTGCAACAAGAGAACTCCTAGCCATGCCAACGCAATTGTTTTTATCTCTGTCCAAACTGGCCAAAATTTGCATGAGAGCATCTCTACATTCTACAAATCACACCCTCACCCTCAGGAATGTTTCCTTACCTCACGTGTGAAACACGTTCTCGCCCATTTTGGATTCCACGGCAAGTCATTCTTTTCATTACAGAAGTGAACCATTAGTTTCATTTTGTTTAATGTCATATTAATCCTTCTTAATGCCAAAGTCATCCTAGTAGAAGAACAGTAACTGGGAGAGCTAATGCTTTCATGCCTTCCCTAAAGGTATTAGTTCAAAAATGAACATTATAGTGTGACTGGAGTTCCATCTCAGTTACGATGATTTCACTGTCCAGCAAGTTTGGCTCAATGCTAGGGGAATGCCCTCTGAACTGTTGGAACATGTAGAAGTCACTGCTCTAATGGGCAGAATAAACAATAACAACAACAACATTTATGGTTCAGCAGCCCTAGCTAGCGTCTAGCTGGCAGACAAAAAATAAAATGAGCGATAACTCAATACCAAGCCTGTAACATCTTAAGCAAGCCAGTGTATACACACACTAATATACCCTTTCACTGGGCCAGCAACCAATCACTGCCCAGAGAATGGACTTAGCCACTTGAGAACAATCGAATGCCCTAATGTCCATACGATCTCACCTCAAGTCGTAGCTCATGGCTTATTATGCAAATGAGTATTTACACACAGCTACCAAGCTTTACAAATGAATTCCAACAGAATACCTACAAAGGTGATATATTTATATTGATAAATGCTTACACAGAACCAGCCACATCAGACGAATAGTGTACCAAAGGGCCAAAGATTCTTCCAAACAACAGTTCGGAATACCAAATTTTTATTTCACCTAGACTGGTTATCCAACTAAGGTTAGAGAGTCCTGCCTTTTCAACTATTTTAACCACAGCTGCAATGAGAAGAGATTTATTTCTTTTCTAATGGCATAAACACAAAAGTAAAATGCTAACAGCTTTGTCAAAGATTCACACTCAACTCATTGATCCCATTTCCTTATAATGAGGACTATTACATCACATATTCATCCATATCTGAAGAGTATTGTTTGGGTAAATCTCTGGTGTACTGGCGCACCATTCTTTTATCAGCTTATTTAAAAAGTATAGACAGTTTTACACAGGCCTTTATCACTATATATAAATTACCTGTGTCAGTAATCCAACTGTTCACATCATTAACAGAACTGGTCAGTCTTCATAAGTCAAGATCGACATATATATATATATATAACAGTGGTGTATCTTAAAAAAATATGCTGGGGTAAAAATAACTCTTCTGTTCATGCAGATGGAATCAAAGAATTAAAAATAATTAAAGATCAAAAGAAATGTATTGTATCAACACCAAAATGTCAATGGAATTTTTTTAGTGATTATATTTACAGTAAACCTCTGTGTATAACTTTTAAAAATCTGACAAATTTGAAAAATATTACAATATTCAATTACAACAAATGCATAACTTGCTACTTAGGAATATATACCACTTTATATATATATATATATATATATATATATAATCATTAACACATACAATTTATATATACGTCCTCATTAAGTTGTGCAGATAGCACATAGTTATCCCTCTTTCCTGAAAAACTTCATAAATTTTTATTTGGACTGCAACAAAAAATCTAATATAGTAATAGGCTTTTTTTTAGGTGAATATCTGCTTATAAGTTTCAAGTGTTCATTACAATAAGTAAAAATTGACTGAGATTCCCTAAAGTATTGTACAGTGCAATTGAAATAAATTATCAAATAAACCCGATAGATTTTCTTAGGAATACATACTCTGAGATATATATATATATAAAATATGTAAAAAACTGCATAGGTTTCTCAACAAGTTTAGTTTTGGTTCAGATATCCTAACAAATTTGAAAGTTGTTGACATTTTTTATATTACTTTAATGGTGGTACTATGTTTCTGTTCGAAAAAAAAAAAATAATCAAAAGCCTTGTTATATCAACACAGGATTGAATCATCCAAAGCAAGTGTTTAGACATGTGCCCTATAATATAATGACTCAATTTTCAAGTAGTTCTTCTAGTATTGACATTTTCAACAAGAAGAAAAGTGATTATGAGCAAGCTCATAAAAATTGTTGGTATTGAACAAGCCTAATGATGAATAAACTGACTTTGATGATAAGAAAAAAGAATATATCAAAGTAGATTTCATAGTTTGCACCACCCTTTATCAAGGCAGTTAAAAAAAAAATGGCAAGTGAACTTTTTAAAATATTAAAGAAGCATTTTTCATCCACTAATGAATTGAACAAAATATTTAACTAAAATAGAGTTGAATTAAGCTACAACAATATGCCAAATATTGCTAGTAACATCAACTAACTTAATATGTGTAAATCAATCAAGAAAGAACAACTTTATAATTGTAATACAAAAACTGGAAAGCCCTCTTGAAGTGAATGTATTTATTAAAATGTATACAGATGGATGGGCAAAATAAAAATGTATACTTGGGCTCTACTCAAGGAACTTTCAAAAAAGGTTTTATAATTATAAAACCAACTTAGTAGATGCCAGATATGTGGTGTATCAATAAGTTTCCAGACTTTTTTTGTACAGACATCTAAAATTGTGAAAAATCAGTATGTTATTGCTATACATCTTATGAGATGACTGACCAATTTTTATGATTTCAGGTTCAAAGGAACAGCTACAGCAGGATTTGGAATACATGATTGTCACAGCTGGTGAATTTCAAAAATCCAATTTGGATGTGAGGACACCTTAGAAGAACGATATACAATAAAATTCTGTTTTAAACTTGGAAAAAATGCCACAGAAATGAATGGAATGCTTCAGACTGCTTTTTGAGCACCTTGCATGAATCGAGCATCAATTTTTGAGTGGCATAAGAGATTCAAGGAAGGCAGGGAGTCTGTGAGGAATGATGAGAGGTGTGGGAGGAGTAAGGAAGTCAATACACCACAGTTGATTGGACAAAGGTTTAGGTTTATGGTTACTATGTTGAGGTTTTACGGGAGTTCAAGAAGAGATTCTGTCAGAAGAGGCTAGCACTCTTCAAATCGGATCAGTGGCATTTCCACCCAGACAATGCACCAGTCCATAACTCCATCCTTGTCACAGACTATTTGACCAAGGTGGCTATCAAGACAGTTCCTCACCGTCCCTATAGTCCAGACCTTGTTCCTTGTGACTTTTGGTTATTCCCTAAGCTCAGAGGCTGTCGTTATGAGACAATTGAGGAGATGAAAGAGGCTGTGACGAAGGTCATTGACACACTCACACAAGGACTTCCATGGGGCCTTCCAGAAGTTGTTGGAATGGTACATCATGTGCATTGCAGCCAGAAGAGATTACTTTGAAGGGGACTAGAGTTTCATGTGAGTACTAGCAATAAAAGTGCCCATATGAAAAGAGTCTGCAAACTTATTTAATAATTCTTTTATATCCATAGTAACACTCTCTAAAAATTTCTAGGACATTAAAAAAGACAGAGAAAACTATCTTGAAGTGGGAAATTGTTAAGTGAGCAAGGAGGGTGATAAATTTTGCCTTTAATATATGGAAAAAACTGGCTATTTTCATGTACCCCAACTCTGAAAAATTATCAAATCAAAGATCTGGGACGTTGTATGAATGTAGGCACAAAAGTAAATAGGTGCTTCATAGTTAATTGTCTATGTGTTTTGTTATCCCAACCCTCAATGCCATTTTTTACTGTATTCTTATGAATATTTGTCTTTTTGCCCCAATTATTTTCCGGCAGAGTTTTCCTGAATAACCTTTTCAGTTAAACCTCAATAGTAAATTTCCATTTCTTATTTGGTCTTCTTAATCAGTTTCATGTTTGAATTGAACACTTTTTCAGCATTTATTGTATTGTGATTCGCTTGGTTTTCTTTTTTCCAACAAAGTCAGTATTGTTACTTGATGGTTTTTTCTTTCCTTTTCCCAACTAGTTATTTTCTTTTTTCATATATGTGTGTGTGTGTGTGTGTGTGTGTGCAAACATACTATCATTATAGATATTAAGTGACAGGGAAAATTGAATTAACTTTAGGGTAAAACAATACTCACTGCTGATTACTAACTATATCTACTGTTGTTTGTAAATTTCTGATTATGAGTTCTTAAAAATATGCCCAGTTTTGAATAGCTAATAAACATTTATAAAAATGATAATTTCTTAATATGGAGTCTAATTCAGTTCTTAGTCATATATGATTATCTGTGATTCTATATATTCATTCTATGAGTAGAGAAAATGATACTGAATATCAGTCTAATTGATTGAAAATGCACTCATTGCTGCATTAGCGACCATTCAATTATTTTCATTGAGTTATAAAGAGTAACTAGGTATAAAGAGTCAATTAGATACAAATAATCCAATCCCATAAACCCTCATAGCAATAAATAGATTATTTGGAAGAACTTAGATTGAAACTAGTCTTTATTTTCTGCAATATGTCCTCTGTAACATTTAAAGACCAAGCTGAGTAGTAGAGTACACATCATGAGACTTAAGAAGTTTGAGATTCCATTACGAGCCAGTTGGAGCAGAAGTCAGCAGTATATCTTGCTGGTCATTGGGTTGGTACTTTCAGCCTTATTCATAGAGAGAAGAGAAATTTCCATTTCTTGATAAGGGAAAAAAGAGAGGAAAGAATTGTAAAGATACATGAATGATAAAAAATAAAATTGTTTGAAATAAAAACAATGTAAGATTTATGGTGTGAAATGAGACATAGGTTAAAAAGGAATATTCTTGATATTAAGGGTAAAGTCCTTCATATGTATATGGAAACATATTAGAGACAAGTGCAAAAATTCTTGTCATCAAAGTCTTTTTATATGTTTAGTATCCCTTTTTTGCTTTTTGGTAATAAACAAACTTCCTACGCAATATGATGAGAATCTTGATTTTTATTTCATCCAGCTTCTCCAAGAACATATATATCATATGGAAAGTTTTAGTAAATAGCCATGATTGACCAAGTGTTAAGGTGACTGCTTGAGAAGGTTTCTTATGAATTTTTACATCGATGACTCAACTTCAGTGTAATCAAATTTTAAATTTTATTCACAATTGGTTACAAAATGCAGTTTTCCTCATCACATGACTGCTCCAAACTATGTCAGCCTGACTGTTAGAGTCAGATCTGGTGCCTTACTATCTGATATTTTAGATCTATTTTTAGCTTTTATGAATTGTCTGAAACCTCCTCTCCACCAATAGAAATTAAAATTTCTATTAGTTTAGAAACCAAAAGTTTTTGGAAGTCTCAGAACTAACTTAGAAAAAAACAACTTAAGTTACAACTGAAACAGAAAATATATATCAGCTATGACATCTGTATCCTTTGTCAAAATGATTTTCTCTGTGTGTTATAGTAAAATGTTTCAAAATGGCTAATTCCTTTGCCATTATGGATCTATATCAATCAAAATTAAAACTATCTTTTCTTGAAAATTGAATGATGGTATACTGATATATTCCATGCACAAAACTTGGCTCTTCACTATTTAAGTACATCACCATTGTCAATTTAGTTAATATTGGGGTCAATATATGATTGACAAAGTAAAAAATAGCTGAGGTTCTTCATCTAGGATTTGGACTTGAATTGTTAAGTTCATTTCTTCTTACAATAACTGTTTAACCATGCACACACATGCGTGTGCGTGGTTAAACAGTTATTGTAAGAAGAAATGAACTTAACAATTCAAGTCCAAATCCTAGATGAATCTATTTGCATTTCACATAGTTTTAATACCTTTGGGAAAGGTATCCATCCAATTATTATCTCTCTACCTGCAAGTAAATATTATTGCAGTTTGGGCTCTTTAACCTTAATATGGCAACCAGTGAAAGAGAAGGTAAACTAAGTGCAAACCTGTTAAACTCTGCTTAATAATTGATCTTGTATCATATCCTGCTAATGTGGAGATATTGGTAAAGACACACACACACACACACAAATGCTACTGCATTTATAAGAGTCCTTTATAAAACGGAAAATGTTTGGACAATTGAACGTCTTCTTTGTATTCTTTATGGTGTTAACACAATGTTTCAGCTGATCCATTCTTTAAAGAAGTGAATGTAAATCCGGTGTATAGTATGATATACAAGTATCATGTAAAAATTTCTGTAAAGGAACTATAGGGTAAACAAAATGTCCCACACTCAGAAGCTGAGCATGATAAACATGCCACCCTTATGCTAGAAAGAGTACACAGACCACCAGATTAACCAGAGATATGTGTGCCACTCTAGCAGAGAACAGAGACAATTTTAAATGCATCTAATTCAGTATGTTCTATTCAAAGTTATAATTAGTGCCAAACAGCATCAATACAATTATTGAGGAGATTTGGTGTCTATTTCTTTCCTACCGCATGACAGTCAATCTAGAACTTAAATTCACTTGTAGACAATGTAACATTTTTCAATCTGTTTATATTAAAAAAAAAAAAAAAGATTTGTATATCAATTATTTTAATGAAAGATATTTCAAGTCTGATCTCTTTTTTCCTTCAATCAAGATTAAGCTCACACTCATCATAGTCGAGTTTCAAAAGGACCTCAATAAACTTACTAAAAAATGAATTGTTTTCTATCTCATCATTTATATTCCCACGAATTATGTAAGCATAAGCCATGATGCACTTGTTCATAAAATACTCTGTGACTCAAATAAATAAGAATTCAAAGAATCATCAATAATTTTACAGGTGGGAGAGAGAGAGAGTTTCTTTGTAATTTGATACACTTTATTTAATTTCTCACATTTTTATAATAGCGATGATAATTCTATCAAAATTTCATTTGGACAATTGAACCTCTACTTTATATACTTGATACTTTTGATACAATGTTTCAGTATATCAATTCAGTCCTTGTTAGGTATATAATCCAAGAGAAAAACAGAAATCCTCTCTGGAATGAAATCCAGATAATTGACAAGCAGCATAGTTGATGAATGAATACTCAAGTGTCTTGAAATTTAAAAATGATCATTTTGTTGTTTGGGAAGTGTCATTAACATACTAAGAATTGTTTGGACAACAGAACCTTTTTCATATTCATAATGTTGTCAACACATTTCAGCTGATCTATTATTCAAAGAAGAGAAAGTTTGTCTTTTCTCCCCATAGATTAATACAACTGATGAGGCCTGAAAAATAGATTGGCTAAAATGACTTAACACTGTCAACAAAATAAAGAAAAGTTTCAGCTGTTGAGTAATTCCTTCAAGAAAAAGAACTTATCGTGAGCAAACAAACAGTTATAAAATTCATAATTTTAAATGTTTTACAAATATCTACAATATTAAGAGAGAGTTTAACTGAATAACCAATTCCTGGTAGAAAAAGAGCTTACCATAAGCAGACAGTTATAAAACTTATAACTTTAAATGTCTGAACAATATCAATAATATGAAGAAACAGTTCAAGTGACCAAACAATTCCTGATAGAATTAGAGCTTACCATGAGCAGACAAATGATTATAAAATCCATAATACTCTGAACAGAATCTTAATATTATTCACAATATCCTTTTCGTTTGTTACAGCAAAACTCAAAGATCAATAAAGCTCTGGCCACCAAATTTTGTGGTTACTAATAGAACGTGGAACCATGTTTTTAGCATATCTGAAACATCCAAAAATATTTACAATCTTTAGTGCAGTATTTCATTCATAGTGTATGTTTTATACGACACTGTATCCTTATATAGTACTTTATTTATTTGTAGTTAATTATAAGATAAATTCTATATATGTATAATCCAAACATTTAAATTTCAGTTTTTAATTTTAAAAATTTCTTTGTAATATATGAATATTACCTAATATATAGATATTACTTTCAGATATTTCATAGAATACATGCATAATAATTGCACAGATTTGTATAGGAGCATAATCAGTCATCATTAAGGTTTAGTTTTTTTATTTAATGGCTTATCAACGTTCAAAGGTTACTTAATGTATAAGCCATCATTTTAGAAGAATAGTAGTAGTTCTATTCAACCCTAAACTATGGGAGATTTGGGGATTAATACTTTTCCCAAGGGTATTAGTCTGAAAGTGAATGTAATAATATGACTGGAGTTCAAACTCACTTGTTATGATGTTACACTCCAGTACATTAGCCACAAACCATGGGGACTCCCACCCTTATTATTATATAGTTTGATTTGTCCTATCTGTGAGATCCTATTAAACGGGATGGAAATCAAAATTGAATTTTATTGTAATGGATCATCGGTTATATATATATATATATATATATATATATCAAGGATGGATTTGAAGCTCCCAATATAAAAACCTGTAGAGTCAACATGTCAAACAAGATCAAAGACTTTTGGTGCCTACTAACTCACACCACATGCAAAGCCAGCCAGCTAAGAACAACACACTTACTTACCTCCTGGCCCTTATCTAGTGGAAGAAGACAACATATGTATCCTCTAACCTACCAACTTCAATTTTGATTTTAAAAAGATATGTTTGTGATAATATTTAGGCAGACAAGAATTTTGGCCAGTTGCAGAGATGTGTGCATTAGAAAAATATAAATGAAAGATATTCTGTTCTAATAAGCTTATTGCACTTTTGTAACCTGTTATAAATTATGCAAAAATAATAATACATATGAAAGACAATTTTGTGGCACTTAAACTTCCTGTTTGTAACTTTTGCTGTTTGTTTATTTTTGTTGACATTTCGTTTCACTTGAAAATTTTCATTTGCTACCTTCCAATATGGAATCAAAAGCGTACACTTTGACAAACACAATACTACCCCAACTACATTATCATCAAGGCATATTAACAGCAGAGATTCTCTTGACACTCTCTCTCTCTTTCTTTCTCTCTCTATTCTTATCATCAATCACTCTTGGTAAGTCCTCTAGACGGCATCCAATGTTCTCACTGAGCTGATGAATGTAATTTTTTGCTGTTTGGGCAACACTAGTGTGTCAATGTGTAGGAGTTCATAGGAGAATGTTACCCTTAGTTTGTCCTTACTTTCCCAGCTGTGTCCAACATGCCTTGCTTGGATGGTTTGTAAGATAGGAGGCCAGTAGGGGTAAAACTGCTGTTTTGTGGGGTGCTGCCACCAGGATTTGTTTAAAATTGCATGCAGTATCCTAGTGTTGTTTCCATCTCCCCTTTTTTTAAAAATTTACTTGCCACCAAAGATAGCCTTTTAAAGTTAAATAGAACTTTACAGTCATTGTAGCAAAATAATCAAAATGGAAACAATTTTTAATTAATTATATTATTTGTAATCTATTCAAACTTTGAAATGGGCATTTCTGATATTGGTTGATAATAGAAGAAACTATTTAAAATGTGTGATAAAGATTTATGCAATATAAAAATCAAATTAAATAATTCAATATTTTTCAATTTTGTTCTCATCATAAAACATTTCAGCCAAATTAGAATTTGATTATTAATTAATGTGAAAGCAATAATTATTCATGCTGTACCTCTGACATTTTAATTCATTTAAATTATTACTTCAATGTAACCTACTTCACCTGTTTGCTCAATTAAAATAAAAAAATAATGATTTATACTGAATAAATTTTACTATAAATCAAATACAACAATGTGTATATAAAAAAAAATGACCAAATCAGCTACATCTTGACATATCTTTATTTGTACTGACATTGGTTTGTTCAGACTTAATTTTTATACAGCAAATCATTTTTGTTAATAATTTTGACTAGTATTATTATCTTTCATTTTTAGATATACAGAAGTAAATTAAGTAGCTCATTTTTGTAGATAAATATATTTATCTCTTTTCTTTTAGGAAATTTTTAACATTTTTGGTGGATGCTCTAAATTATAAACACTAACCTTTCTGATTATTGCCCTTTTAT
This sequence comes from Sepioteuthis lessoniana, assembly GCA_963585895.1. Classification (NCBI taxonomy): domain Eukaryota; kingdom Metazoa; phylum Mollusca; class Cephalopoda; order Myopsida; family Loliginidae; genus Sepioteuthis; species Sepioteuthis lessoniana. The sequence continues at coordinate 74,369,721 of OY757911.1, read as the reverse complement.
TTTTACCTAAAACCATCCAAAAAAAAAACTTCCTTATCAAAAATTTCAAACAGGATTCTAGAAAAATTACGACTGAAAATGAATAATAACACATATTTATCACGATTCAATTTCAATTAAAATGCACAAAAGGGCAAACCTCATTAGGAAAACATCAACTGTCAAGTTATATAGCAGGTGATTTAGAAACTCATTCAAAGTAGAACAGTTGTTTCAGCAGTGACAATTTTATGAAGAAACTGGTCCTGGACTAACAAAAATACTAAGAAGTTTATATATATATATATATATATATAAGCACATACAAGGGTGGGCTGAAAGGTTCATGTGATGATGTCATATCAACTGTTGATAATATTTTTTTGACTAATGGTTTCCAAGCACTGCAACAATAATGGAAGAAGTGTGTGGACCACAAGGAGGATTATATTGAAAAATCATTTGGTCACATTCTATGAACGTATCAGCCTATGAACTTTTCAACTACCCCTTCACACACTCTCCCTCTTTTTGTGGGTGTGTGTTTAAAATTAAACTTTCTACATATGAATATTTGTATGCACACATGTGTATTGAGATTATTTTCCTCTGCTAATCATGTCTTCCTTATTACTATTCAGTTTTAAATGAGCCTCAGATTTCAATCTCTTATTTCTTTCCACTTTTCATCATCTTTTTAATTTACAACACAGTTGGTTCCAATATGTTGCAGCTGTAGCCCACTGAGCAAAGAGTATTAGAGATAGCTTAGTGATGTGTTTAGGGAAAGACTGGCTTGCAAGCTTTTGTTGATTTCAGAATACTATTTTCATAATTTGCTCTCTTCTAGTATTACTAAAATCTGACTGTTTTCAGATCATATTCATCTTATGTGACATATTCTTCTGGAAATCCCTTTCACCAAGATTATGTTATAGTCTTTTAAATCATATCAGTTTTTAACATATGGCATCTGGTTTTGTTTTGTTTTTTCTTTTGGTTTTTATCGTTTTCTTTTTCTATCAAACTAATTAATTCTTGGCCTATTTATTGAATTTAATAAAGTTTAATTATCACTTAAGGGTTGTTTTTTCCCCAACCTGCAATTCTCATTTTTAATTATTTTCTTGTTTCCTGCAAATCACTACCTTTCTCAAGTCATGTTTTAAAATAAAACATTAATAAGGATGTGATGCCAAGATAAAGATGGTCCGAAAAACAACTAGCTGAAATATGATACGCGATTCTTAAAAAAATCTAAAAGGTAATATTATTATTCAGAGAAAACAAAATACAAATGTTATCAAAATACTATTTATCAATACTGTAATTACCTACCTACTACCCATAAAATACTTACTGTATTGCATATAAATACACCCCTCTGTATTATTTTATAAAAAAAGTTAATTTTCTTCTAAAACAAAGATACCAAGACTTTGTTATTACAATAGTACATTATACAATTAAAATGGATATAATTAGGTATTATTCATCACCAAACTTTATTGCACTGAAACTCAATAACAAAGGAAAAAGATTTGTGACTTTCTGTTAGCCAAATAAAAATTGCATGAATATATGTAAGTGGTGCATTAATCTTTGAAATGCAATATAGTCATGGTTTTGGTTTGTGAGTTTTAATTATGTAGAGCTGTGTATTTATCATTTGGTTGTGTTATATGGCATATCAACCCTTGTGGGATATTTAATGCCAAATTCTCTTTATATATATATATATATATATAATTTGGAAGCAAATATTTTGTAGGAAACATTATTTTTAAATGAGGCAGAGCTCATTTGTTTGCACACAGTTAAATAGTTTCAAGTACTGTTATCCAGTAGTAATAATTCTTCAAAATACTTATCATTTGTTTGCACAGAGTTAAAAGGTTAAGTATTGCTAACACTATTCTTTTCTTTTTTTTCTTTGTTTAATGGCATATCAACCTTTGTGGGTTATTTAATGCCAAAGCCATTCTTCTAGAAGAACAACAGTGATGCTATTTAATGCATAGCTGGGAGGATAAGGAAGTTCATTATTTTTCCTAAGGGTATTTGTCAGGAAGCGAACAGTATGAATCCAATTATTCTCCCAAGAGCTACGAATAAATAGTAGGGCAGGTTTGGTTCTTCAATCTTAGAATAAAAATTGGGCTTGGAAAAGGAAAACTGAATTCAATTCTGCTTAAAAATTGACATTATGCCACATCATGCTTGTGTGAATGGGCTGGGTATATATATATATATATATATATATATATATATATATATATGCGTGTGTGTTTATATTTACCAACCCCTCTGTATGGGCAGAATTTGACATATGGTCATTTTTCAGGTGTAGTATAATAGATTTGAATTCAGTTTTCCTTCTCCTTGGCTGGTTGCCTAAACAAGGCTAAAAACCCAGTCTATTCGAACATTTATGCATAGCTGGAGGGAGAATAATAGGATCCATAGCTTTTCCAAAGGCATTGATCTTATGTGAAATGCAATCAGCCTTGTCCAGGATTTGAACTCATCTCACCGTGTCCATTTCCTTCAATGATCATTAAACCACAAGCACCTCATATATATATATATATATATATATATATATATATATATAGTAATTCTCTGTCTTGCATATTATATAATTGTCTAACATTTCTCATGGGAATCACTGAAATGCTTATGTAGTGGGGGTTTACTATTGTTAAAGCTTGTATCAGATCAGTGACGGATTCTCTGAGCAACACTCAGAATTCTAAATTCAGAATTTTTCTTTTTAAATCGATTGTCTTATTAAGCATTAAGAGACCAGTACACCCTTCTATTTACTCATAGCTGTGGGGGAACAGATGAAGTCATATCTTTCCTAAGTGAATTAGTGTGAAGAAGGAGACATCTCCACTCTAAATGGTGGTTCACTGAAATCAGTGGACAAGTTCACCTACTTCAGAAGCAACATCTCATCAACTGAAAATGACATTAATGACTGACTAGAGAAGGCATGGACTGCTGTCAATAAGTTATTGATCATATAGAAGTCAGACTTATCTGATAAAATACAACAAATTTTTTTTTCCAAGCAGCAATCATGTCCATTCTACTATAAGGATGTACCACATAGATGCTGACTAAACATTGAGAGAAAAAGCTTGACGAGAACTGCACAAGAATGCTATGAGTTATAATGAACAAATCTCAGAAGTAACATCCCGCAAAACAGCAGCTGTACTGCCACCTACCTCCCATCTCTAAAACCATTCAAATAAGATGAAAAAGGCATGCAGGACACTTCTGGAGAAGTAAGGATAAAATCATAAGTGACGTCCTCCAATAGACTCCTTCACATGGACATGCAAGTGTTGACCAACTAACAAGAACTTATCTACAACAAGTATGTACAGACATAGGATGTAGTCGAGAAGACCTGCCAGAAGTGATGGATGACAGAGATGAATAGGGAAAAAAAAGTCAGAGAAATCTATGCAAGCAGTGTGACATGATAATGATGAAAATGCAAAAAGCCTCATCTAAGATTTGAACTTAGTTTGTCAAGTCTATTTTTGCTAATGCTGATGGTTACATCATCTGCTCTACATATGTATATATATATTATTTGCATCTTGTAATTAAGCTGTGGAATTTCTATTGATTCAGTGAGTATAAATTTAAAAAAACACATTCAAAGAATAACTATCTTGTTGCCTGATTTGAATATGCTGTTTGATGTCCATTATTATCCAGCAGGTAAAAATTTTTAAACTGAGTTTTCCTTCTTTTGATTTTTATCCCATAAATATAACAAGCCTCAGAAGAAAGATAAAAGAAATGGAAGCTATTAGCAATAAATTGACAAAATTGATAAAGCTACCATACACTATATCAGCACTGGAGATCCAAAAGACAATTTCCTTTGGGCACTGGGGAGATATTCTGACAAAAGCCAAAAAGCAAGAACAAAAAAAAAAAACATTGACAAGTTCAAAGAACTTATGGATTTTGATTAAAAGCCTTAGGGTCATGACAAAACCTCAAGAAACTGAATCAATGGGAATGAAGAATAAAATATAGAAATAATAACTGGAACTACTTTTATTGTCAATCTAATTTAATTGTTCTTGTCTAATTCAATCAGATAGCCATCTTAGTTGCAGTATTGATATAAGGCCAGAAATTTTTAAATTAATTTTACTTTAATCTAATCAATCTTTAATTAATTTAATTAAAAGACTTAATCTTTCTCTTGCAAAATCAAAAAATTTCACTTTTTTCTTGTTTTTTTAATTCCTCAGTGATTTTACATTTTTCTTGGCAAAATGAAATACTGTCACAACATATCAAAAGAGGCATGCAATTTCTAAAACAATTTTTGAAAAATATAATTATCTCATCTATATTAATAACTGAAAAATGTTTATTTATCTGTCCTTTATAGACAATTAAATGGTTCTTTGTTGAACTTCCAAATCTCAATGCCAAACTAGACTCAGAGAGAGGTTTTAAAATCAAAAATATCTTTGTTCCTCATGAAATAAGAGAAGCTCTCTCATTAAGAGGTTCAGAGTCTACCTACAGACAGTAGAAAGCCATATTGCTGCAAGATGTAAAAAAAAAAAATCAACAAATCACATCTTACTAAGATGATTATTCACATTTAATTAAACCTTACTAATCAAGTTTATAAGTTCTTCTGTAAGTTGAAGATCTAAAATAATAAAATTTTTGTGAGGCATAGTAGTAACTGTTATAAGAAAATAAACATGGTAACCTAAGTTCAAATCTCAGACAAGCCTGTTAGTGTTTCATTTTATGCAATTACTTTTCGGAAAGGCATGAATCCATTTCTTCTGCCTTTTAGTTATGGGTAAATACTAGGGCAGACTTGGTATGAAATTTGTCTAAAAAGGAAAACTTTAAATTCAAGCTGGCTGAATTTTACTTAAAAAAGGACTGTGTATTAAATCCTGCTTATGTAGGTGGAGTTAAGTAAATACATAAAGTACAAACTGGACAAAAAGAAAACATTATTGAATCTGTTATTTGTCACTTGATTAAATGAAAAAGTATTTCTCTACAAAATTTTGGGAAATTTTTCACAAATCAATATTCGACAATTTCATTCTGAATCTCAACATCTTACCTATCAAAGACATGTATTTCCAGTAGATGATAAAATAAATAAAAGTGTAATTCAGATGGTATTATACAAAATGATAGAGTCAAGGAAGTGTGAAAATTCTTTGTGAAACTTGATGTTAACAATTTTGTATTATACTTAGTTTCTAGTGGAGATTAGTAAGTGCTCTTTGAAATTTTTCTCTGATGGGTAAATGGCATGGGGCAAATTAAAGAGAGTGATGAGTGAAAGAGGTGTGACCTTGGAAGGTTGAGGCAGAAAGAAGTTAATGTCCTTAGTTTGAATTATTTAGTTCCTATGATGCAAAAAGTTGAATTTTCTTTCTTTGATTACAAACTTGTAGGGTCTGTAATAGTGAAAAGTAGTAACCATTCTCTAAGCCCAACTTACTTTAGTATGTGTCAGATATCTGAGGCACTCAGTGAAAAATAAACTCTTTTACAATGACCCGCAAGCCTATCTATCAAAAAAATTATATCTCGTGGGGCACCTATTAGTAAAAGTATATAGCAAAAATATTGTTTTAAACCAGATCCTGCTGTTAACTGCCTATCAAAGCTATATTCTTATGAGGTTTCCAAACCAGGTGCTGATCCTATCATTAGCTGAAATTTATAACTAGAAGCTTAATGACATTAAGGAAAGAAACCACTCCTCTATCATAGACCTGTCTCTTCTCTATCTCATCCTAACAACCTGCTCTTGTATCTAAAATGATCCTTTTTTTTCAGCATTTTCCTGTGAACAATCCATCTATTTGTAGGCTGCTCTTCTCCTACCTCCAACATAGCAGTTCTTGCCCATGTAAGAAAAGAGGAAAGAAAGAATTTGCATTTGTAATAGCATGTTTGAGGAAGACTAGCTGAAAAACAAAATTAAACCTTTATGCAACAAATAAAATGCATTTGGAATAAAATTCAATTTAAAAAATCAAAAATAGAACAAACATAAGTGAGACAACTGTATATGGTTTTCAAGAAATTCAAAACACTTTATTATTCAGGCATACTGTGTATGCTTGCTTTATCCAGTGGATGAAGATGAGGCTACATCATTTCCCTCACCCTATATCCAGTTTGAATATTACTACTTATATAAGAAAAGGAGAACCCAATACATATATGAAGTTGTAGATATAGTTGAAATCTGGTCAATGGATTATTGCTGTTTGCTTTGTTTTTTTTATATTCAGACTTATGAATTAAATAAAAATCTGTAATTTTGTGGAATCATATCTCTGCATTTACCATACCGACTATCTAAGTATCACTGTTTATTGAAAAGTGGTATTTCTACATGGGTCAGAAAAAAAAATGTAAAAGAATTTGATCACTCAAGTGACTGTCTAAATATTGCTGTTTACTAAAGTCTGCTATTTGTATATGAGTCAGATATATGGAAAAAAAATGTAAGAATTTAGCTGATCATTCTAGTGACTGTCTAAATATTACTGTTTAGTAAACTCTGCTATTTGTACATGGGTCAGATAAGTGACAAAAAATGCAGGAATTTAACTGATTATGACAGTGATATATAGTAAATCTGTAATGTACTTGGGTATTTAGTGTCTATGAGATTTTCTACTCACTGATTCTGATGAAACACGACGAGCACTGTAGTAAATGGTTTGGTTTCTTTGTTTAATGACATATGACCTTGTGGGTTATTCAGTGTCAAAGCCATACTTGTAGAGGAACAATTGTGGAAATACTTAACCAATAGCTGCAGGGATAAGGGTATTCATACCTTTCCTGAGGGCACTAGTCCCAAAATAGACATAATAACATGGCTGGATTTAGAACTTGCTTATTATGATATCGCATCTTGTATAATAGCTGCTACATGACAGGGACTGTGAATGTGAAAGAGTACTACACAGCTACATAGAACTAGAACATGGATAAATGTCATTGTCTTATTTAGAGTTGACCTGAGAGTAATGGCAGTGAAAGAGGAGCTCTACATTCCCCAGAGTTTCAGAACTAGAGCTTTATTCATATTTACCAACCCCTCCGCTCGGGCAGGATATGACACAAGGTCAATTTTTAAGCAGAGTTTAACAGGTTTGAATTCAGAGTTTTCCTTCTCCTAGACTAGTTGCCTCACAAGACTGAAGAATCTAGTCAGCCCTACTATTTACCCATAGCTGGAGGGAGAATAACTGGATTCATACCTTTCCCAATGGTATTAGTGCTATGTGAAATGCAATCAGTCTCGGCCAGGATTTGAACTCGTGTCACCATGTCCATTTCCTACGACGATAACCATTACACCATAGGCACCAGAACTAGAGCTTTATCACAGGGTGGCATTTACTTTTAATAAAATCTAGAGTTACATGACTTTAAATATTTAGTTTTCATTAAATATAGCTTATCAACCTTCATGGGCTATTTCATTCTAACTAAAGCCATCCTTGTAGAAGAACAACTACCATACTGTTTAGCCATAGCTTTGGGAATAAAGGGGTTTATACTTTTGATAAAGATAGCTGTCCGAAAGTGAACGTAAAAGTGTGATTTGTTCAAACTCCTTTACTACCAGACCACTGTTCTACAGAAACACCCCACTGATGTAAATGATTTTTTTAAATACATCCTTTTACTAAGAGAAACTTCTTCTCATATATATAAAACAAAAAGCAAAACTGAGAAGTATTTAATTTTACAGAGTCATTAAAAAGTTTAAAGTGGAAGAAGAGGAAAAGTATCTTATTAACTTGTACTTAGTGATTATATGGCCCAGTCAGCTGGAGCTGCAAAATACACTGACTGCTTCCCTGCAGAGAGGTAAGACTCCCCCAACAAGTGTCTTGGATATGGCACTAAACAATCTGATGGTGAGGCTCCAGTAATGCAGGAGCTTTTGGGAATGCAGAGTATCAATTTATTGCTATTGGTCCCAAGTCCGCTCTGTCCTGGAGTGTTAGATCTTGCTAGGGTCCTATCTAAGGGTCAAATAGAACTAAACTGTGTGATTATGCTAAATTGAATGGTTTGAAATAGAACTGTTCTGACAATTAAACAGCATACTTATGCTAAAATGAATTGTTTGAAATAGAACTGTTTTATATGTATAAAAATGGATTTGGCATTAAATAACCTCCAATGGTTGATGTGCCATAAAAACAAACCAAACCAAACTAGTGATTACAAATTGAATAGTTTTAAAAACATATTTTGCCATATTAGTGAGGGCTTGAAGTATGCTTAATGCATTTTTTTGTTAGACCCTCTTAAAAATGGTTGTCTAAGGTATCAGACAATACATATCTATCATCATCCTGGCTATGACACTTGACTGTATCTGGTGGTAAGGTTCCAGTTCCATAGCACTGGTAAGTGTTAAGTACCCTGTTATTGCTATTATTCCTTAGTCCCCTCTAAACAAGAGTAACTGTATCTGTCAAATAACTTTGTTTCGATTTTTTTACCATTGGATAGGAATGCTTGAAACTAAATAATTGTACAAATGAATGAATACTATTATCAAATAGGAATCATCATTAAATCGTGTTGATAGGATGCAGTTCTCTGACCCTCACCATCCATTCATATTGTCCCATCACTCCTGGCAGGTCTTCTTGACTGCATCCTGTTTCCACACAAAGTTGATGAATGTATGTCTGTGCTGGTTGTCCAACACTGGCATGTCCCTGACTGGAGTTCAGAAGAGAATATTGCTTATGAGTTCAGCTTTACTTTCTCAACAGTACACTGAATGTCTAGTTCATCTTACTCAATGGATTGTGCAATGGGAGGTAAGTGGCCATACAATTGTTGCTTTGCAGAGTGCTGCTTCTTGGATATGTTCTCATGTTTTTTTGAATGATTTGAACATAACTTATTTTATTATCTTGAAGCCATTGACAAGTAAACTTGCCAATCCCTATATAAGAAGCCCAATTATTTATGACAAGACCTTATGTGACTTATAATTTTCTGTTCTGTCTTGGTGTGCCAGCTGAATGCTGTACATCCATCAAGGATTGCAAATTCATTATAAATATTTAGCATGCTCAATATAAATATGTTTTCAGTTACAGAAATGTTGGGTCATGGGTCATAATCAGAAAACTAATTTTTCTCTTGCTGCGATTAAATATTTTGGCTGTTGTTCTTGGATAGCACCAAACCATATCCTTCAGATTGCACAGGGTGAATGGAGTTATAATGGGAAAGTGACAAAAATAAAGGCCAAAAGGTGAGTGACATTCTACCAGTGCATGTCCTGTATTCATTTCGTGGTGAGATGTTATATGCATAAATTGACTTATGCAATGAGAGACATAAAAAAAACATTTTGCAAATTATAGTTACATAAAAGACATTAAAAGGAAAACTTAAAAATTATTCTACAAGAATATAAGTCTGGACACTCTCCCCACAAAAAAAGATTCTAAACCAAATCTAATTTTTCTTGTGCATAAAAAATATAGGTATTTGTACATAAATAAAATGTCACTTACAGACTTGTTCCAACGAAGATTTTTTTACTGGATTTAATTTAGGTTGTGCGTACGATTCTTTCTCTTTTATTCTATGCAAATGGTCAATGCCAGTAACTTTGGTATCCTGGGAATGAAAAGGTAAATCTACAGTGAATACATGCTAAAAAGATGTCTTTAAAAAAACAAAAGACTCAATAATTATAATTTGAAAACAGAAAGAATTTCATATAAATATTCATAACAGATAATGAGGAGATTCAGACATTTCAGTATTGATAAAAGTCTATTTTGAAGTTTGAAGACTTTTTCTTTTCATCTTTGTTCTTTTCTCTAATCACTTTCGAAATGTTTTTTTTTTAAATCGTTGAACAGATTTTCCATTTTTCTCTTCCTATCTTTTTTTTTAAATCTATCTCTTCCTTCATTGTATTTCTTTTTTTATACCTTAAACCTTTTTTTCTTTACTTCTTTTTCGTCACCTTTACATGCTACTTAAATTTCTGTAATTTGTTTGATTTTGTTGTCTTACCTTTTATTACTTATGTTTCATTATTTGTTACATTTGCATAGAAATTTCATACACAAAATGTGGCAATTATTTGGGGAAAGAGATGTTTTCTGTCCCATAATAATTGTAACATTTGAATGTAAATTTCATACACTAAATGTAGCAATTATTCTTGGACATAGATAGTTTGTTTGTTTGGGTTTTATGACAAAACAACCATTGTAGGTTATTTAATGCCAAATCTATTTTTATACAAATAAACTGTTCTATTTCAAACAATTCAGTTTAGCATAAGTACACAGTTTAATTGTCAAAAAATGTTCTCTTTCAAGCTATTCAGTTTAGTCAAACAGTTCTAATTCAAACAATTCAGTTTAGTATAAGTATAGTTTTTGTCCACACACAGTTAAATGTCAAAACAGTTCTATCTTAAACAATTCAGTTTAGTATAAGGACACAGTTTGAATGTCAAAACAATCCTATTTCAAGCTATTCGGTTTAACATAAATTCACAGTTTAGTTTTATTTAAACCATAAATAGGACCCTCTCAGATGCTATCATTCCAGGCCAGAGTGGACCTGGGAGCGATAGCAATGAAAAGGTGCTCCACATTCCCCAAAGCTCCAGCATTACTGGAACCTCAACCATCAGTTTTTTAGTGTCATAATCAGGACACTCTTTGGTAAGGGGTGGGGTCTTACCCCTCTGCAGAGTAGTAGTCCAAGTGAGCAAGACAGGTAGTTTTATCTCATAATCATTGTTATACCTGCATATAGATTTAATACACTTAATGTAACAATTATTGTGGGATAGCAATAACTATTCTTTGTTTTGTTCTCCTCTCAATTCTTTTGGTAATTCCTCTGACTTTTTTTATACCTTATAACTCTATTTTGTCTTTCTGTTTGATTGATAATCACCTCATTTCACTTTTTCTTCTTTTGCTGTTTTCTTTCGACTTGATTTGCTTTAATCTCTTTTTGACCTTTCATTTTGAAAATATTCAAATCTATTCTTTTTATCCTGTGCTTGTTTCTAGACCTCATTCCATTTATTCAAATTATCATAACAAATATAATTTATCTTTTTTTACCCCATCCTCTGTTAATTAATTTTCTCCCCAAGCAACCTTCTTCTGGACTTGATTTCATTTCCAATGTGCTCTGTTAAATAATGCACAAAAGGGAAACAAAAAGGCAACTAAAGAAAAATATGAACACAAGTCACTGAGTTTTTGATATTATAAAATGACTTTTGTGATTATCGATTGGTTAGACTAAAAATTAGAAAAACAAAAATGATTTGTCTCTTCTTGAGAGGGAATTGACTCTGTAAGGAAAAAAAAAAATCTCTCAAACAGGATAGATTTGTGAGGAAGATTAGGAACAGCATTTATTTTATTCAAACTCAACCTGTCATACTGTGCAGAAAGAAACTTCTGACCAGCCTTCCAAGTTGATTTTTGTGGGTTACTGGATTCAGGTTTCCATATTTACCTACCCCTCCGCTCGGGCAGGATATGACACAAGGTCAATTTTGAAATAGTGTTTAACAGGTTTGAATTCAGAGTTTTCCTTCTCGTAGACTAGTTGCCTTACCAAGGCTGAAAAACCCAGTCAGTCCTACTACCCATACCTGGAGGGATATTAATTCGATTCATACCTTTCCCAAGGGTATTAGTGCTATGTGAAATACAATTAGCCTGGTCCAGGATTTGAACTTGTGTTGCTGTGTCCATTTCCTTCAATGATAACCATTACACCACCCACACCTCCACTTACACCATGGGCACCTCCACGTACTGGATTCAGGTTTCCATGTCATAAGTTATGGAGAGAAAATGCCTTTTCACTGGCATTCTTGTCAAAGAAATTTTTGCAAGGGATTTGGTTTCAGAGTTTCTCTTCTCCTAGACTGGTTGCCTTAATAAAGTTGAAGAGCCCCTTTTTTCCCTATTATTTTACGCTGTGCTAGAGAGATTATTTTATGTTCTTCCCTAAAGTATTAGTGTGAATTAAACATAAACAGCTGGAAATGGAACTCAGTTGCCAATTCCATTTTTTATGCTGATAACTCATTTGTGACCTGAAAATTCATGTTAAGATTAGTAAATTAAAATCAATATTAATTCACTTCTGCAGTCTTATTTTGTTTAAATGTAGAATACATAAGAAAAAATGAAATCATACACTCTAAAATTTTGTTAGGTAATAAATTTCCAAATTTATTTTGTGGAAATAATGTGGGGGGGATTGTTCCGTTGATTCAGTCTCAATATAGTTTAGCTTAGAAACTTTGTGCCAAGATATAAAATTCTATTCGGAGCCAACCAAATATACTTCCCATCACTTTTTTCTTTTTTCACCAGATTTCAATTTCCGGACCAAACAAAAAAGCTCAGAATGTGGTTTTGGCAATAAAAGAAAGCATGTGACAGTAAAAAAAAAAACCCCCAAAAAAACCCAAATAGAAATGCATAGCCCATTTAAAGAGTTTTCTTTTTGGGCCACTATTCTCAACTTAGCAGAAGACTCAGATGATTACTTGGAAAACATATTGAATGACCAAAATACTTCCTTAAAGAAAAGAATAAAAAAAAAAAAGAAAGAAAAAATTATGAGAAAAATATTTTGAATAGAAATAGTTTAATGAAAAGAATCTTTACACCACCTTTGTGAAACACAACTGCTTTAAAAGAAATCCCTTTCACTGTTTTCTGTACAAGTGTTTGGAAATACATGAGAATATTTTTTTATTGTTGTCATTTACATACTTCAAACAGCAACTCATTTTTTCTTCTTCCTCAATAGTTTTTGCTCTGAATTGTACCTTGGTTATTTTCATCCAGATTTTACCCACCCAGGAACTTTTCTGAATGTTATCTTAAACAAACAAGCCAAGTCAAGCAGCCATTGTAGCCATGCGATAAACAGCTCCCATTGTCAACTTGGTCATAGAAAACAGACCGAATGTTTAGTTTGACAGGAGACAGTACAAAAGTGAACCTTTACTGATATGATATTCTTATCAAAGAATAGACATGATAATCTAAATAGACCAATTAAAGAGCATCTATATTCAGACACAAAAATCAATCAACCAATAGGAGACAATCATAACAGAGAAAAACGAATAACAATTTACAGGCTGTGTATTTATCTGTTCAAAATATCTTTGAACCTTCCCAATATAACTGTGTTTTTCACCTGAGTACACGATATATTTTCATGTCCTTTTGATTTTCTTCTCTAAAATTTTACCTAAGTGATTCAGATTATGGCTTCAGTTACAAATTAACAAATAATTATCCTTATGAAAAGCTTTTTGAAAGTTGTTTTTTAAGTAACTGTGCTGTTTAATCTTCCTATGTTTTATTTTACTACATTTTTGTAAATATTTCATCTGCTGATTAGACTAGTATACACATCCTTGTTGGTTTTATCTGTGTTTTGGCTGATATGCACCTGAAGAAAGTCAAAGGATTTGGTTGGTTGTTTGGATTTTATGACATATCAACCTTTGTAGGTTATTTAAAGCCAAATCCACTTTTATACAAATAATCAGTTCTATTTCAAACTATTCAGTTTAGCATTAGTACACAGTTTAAAGTTCTAAAACATTGCGATTTCAAGCTATTCAGTTTATTCAAACAGTTCTAATTCAGCAAATTCAGTTTAGTATAAGTACAGATTTTGTTTACACACAGTTAAATGTTAAAACAGTTCTATATGAAACAATTCAGTTTAGTTTAAGTACAGTTTGAATGTCAAAAACAGTTCCATTTCAAGCAAATCAGTTTTGCATAAGTACACAGTTTAAATACAAGTACAGTTTAATTGTCAGAAACATTTCTATTTCAAGCGATTTAGTTTAGTCTATCAGATCTATTTCAAACAATTCAGTTTAGCAAAAGTATGCAGTTTAGTTCTATTTAACCTATAGATAGCACCCTTATCAAGTACAATCACTCTGGGCCAGAGTGGACCAGGAAGTGATGGCAATGAAGGGGTACTCTGTATTTCCCAAAGCTCCAGCGTTACTGGAACCTCACCATGAGATTGTTTAGTGTCATATCAGGATATTCGTTAGGGGTTGGTCTTATTCCTCTGCAGAGAAGCAGCCAGGGTATTCTACAGCCCCAGCTGACTGGGCAAGAAGACCAAAGGATACAAGTCAATAAGTTGTAAAATAGTATTTCTGTTAATACGGTTCTTATCTAACATGATTCCATAATAGGAATCATAAATTGTTAATCTCAAACTATATTAATATCTCTTTGCAACAATGTGAGTTTGCATATATATCCTTCAGTTAAATGTTAAAATCAGTGTGAGCATTCTACTTAATATTTGTACATTGTGTTTCTACCTTTATTCAAGAAAAAAAAAAGCTGAAATTTTAAAATCTAGAACTATATTAACCTGCACTACTAAATAGTTTATATAGTATCTCCTCTGTGTGTGTGTGTATATATATATATATATATATACACACGCACACAGGAGATACTATATATCATCATCATGTCGTGCCACCAGCACGGATATCCCTGACCCTCTCTCGCCACTTCTCCCTATCATTCATCGCCTCCGGCAGGTCTTCAAGGCTACATCCTGTATCCTCACATAGTTGCTGTATGTAAGTTAGGGCTGGTCGTCCTGCTTTTGCACGGCCATATGCGGGGGTCCATAGGAGTACACCACTTATGAGCTCATCCTTGCTTCTCCAGCAGTGTCCAACATGTCTGGTTCGTCTATCTTGTATAGTTTTCGTGATGGGGGGCAAGTGTCCGTATAGTTAGTGTCTCGTGGGGTGTTGTCACCAGGACTTGTTCAATACTGCTCTCAACATTCTTGTGTAGTTTCCGACTAGTTTCTTCTCCAGCCGTTTAGTTAGCGTCCATGTAGTGCATCCATATAGCAGTATCGACACATCTGCTGCCTGGAAGAAACTGCATTTCATCGGTTAGGTCTGATATATATATATATATATATATTAGTCTGATGATTGCATAGGTGAGAAACTGCCAGGAACCAAGCACTATTGATTTGATTTCTATGCTATCCTAACATATATATATGCTCGGTCACAAATATTGAGCACTCTTCGTGTGTGTGTGTGTGCACAGAGTATTGCCTATAAATAATACACTCAAACCAGTCTTTATTTTTAAAACTTGTCTTCTAGACAATAGATATCCAGATTTTATTGTATTTAGTGGAGGCATTATTTATAACCAAACTCTATTGTATTGATACTCTGAAATTAAAAATAAAATTTCATCATCATGCTTATTTTTGGATTGGTTTATATTCAAATTTTTCGTGGATATTTTCAATGCTGTTGAGTTTGTTAATAGATAATACTAAACAATATTCATTTTGATTGTATAATATTCCATCTCTGTACATATCTTCACTCAAGTTTCAATTTTTAAAAGGAAAAACTTAAACAATATTGATAATTTCTTTATCACATCTTGTGTAACAATCAACAATTGTGTTTGGATACCTTATAGACAAATTGAAGTTTGTTCTTTCTAAATTAATTAAAAATATGAACTGAGATAAGAAAATATTAGTGATTTGCTATTAAAAACTTAAACTAAATAAAAATATTTTTATAAATATCTCATTTTTTTAGTCTTCTATTTATTGCAGTAGTTACAATTAGGATTATGGATTGCAGTTCAGCATAAAAATAAGGCTTCATTATACATATATAGGTGTACTAGATGTCCTATCTTCATTTTGAATGAATCCTCAAAAGCATTCTCATATTCCATAATGTTTTTTTAGTTTGTCAGAGTGACATGTCAAGTAATTCCTCTTCATAGCAACTCTCTTGTAAATGAGAGTTTTTTGGCAGAAATCATCTCCTCTCCAAGTAACACTTGACAGGTTGTACTGGGTTACTTGGTATCAGTGGCAGGGGAGAACATATGGATTCATATCCCTCCTGAGGGTACTAGCATGAAGTGAAACACAAACCACTTCGTCCAGGATTTGAACTTGTCTCACCAAGTCTGTTTCCTACAAAAATAACCATAATGCCGCAGGCACCTCCTTTGAAAGGATAACAAGTGGTAAAATGAACAGCTTTGCATTGAGGCAGCCTTGGTTAAAACTGTTTTGGGATGCAGTTTTGAGTTATTATGCATTTTGAGGCAGCCTTGATTTAAACTCTGTTGTAAAACAGCCTTCATTTATACAGTGATTTACACTGCATTGTGGGGCAGCTGTGATTTATAGTGTAGTGCATCAGCCTTAATTTATAATGGGGTGTGAGGCAACCTGAATTTATGCTATGATTTATACGGTAGCATTGATTTATAAAGTGTTGTGAAGCGGCTTTGATTTTATTTTATCAACAGTTAAAAGAGGTCAGGGATTCACAAGGTACATTTACAAAAAATAATAAATGCTAGTTTTGTTTTCTTTGCTAAATGGCATTTTAACCATTCTTGAAGAAAAACAGTTGTGGCACTATTTAACCGGTAGCTGGTGGGGCCAAGGGAGATTATACCATTCCCAAGTGTATTAGTTCAAAAGTTATTGTGATAGCGTGACTGCAGTTCTATCTCGCTAACAATGTAGTTGCAGTCCAGCATGTCAGGTTGTACACCACAAGGACTCCTCCAGTGAATATTTGAGAAGAAACAATAGCCATTTGTATCATGGTGCCATTCTGTTAAAATCTTTGATACAGTTTGATCATTTTGCAGATTGCCTAAAACAGCATTTGTAATCTTTAGAATGCAGAAATTTTCCTTTTATACTTTGTTTTGAAGTTTTAGGGATCCTATATAATATGAAGGTTTCATGATTTTTAAAAATTAAACAATGAATGAAGCATTACCTTTCTTCAAAATACTCCCCTTGTCATTCAATGCATTTATTCTTGTGAGTTTTCTATTGGTCAAAGCACCTATGAAACTTCTCTTTTGATGTAAAGTAAAGTTGTTGCATTTCGTTTAATGTCCTTCATGACCTAAGCTTTGCCTTGAAATTAATTTTTAGTTAGGAAGCAAGAAAAAATTGCAAAGAGCAAGATTAAGTACAGCACTTGAATAATTCTGTTTTGACAAAAAGTGATCATATCTATGAAAGTTTCTTAGCTGTGCACACACAGTATTACTAGAAAAAATAGATAAATAAAAACATCTGAGAATTCATATAGAAAATTCAAATCATTTTGTAAAATCATATCTTTAAGAAATCTTATCAAATTGCATTGAAAAGCAGTTGCTAAGCGTAAAATAATATATATTATGACTTTTCTTGCAAAATGAGTCCAAAATATCAGATGAATTCCTTCATTCAGCAGATTTATATAACTTTCTAATGTTGAAGTCCGAGTTATCTAACCTGATAGTTGTAAATATATATTTATGTCCCTTGTCTTTTGTAGTAGTCTTTTTAAGTTGTAATAAAGATGGGGATGGGTGTCACACATGTTCTGTGAGTTAATATCAAGTTGTAAGGCAAACAAAGAAATTGGTACAGAATCTTTTTGGGCAAATGTCAATCTCCCTTTAGCACATTTTTTTTATCTATCACACAGATAATCTCTCCATTCAGGGCCATATCATGACAACTGATGACAGTGGGGTGCAGTATGGTGTCAGACCAATTGTCAAAACAGAGATAAGAAATTACAATACATAACTCTAATATTTATCATGAATTTACCCATTTTAGTGAGTAGGCAGCATATTTGTACCGGTCAGCAAATATGATGGGGTAATTATATATACTGACCAGGACAAATACTCGGTTAGATTAAATTCTCTAAAATATGTTCACTTTTCCAAGAAAACATGAAAAGGAGAGAAAAACCTAATCTTTTTCCAGCAATTTCAGATTCTGGCCAATATTAATTATCACAATAGTTAAAACTTTTTCTTGGGGGTTAAAAATAAAATTTGATTGCTGGCTAGACAAAGAAATTATTTTTTTAAAAAAAAAAGGAAAATAATTAAAAATTTGATTTCCATCATAATGAAAAAGTTATAGAAAAAAAAGGTATTATTGAATTTTGATTCTGAGCACATGAGATAAGAAAAGCAATTGTTAGGTCTAAATTGGGTTTTTTGCTATAAAATAAAAATGAAAGAAAAACAAATGTTATTTTGGGTTTACTCTCATTACCCATTAAATTTAGATTTCTATTAAGTTTGAAAGAAACTCCTGTCACTGTTACTTGTTTTGCTCTGATAACTTTAAAGTTTTTGTTTAATTAAAACATAGCTTTTGCATATAAATTGATATTATGATCTTCCCGCTTTTATTTCAGAAATATTTAATGCCAAGTTGAATAATTTTTGTATTGATATGACCCATAAAATTTAGAGTTGATGAGAACCATTTGCGATATTGTGTGGTTTATTAATTCAAAAAGGGTCAACCAGCTTTAGAAACTAGAAAGATAGCAGAAGGTAGAGGAATTTTAAAAAATGCTTTTGTTAAATATAGTTATTCACAAAATTAAAAAAGATCATTTTTATTTAATAAACTAAAACCTTTTACTTGATCCAGTGAATACAAACACTTAATACTATGACTAAACCTTGAAGGTAGTTGTGTTTAATGGTTATCTTCATTATTTCTTTTTATTGAGTAGGCAAACACAAAGTCATATGAGTTATTCTTTATTGAAAAAGGCAAGAATGACTTACATCAAATAGCAACAAAATGGAAACCTGAATAATTTTAGTAGGGATTTTATTAGCTACTTAAACAGAAGAAATATGGTGACACAAATAACACATTATATAACTCTCATATGGAATAATAAAAACCAACCAAAACAAAAATCTTTGATGTTTGTACATGAAAAATGTCAGCTAGCCACTAACACAAAGTCTTAACTGAGACAGAACAATTAACAAAAGGAAGCACTTTTTGATATAAAAATACTAGGATCTCTCCATAAAAGGAGTCTCTTAATTACATGTTTGGAAAACAATGGGTCATTCATCGAGACACTTCTTGACAACTTTCTCTCCGACCTTTTGGTCTGCATCCACATTTTATGTTGGCTGACTGCTTTCACAGTTAATCTAATCTCTTTCTTGGAGTTGTAACTAAGGCTAGTACTGCCTCTTGTTTTTCTCTGTCACAATGCTTCATCCCATTATCTTTGAGGCAAGCTGTATTTCTCATTTACATCCAGTTTAAGTTCCCAACTGTGTCTTCGTTCTTTCTATGAGCCACTTTCTATGAGTTCAACTGTCTGTTGGCGATCTGCATTCAACAGACAAAAAAACCATTCTTCTGTCAACTTACCAAAACATTTTTTCTGGGTAGTGTTAGGGTTCATGTCTGGGCACCTTTTCTTGTCAAAGATTCCAGTTTATGAACTTTGTTTTTCCCAACCCTTCTGCCACTGATAGGATGTGACACATGGTTAATTTTTAAACTGAGTAAAGCTAGTTTAAATTCAGAGTTTTCCTTTTCATAGATTGGTTGCATTACAAAGGCTAAAGGATCCAGCCTGCTCTACTATTTGCCCATAGCTGGCTGGGAGAACATGGATTCATGCCTTTCCCAAGGGCATTAATATAAAACAAAATACAAACAGCCTAATCCAAGATTTGAACACAGATAACCTATTCCATTTTCTATAATGATACTAAGCATGTCCCCTGATGACAACATAGTTACTTGAGCCAAAGGAAGAAAGGGAAAAAGGAATGGCTACCATAGAATTATTAAAAGCATAATATCAAATCTTTGTTATAAAAACAATGATTTTTATAAAAATTATGCAGGAAGCCTTGTCTCTCCTTATCACTAATGCTGCTAAAGGGAAGGGCAATTGTAAATACAGTTTGGCATCAATGTTGTTGTGAGAGTTGACAGAACAAGATTAAAGACATTATGGATTCTAGCGCCTACTTTGGATTAAAAGTTATCCTTTTTCTTGTGTGGTTTCCTGTCAAGTCTTGAAAACCCAATTTAATCAACTATTTTACTTATAGCTGGTAAGAGGAGTGATAGACCTGTCTTTCTGAAGATGGTGTATTGGTCATTAATACAAAATACAGACTCTGCTCACTGATTCTATTTTTTATATTAATAACCAATATGCCAACTTCATTTTTATCATATTTACCAACCCCTCCACTTGGACAGGATATGACATACAGTCAATTTTTAAGTGGAGTTTAACAGTTTTGAATTCAGAGTTTTCCTTCTCTTAGACTAGTTGCCTCACCAAGGCTGAAGAATAGTCTGCCCTACTATTTACCTATAGCTGGAGGGAGAATAATTGGATTTGTACCTTTCCCAAGGGTATTAGTGCAAAGTGAAATGCCATCAGTCTCGTCCAGGATTTGAACTCGTGTCACCATGTCCATTTCCAACGACAACAACCATTGCACCACAGGCACCAACTTCATGTTTATAAATATATTTTCAAGAGTTAGAATGCAAAGTTTTCTCTTTGATTACAAAAAAAAAAAAAAAAAAAAAAAATTACTATTTCATGAGTAATTTTTCATGGTGAATTTTTTTCTTGCATTTTAGATATAAAAATAATAGCTCTTTCATTTAATAAAGAGCAGCTCATTTTAAATACTTTATTCAAATCTTGAAGTGTTTTTTTTTTCTTAATTGTTTACTTGTTTCTTCAAACTACTTTTTCCAGGAATGTGTTAAAATAAGCCTGAATTCTTTGAGGAGAACATGAACTCTGATTAGTTGATTTTCAATTTGAAAATAAGTAAAGTAAAAGTAAAAATGGCAACCATAGTCAAGGGTGACCGGAAGGCTCCCTTTTCAATAGTTACAACACCAAGGTGTAGGGGAGGGCACTACTCCTTTCCCTGATTGCTCCTTTTTACCCTTGATACATATAATGCTGAGTGTTAAGCAAGTAGGTAATAAGTACCATTTTTAAAGCCTTTGGTATGACCTGAATGGAGATTGAACACTGGTCTCCCGGACTATTGGTGAACACTACCTGCTTGGACAATGAGCCAGTAAAATAAATAAATAAATAAAATGAAACAAATCAGTCTCATTACTTTATAGACAACATTTATCTACTCTAAAAAGTGTTTATTACTTGCATCAGGTCAGAATACTTTTGCCTATTGATGCCATTTGCAGTGGAAAGGTATTTTATGAATGTTAGGGTTTGTGTTATTGTGGTTATCAAACATGAGAGGAAATAAACCACTTGCCTTTGATTTCTTATCAAGGCTATTGATAAGAATGCCCAAAATTGGATGCTCGGTCCTGAGGGTTCACCGGATTCATATGAAACAGACAGCAGATTCGTCAATATCCTTCCTTGGATCAACCTCCTTGATGTATTGGATCTCTGCCATATTTTCTGATTTCCATCTGCATTGCTCCTAAAACTTTGTTCATCATCTGCTTCTACAGGATCTCAACAGGTTAGCCACTTCTCACATACTCCAGTTCTTAGCTTTCTATCATTTACTGACATTTTATTATCGAGATATATCTCATGAAAATGGCTTGGCACCACTTGGACTTCTTTCTAAACAATCCTGAAACAACATTTTACACTTCAGTTACATTTATAGCAGTTTTCCTTAAATATTGGGATAATACAAGGAAGATTTTGAAAGTATTGCGTCTGATTTGTTTCCATGGAAACCACAATATGCATAGAAAGCATAACAGCACTGTTTGATCAAGCAAGTTTTTAACTATAAAACATTATTTTTCCGACATATGTCTTTTTGCCAGTAATGAACAAGAGTCTTCATGCTGTGCTTCTAAAAATATGCATCAGTAGGAGCATCTTATATTTTCAAAACAGGAAAGAGAATGAAGGGGGGGGAAGGAAACAGGAAAAGAAGGAAAGATAAAGAATGGAAAAAGAAAAAAGGAGACAAAGAAAAAGGCAGAAAAAGAAGAAAAAAGAAAAGAAAAGGAAGATGAAAGGAGGAAGGAGAAGGAAAGAGAAAAAGAAGGAAAAGTGTAAAGGAGTTAAAAGAGAAAAAAAAAGTGGAAAGGGAAGGAAAGAAAGGAGATGGAAGTTAAGGAAAGAGATCATGAAAAAATAAGTTATGAATGATGAATAAACCAAGAAAAAGATAAAGATAATATCAACTCCTAAACAGCTGTAAAATATTTTTGTTTCCACAGGCCAAGAAGAATTTGAAAACTTAAAAAAAACCTAAGTAAGCTAATGTAATAAACATCAAGAATATCTTTATTTTTTGTTTAATTTTTTTAAGTAAATAACCTCTGAGTAAATTTGTTTCTGATGGTTGCCTAATTAAATGACCCCAGGTCAAATCACAGGTGTTCTTACTATCACAGGTGCTTCAACTTGAAAAGTGAGAAAAATAGTTTCTTGAAGCAGAATTAAACTTTCTTCCTATCAGAAGATCTATTGCATTTGAAATTGTAATTCTTTCTGCCAATGGAGAGCAACAACATTTAAGAGTATTAAGAAATAAAGAAGCAAATTTTATGGAACATTCTTTTTTATCAAGTACCATTCACTCTGGATGGGAAGAAAGCAGATATTTTAATAAGGAAACTAGAATCTTTGACCAAAACTCCATCAACAGTCAAAACTAGGAATCCGGAAACATTTTTTGAGGATAGAAGATTTAGAAATATTTTTATGCCTTTCCAGTGAAGACAAATTTTAGATAAAGCATTGATCACACAAAGTGTGAGAAATGGGTTATTCTAAATTAATCTAATCCTTTTTTAGTTGATGAGCCAATCAGTCAAAGGAACAAAGGAAATGATACCACAGGCCAGATGTTGTTTAAGAACTGTAGCTTGCCAAACTCTGGTTAAGACTTTAAAATACTTTTAAAATTTATAGCTTGTAATGTCGTTGTATTCTGGTAAATCTTAAAGTGGTAATGTTTAGTTCATAATACTGAATAAGATTTGTCATAATTAAAACTCAATTTGAATTCCAAAGTTGACAGAATAAAAACTCATCATAGATACAGTAATTCCAATGAATAAGTAAATATCAAGCACTTTTTAATAACAAGTTAATTTTCTTTTAAATAAAAGACATCAGATCTTTATGATTTCCGGTGGAATATTAGATAATCAAAACAGATATTATTTGATAATATTTATTACCAAAATCTTCTGTATTGAAAATCACCAACAAAATATATAAATAAATAGAGGCACAAAATTAAACACACCCCTTTTATCTTACTTATGAAATTTTATTTTTGTTTACAGAGTTCCAATGCAAGAAAGTTTGGTAATAAGTAATACCTAATAATATCTGTTTTGATTGTATAATGTTTCACAAGAAACAATTATTTATTAATGATATTATAAAGTAGTGAAATGTTCTCAGACCAAAGTAACCAACAAAGAGGTTTTACATAATTTTTACAGAAATGACTTATTTCTTGAATGTATTTCGGCACCTTGCATGCTGTAATAGTTTGTGAGCTAAGCTAGCAGACTAGTTGTTAGTTGGTTCAGTTCTCACTGAGTACCTCATACTTCTGACCTTGTGTCAAACTAAACTTAGTACTATCTTTACAATATTTATAGCAAAAATTATGTCCACTTTTATTCAGCAATCTTTTTAATGAATTTCTCTCTCTTAGATATGCACAACAAGGTGTACCTATATATATATATATATATTTCTTTTAAATAAATGTATCACAAGAGTTCCATGAAAAGATCTAAAAACAACTATATATATATATATATATATATATATATATATATATATATATATATAATCTATTTGATGCCAATTTTGATTTACACCCCAGAAGGAAGTGACCAAAACACCTTATAGAGGGGCATGTGACACTTGATGATGACCCGAGAATTGATTGATCAAAATGTGATTGGAATAACAGTGTTAACATTAAAAACAAAGAGTTTAATTGTCTGAAAAAATAACTGAATAAAAAAGGTAAAACAATAGTGACTGAGATAGCTGAATATTTCCTTTTAGTGCTTCTTGGTCTTTTTGGATGCAAAGTCCAAATTGATCCAAAATTCAGTTCTAGGGATTCTCCTTTCATGCTGCATCAATCCTGTTCAACTAAAAACGTCACAGCCACTCCATGAAGTTAGGAGAACACTACAAAAAGGAATGCCTGTGGAGCTGGACAATTTTTGTCACCACCTATGCCTTCATGTAAAGTGCTTTGGATTAACCTATATATTCAATGGTTAGATATTACTAGTGTTAGCAATCAGTATTCAAAAAGTGATTTTGGAATTAGGTTGTTGCCACAATCTCAGATTTGTGATTTTTTGATTTCCATAACTGGCTTGGTTTTACCTTTTTCACCACTAGCTGACATGGCAAATGGAAACATAGATTGCATTTAGTTCTTGGACACAAAAGATTAACACTTAAGGTGAGAAAAGAAAAAAAGAGGTCAAAATCCTGTGCGAAAGGTTTTCTTTTTTTGGTGTTAAAGGGTTCATATACTTCCTTGCCACAATGCTTTGCATCCTTAGATGTAAGAAAAAGAAGTGAGAAAAATGTCCACAATAAGGAGCTCTCAATGTAGCAACATTGTTCTCCTGGTAGGTCTAGGTTCTAAAACTCCTTTGAAATTCTGTTTCAAGATTCTAGACAAACATTCTTGTCTACTTGATAATATCAAATTGGTGAGCTGAGTTCAAATCCTAAATAAAACTTGGCATTTTACTTTGTGCAAAGAGCCATGGAAAAGTTTAAACTGATCTGTTCTCTCTTGGTTATGAATAAATAGGAGAGACGAAGGTCTTTAGTCTTGGTTAGGCAACCAGTCTAGAAGAAAGAAAACTCTGAACTCAAACTAGCTTTACTCCACTTTGACCTTGAATCACATCCTGCCTGTTGCATAAATATATGTACCATATTCACAATTAACACTAGATACAGCCATGTGCAAAATAGACATACAATCTTCATAACGATAGAACATATAAAGAACATAGGAATCTCGAAATTCTAAAACATGTAACGACTTCTTGTTCAGGTATGAAACCTTTTATTAACTTTGAGTTAAAGATTTCAACATAAGGAGGAGAGACACAATCTTCTATGCTGTCTTATTCATTTGGCCTCTATCTCGTGCGGCGCACAAATTCGTCTCGCCTCAGCGAACCCCAAAAGTCAAACCTCCTCGTTCGGCATCTAGTTTCCAACTCTCTTAACTTTCTTCGAAATCCCCAAAAATCTCCGCGCGCTTCCAGTGCGTGACGTGACCCGCACTTTGTCACCCGTTTCATCATCTCAGGCTATTGTGACATTTCTGAGTGGCATGTCCGCTCTGTGTGTGCACACGTGTTACCACCTGCATCAAGGTTGCACCTAACTAACCCATGAGCTGAGCCGAAAGGTTCTCAGCCTAACTAAATTCAAAGGCATGAACCAAAATCCCTCGGCTATTATATTACATATATACCTTATCAGTACTGGAGAACATGAAGTCTCCACCATTTTTGGTCCTGTTTAGCAATCATGTATTTTGAACCATCTCCACTTGCACACCACAAGGTGGGGTTGAAATTTGCTCAATCATATCAATGAATATTAAAATGTATGTAATTTCTATTTTCATGGATGTATATATGTACTTTTAATTGAGACTTTCCCAGTGTTTAGAGTTGTCTGTGATAAAACAATCTTTTCTCATAGAATAATTTACAAGCCAGAAGCAAAAAAGTGTGATAAACAGAAAACAAGAAGCTTCACCCCCCAAACCAGTGTTCTCCAGAGTTGAGGAGTACCCTGGCAATGATAAACCTTAATTTAGACTAGCAAAGAAATCACAAGTGAATTTCCTGACTGATCAAGGGAGCAGACAGTATTTGTCATATTGTATGTGAATCAATTACATGAACATAAAATGTTATTTGAATGACTGCAGGACATTCCTTTGCTTGCTTTATATTTGATCAGAAACAGAAAGATTTAAAAAAAGGAGAAAAATATTGAAGAAAAGACTGGTTGACACTGGTTTCTTACAAGAAAAACTAAAATAAAAGCAAATATGTTTTTGGGCCATAACAGAAAGTTGATCTACATGGTTTTTATTGTTTTTTTCTTTGGTGTTTTCCTTTTTCTTATTGTGCAATAATAAAATCTTTCAAGATCCAGAGGTATTATTTAAAGAAAAAATGGTGTGTAAGAAAAATAAAATTATCTTCAACAGGAGATGAAATAACATAGGATATTACATTTTTTATCATTTCAATAGATAAAATATCTGTTTTATGTTTTATGGAAAAGGGCCTTTCTTGGAGAGAATATTGTATGTTCAAGTGTAACTTCTTTTAATTTTTCCATTTCATTTTATTAATATTACATATAAATTGTGTTACACATACACACATATATATAATAAACTGAACATGGTGACCAGTTCAAATCCAGGATAAACTGTTTTACTTTCTTGCTGATACCCTTGAGAAAGGCATGAATCCATTTTTTCTCTCCAAACTTAAAGGAAATAGTAGAGCAGACTGGACTCTTTAGCCTTGGTACAGCAACTTATCGATGAGAAGAAAAACTATTTTTAAACTAGTTGCATTCCACTTAAATATTGATCATGTGTCACTTCTTACCCATGGTGGTGGATTTTCAATAAACATTGTCATGCATGCACACACACATATATATATATGTTTTAGATTGGTAAATATGTTGGATGATTGTAGTGTTACATGAAAGGAATAGTAATTGGAGGAATATTGTGAGGTTATCATCTTAAAGTTTTCTGTTTTAAAAAAGCATTGAAAATTTTTAAACTCATTTTCTAATAATATTAATCATCATATATATATATAAAATTTTCATCATGGTTTTATATAGATATGTAACCCTAATGCTACAAAAATGGAATATCATTGCAAGATTTTTGTTAAAGCAATACACTTGAAATGTTTTAATATGAATAAAGTAATTTTACAACCAATTTCCAGCTTAATGATAAATTTGTTCAGTACAAAATTATACTGCATATTATCTTAATCATATAACTTCTCAAAACAATGAAAAAAATTATGAAATACAAATTAAAATCCTACATTCCTTCCAAAATAAAAGTATCAGTGTAATGCTGCATCACTGTTACAGTGGGAATTAAACAGGTTTAAGTTGTCTAGTATATATATATATATATATATATATATATCAAAATAGGTCGGTCTACAAAGAGATTTGTTTTTTTAAATTGAACAGATTTAAGTTGTCTAGTGTGTATATATATATATATATATATATATATGGAAATAGGTAGGTCCACAAAGAGATTTGTTTTTTTTTAATTTATTTATTTATTTTGTTCAGACAGACTGTTTTGTTGTATCACAATACTTCAGTGTGGCTAGACACATAGGATGCTTGCAGTTGGAATTGAAACCTGCCCAACTTTACGTTAGACTTAGTATCATACCCCTCAGCCCGCAAGCATCTTACATATCTAGCCACACTGAAGAGTTGATACAACGAAACAGTCTGTCAGAACAAAATGAATAAATAAATAAATAAAAAAAATACAAATATCTTCATGGACCTACCTATTTTAAAATACTTTTCTCTCTTTGGACCAACAACAAAAATTCTTTATATATATATATATATATATATAGTTAGAATGCAATACTACAGGCGCCTTCAACCTGCAAAATCTTTTCCGTGCTTGATACAAAAAAAAATGCAGAGCAATATCATAGTATATTAACTATAATAAATAATAAGGAAGAGTAATAATTTGTGACCCCGAGTTTCATGTCTTTGATCTGGAGAACTGATGATCCATACATCCAAAACAACAATCAGATAAGACCTGTTTCATGAGATGATTGATTTTTTTTTTTTGTTGTGGTAAAAATGCATAAAACTAAGTTATGAGATTGTCATGCGGAGATAAGTAAACATTTATCTATTTTAAGTTTTATCTTGCTCTATTGGCCAGCATTTGAGCACTTTTCTGATTTATTAAAACATGTTTTTAGAATGATTTGTTTATATATATATATATATATATATATATATATATATATATATATATATATATATCTATCTATCTTACCACAGAACTATTGTCATTTTCAGCATGAGGTAAGGAATTTCTAAAAGTTCTTTATAAATATCCGCAAGTGAAGGGCTCTGTTTTTGTGAAGAGCTTTTGCATTTAAATTTATGTGGCAACTGGCAATTCCTTCACTCAATGATGAAGAAATAATTCATGATACAAACATCAGTATATGTTTTACAGTCAAGTTAATTGTAAAGCACCAATTCTTGTTAGATCACTAAAGTTAAGAAGTGATGTGTACTCTTAGTATTTAGATGAGTAACCACTTAGAAAGTGTTTAGTAAATTCTCTCAATATTTGTACATCAATAAAATACACTCAAAAGATTTTACATCCTGCAAAAAATCTATTGGATTCTTTGTGGCAGAGAAGACTAGTCAAGTTTCTGTTCTCCAAGAACCAATATTAGCATCTGTGATTCATGGACACTGAACACAGTTGAAAGAAAAACAAAAACTCATTTGTATATAACAAGAACATTAACTCTTTTCTATACACAATTTACCATGTTGTATTAAAAACATGTTCCAACTGTTAGAAATATACACATATTCTTCCACGAATAAGCAGTATGTAGAAGGGGTACAAAATTGAAAAGGGTTTACATGATAAAGGAAGGTAAGATAGTCATGTAGCTTTACGATTCCTTGACAAAGTTTTTATTGTTCAAAGACCAAAGGTGAAAAGAGCTCAAAAATAGTTGATTGACTAATGGATGAAGATTTAAGCGAATCACGTTCCTTGTATATTCACATTTTTTTGTGCTGTTGTTTCTTGAGATTCTTTTGCACATGGTCCAAATGAATACATATATTTTCAAAACAGATCTACTTAACCCATTGATGAGACCCTAAGAGGTACTACCACACCGGTTCAGAGAGAACTTGGTAGTAATTGCAATGAAGTACTACTCCCAATTCCAAGATCTCTCGAGCGAGAGCCTCTCTATCAGATGCAGTTTAGTGTTATACTCAGGTCACTAGATTGAGAATAGGCTTTTAAAACTGTCATGTGACTCCCTAGGGTGTTCCTATCAGGCAGGAAAATTGTCTAAGGAAGATAATTATTTACTGTATCCCTACACATTATCTTCTTAAAAACTCAATCATTATAAAATGTTAGTTTTATTTAATTTCCGGATTTGTTTGTCTAAAAAGAAAAAAAAAAAACTGTCTATCTGCTGTTCATATCGTGCATTGTTGAAGTTCAAGTCTATAAACCAAGAAGACCATTTGCCCTTTGTGAGTGTCTGACAGCGGAAAGCAATAAACAGGCTGAAACATAAAATCAAATTAGAAATTAGAGCCAAGTGAGGCCACTAAGTAGCAGGTAATAAAAGAAAAATAACCATTTGTAATCATCTCCATTCAATTATTTTTGACCACTTGATGTGATTAGCTGAAGGGCAAAATTGCTGCCAAAAATGAAGACAAAACAACCCGGCCTTTTCTTTCCTACTCTCCTCACCTATTTAATTATTCTGTCACCTATCAACAAATCTTGAAATTATCAAAATATAATTTCTGACAAATTCCTTGAAAGAAAAATAATTTAAAAGTTTTAATTTCCTTACTTGAGGTTTTTTTACAAAATTTTGCTACTATTAACGAAATACAAGAAGGGATGACTGACGTTTCCAAGGAAAAAATAACTTCAAATATGACAACACAGTTAAATTATGTACTTTAATATTTTCCTACACTGTGGGTAATAAGATCAGGGTGGAAAGCATTTATAGCGATGGGGATATTATTATTATTATTGGGTTTTTGGTTTAAGTTGGTATTTCGTTGGTAGCGTTGGTATTTGTTGGTTATTATCCCCTCGCTAAATGTTGATGGAAAATAAAGGTGTTGGAGAAGAACAAAGACGTCGTTAGGTTTTGTATCAAGGTTTTAATGGCAGCATGAAGTAAGGGGTTTACACTGGTATGCTGCGAGGTTTCGTAGTAAGGAAAGAAGGTAGGAAGTTGTTAGAGTGTATCATTTAATTTGTTTTTTTAACTAGGATCCCTTGGTCTAGAAGAATAGACGCAAGGGGTTCATAAACTAGATGGCACTCCTCATAGTGTATGATGCTGCTACTGCTATTCAGGAGCAGACAATACGTCCGTTCCCATTGAAGATTTCTGAGGGAGAGAGAGTTTCGTGGGCTTTCTTCAATTTTTGGTACTGCTAGGAAATATGGTTCGGGATGAATAAGACAAGTTATCCTGATTGGGTGAAAATGTTCGGCGACTCCAACAGTCAAATTAAATTACGCGCCAAACAAAAATTCAAGTTTCTTTCTGCTACACATTTACTCCGATTAAAGATGTGTTCAACTCATAACTGCACAAGTGTACAGTTCTTTGTGCAACGTGTTAAAAACCAGCTTAACGTTGGCGACTCTAATACGACAGATTTTGCGTCGTTACCGTACTATTTTTGTACTGCATGTTATATAACTGATAGAGATCTCTTCTAAATTATCGTACAAACAAAATAATGGCAATTCTAATTAACATGACAGGAGAGCAGTCACTGAATATTGACGGGGCCGAGATTTTTTTTCCAAAATGAAAAAAATGTTGATAGAATTTCTCACAAAAAATAAAATTTAAACTAATTGTTCGAACAATCTATGACCTTCGCGATAAAAAAATAAAGAAAGACGAAAGTTGATCCGATTTGAGGAAGGGAGAACTGTATAAGACGAGATTCTTTCGAGGTCCAGACAAAGAAGAATGGCACAGCCAGACGTTAGAAGATCGTTCTCGACGCCTGCATTATTCAACATCATACAAATTCGTCTTAAACTTCTTAATGCGGTTTTTGATCGACCCCAGAACCACCAACCCACCTACATTCCACTTTTTAAACGCCGATGTTTCTCCTTCCCTGTCGACATAAACTTTGGTTGACTGCGTATGTCTGTGACACACTGTTACTAACACATATTGGAACATTTTACTTCTCGATTTTCATTACCATTCAACACACATCAAATTTCCTAAAATTAACTCGTTCCTATCAATACAACAACGAACTTTTTTTTTCTCGATTTAACACACATTTTCATATTCACCAAAACAATTGTTTGACCCTTTTGTTTCTTATTTGTCAATACAATTGTTAAATTTTTCACGTGTTCTTCTTGTTTGATTTGCAACTCCACGTTTTTTGTCCTTTCCTTGCTTAATATAACATGCAGATGCCGCAAGGATCAATGATTATGTGCCTAGTGGTCGGAGTTGTATGTGATGGATAGTCATCGCTGACTGTTATGTTGGGTGGGGGGGTTTTCAAAGAGAGGCTCTTTACCTGCCTTTTTACTAAGGGTGGTCGAATTTTCGCCGTCCTTTGGTTATCTATATAAAAAATATTTCTCTTATCAAGTTGAGCTCAGCGACATGATTGCAAGGAAGTTCAGTTTTACTTTTATTTTTTGTCTGAAAGTGCGAGTGACGTTTAGAGAGCGAGGAGGGAGATGAGCTGCAATTAGATATTTATTGTGGCTAGCCTCTTATACCAACATTTAGAATTTTTGGTTTGGGAGATAAAAACTTTCTTGACTGTCCGGATTAATAATAATATGTAGCAGTTAGAAAAAGAAAATTAAAATTAAATTAAAAATAAACATTGAAAAAGATACAGAAACTCTCAGAAGCCCCTTACAGGAAAATTACAACGCATGCGTAAAGAAAAGAAACCGTCCTGGCAAAAAAAGGAACCCCTTTCTCTTTCAGCAGTGACAAAACTTAAAATCATTCTTGCTGCATGTGGGAGGCCCAACGCGTCCGTCTTTAGACAGCACGTTGGCTAACCTTTCACTGGTAACAGCCGTCTCGGTTAACATACAGCTAAAATATAACAATTATCAAAATGGACCTATAGGATTTACACTCCTATATTTTTTAAATGGCCGTGATAAAAAAAAATTCACGAAAATAGGATCCTAGTTCCCGAAAAAGAAAAAAAAATGGTGGACGTCCATAAACTAATTTGTTTCGGGAACCTATTGGTCAGGGA
Source organism: Sepioteuthis lessoniana (assembly GCA_963585895.1). NCBI lineage: Eukaryota > Metazoa > Mollusca > Cephalopoda > Myopsida > Loliginidae > Sepioteuthis > Sepioteuthis lessoniana. The sequence continues at coordinate 74,337,611 of OY757911.1, read as the reverse complement.
AGTCACGTGATTTATACTTCCAACTACTTCTGCGCGTTTGATTAGTTGTTTATTTGGGTTTTATGGTATATCAACCTTTGTCAGTCATTTGACGCCAAATCCGTTTTTATGAAAATAGTTCTATTTCAAACAATTCAGTTTAGGATGAGTACACAGTTTAACCGTCAAAAACATTTCTATTTCAAGCTATTCAGCTTCGTCAAACAATTCTAATTCAGCTAATTAAGTTTAGTATAAGTACAGATTTTGTTTACACAGTTAAATGTCAACAGTTCTATATTAAGCAATTCAGTTTAATGTAAATACAATTTCAAACAATTCAGTTTAGCATAAGCGCGCAGTTTAAATGTAAGTCCGGTTTAATTGTCAAAAACATTTCTATTTCAAGCCATTCCGTTTAGTCAATCAGTTCTAATTCAAACAATTCAGTTTGATATTAGTATGCAGTTAGTTCTATTTAACCCATCCATAGGGCCCTATTAGGTTCTACCATTCCGGGCCAGAGTGGACCTGGGAGCAATGGCAATGAAGGGGTACTCCGCATTTCCTAAAGCTCCAGCATCACAGGAACCTCACTATCAGATTGTTTAGTGTCATATCCAGGACACTCATTAGGGGGCCTTACCCCTCAGTAGAGGTGCAGTCGGTATATTCAACAGCCCCAGCCGACTGGACAATACACAGAGTTAATGTCAAAAACAATCGTATTACAGATAATTCAGTTTAGCATAAGTACACAGTTTAGATATCAAAACAGTTCCATCTCGAGCAACTCAATTTAGCATAAGTACGCAGTTTAAATGTTAAAACAGTTCTATCTTGAACAATTCAGTTTAGCATAAATACGCAGTTTAAATGCACCCCCCCAGTAAACTCCAACCACCGTTTAGTTCGTTTTAACCCATAGATAGGACCCTTATCAGGTGCTATCACTCCAGGCCAGAGTGGACCTGAGAGCGATAGCAACGAAAGGGTACTCCGCATTCCCCGAAGTTCCAGCATGACTGGAACCTCACCATCAGATTGTTTAGTGTCATATCTAGGACACTCGTTGGAGGGTGGTCTTAACACTCTGCAGAGGAGCAGTCAGTACATTCTACAGCCCCAGTCGACTGGGCAAGTCCACACCTTTGATTTGCCCCGCGAAAATAAACAGTACGTTTGGAGCCAACCACGTGACAGTGATAACTATATATACTCTAAGCTTCACTCACTTACATTCTGACTCGTAGGTCAAAAAACATACAATGGGCGCATGTAAAGTATGCAACTCTTTCTTCTCATGTTCTGCTTATTAACAGAAAGTATCCATCCTTCATTCACGCAAACAACCTTGGACTCTTCAGCAAAGCCAGAAAGAGACGAAAGCTTGTGTATTAGTACTTGGTGTGAAATACTCTATCAACATGCACATATAGCTTACTGGACATGTAATATTTAGTCTACTTGCATACACCTAGATAATAACTCACGCACACCCACACGAATATTTGATAAACTATATTTTGAACATTCGTAATATTTTTTTATAATAAGTGGTCGTTTCGACGGTTCCACCAGTGGTCTGTGAAATTTGCAACACGTTCATTCTTGCTTTTGGTAATCACGTTAGATCTTACACACACCACTACAATTATCTCCCTTGTTCTTGAAATCAAATCATACCAAAATAAGTAAGTCGTATATTAATGTTGCAATGGTAAAAGATGTAAAAGATGTAGAGAAGAGGAAAAATCTCGTATTTTGGTTTGGCGCTCAATTTATTTCGACACTTAATTTCAACCAATCAGGAGGACTAATCCTATTCAGCCCGGACCTTCATTTCCACCCACCAAAGCTTGTAAGCTACCAAACCCAGTCTCTTTGGCTTGAGACGGCGACCAGAACAGACGTTCCTCTAGCCGTCCCTACTTACCGATGCTTTTTAGCTAGACAAGCCGCCCAGTGTGGATATCTCACTGCGGCTTTAACATAGCAACACCAGCAGTAGCAACATGGACACTCAACGAGGGAACCATCTAATTTATGGATTTCCTGCGAGGGATCCCAGTTGAACATAAATTAGGAACATACAACATGCCTCGAACAGGCCCAACTTTGTGTCACCCCAAAAATTGGCTATGTCGATCTGAGCGTAACTCCGCTCTCGACCACATGGAGACAACGCAGACTCTCCCCCAAATACCAGATACAAAACTACACGGTGACTCTAAACACAATCCCTCACACGTCCCGCAACACACGCTGCCATCTCAACGTCCCGCTACGCCATTTCGTCTCCATACTAAAAAGCCTAAACTCCACGAGTCTTGCAGCACCAAAAGCAAATCCAACATTCCATGCTGCAAATAAAAAAAAACTTTCTTTGTTGTTTTGTTAAAGAAAAGTTTCGTCATTCATTTGTGTTGCCTAAAAAATATAGTGTTAGAGAAATTAACAATTTCCCGAAACGCTATAAATTGGTGACCCCGCATGGCACCTTCTGAATTGCGAAACAAATAAAAACCTATTCATAAAAACACCTTTCGACATTCGCCATCTTACTTCATCTTCAACCACCCTTTATATATCCAACAACACGCTAAGCGAGGAAACGTAAACACACATACGTTACAAACCATTCCTCGCTTACCAACAACAAAAACTCTGGCTACTAAAAGGGTTTCCCTTCGCTAAACAATAATACTCATTTCATCATCACAGTACAAAGATAACAAATCAGGAAGAGAACAGAGAATAAAATAACGTTCAACTTTTTAATGTTTTTCTGATTAAATAAATACCAAACCGTAAAAAAACAAGTGCTTTTACATAAATAAAGGTTATCGATATTCCTGTTTTCTTAGAGTTGGATTCCTGTGTTTCCCCAAGTGTGTTCATAGGATTTGAACTCCGGCAGTCGAATCTCTGTGTTTCAACAATACTCTTACGCCACGAGATGTCTGAATAAATTGCTATGTATGTCTTATTGAATATTCATGTTTTAAAAGTTCACAGCTAAAATTATCACAACATTTTTCCATTGCCATCATTTTTTATTAAAATCTTTTAGGCTAAAAATCCGGTTACGAACATTCATTGAGTTGCTATTATTCCTTCATTTATGGTCGGGAAAAAAAAAAGGAATTCGAGATTCTTTAAAACATTTTAACATGAAAATCAGTGTTTGTCTTATAAGTCTCTGCCTTCAACTATGCGATGTGTCAATAGTTTCAAAAATAAAATCACAAATGTTTTTCTTTCTACAAGATCTTTTAGATTGTGGAATCAGTTTATGAAAAACTGCCATTCCTTTCCCCAAGTCTTTGCTAAATCAACAATTATACGAAGTGATATAAATAAAGAGTTTGTGTATAACGTTCAATCTTTTAGTTCTATGGAATGCTCGCCATTGACACAAGTTTGTACCTGCGTTTATTAGTACCTATTTTGTCCATTATTTGTGGACTGTCCTTAGAAAGACCAGCTGAATTTTAATATTTTTAAAAGACGTCAAATATGGAGTGATCTGATTCCTTAACAACCAGTCCCTAGATATCTATTGGCTGACGGCATCAGTGACTCATCGCTTCTTGGAAGAGGGGTTTGTTTGTTTTGATTGTTTTTTTTTGTTTGTTTTGGTTTATGAGTAGCCATGTAGGAGGAATTATTGTTATTATTTGGGCGATAGAATATATTGTCATTGTTAGCGATGAAGAGTTGTAACGTATGTGTGTGTGTGTGTGTGTGTGTGTGTGTTTGGTTACTTCCTCGCTAAGCTTTGTAAGTCCTCACGTTAATTGTTGTTAGGTATATAAAGGAGAGAAGTTCAAGATGTACGAAATCGAAATGTGTTTTTAGGAATAGTTTTTATTTGCAGCATGGAATATTTAGTTTGCTTTTGTGCAGCAAGTCTCGTAGGAAAGGTTGTGAGTAAGAGAGGAAATGGAGATACGACAGAGTTGAGAAGGCAGCGCGTATCGTCGGACGTGCGAGGGGTTATGTTCGCTGTAGTTTAGCGAAAGTCTTGTTGGCCGTTGGAGGACATAAACTTTGGAGTCACCTTGAGTTTTGTGTGTCTGGTGATTGGGGGAGAGGCGTCCGTTAAAGTGGCCCCGAGGTGAAATGAGAGCTAGGTGCCGAGAGCGGGATTAGGCATCCCATCGACATAGCCAATTTTGGGGGTGACAAAGTTGTTCCTGTGTGTGGCGTATTGAATGTATCTAATTCATATTCAACTGGGATCCCTTGGTCTAAGAGAAATATAGACGCAAGAAATCCATAAATTAGATAGATTCCCTCATGTGTCCATGCTGCTGCTGCTGCTGCTATTTAGGAACGGCCAGTGACGTCTGCTCTGGACGGCGTTGTTCAACCAAAGAGACTGTGATTGGCAGCTTACCCAATTTTTGCTGTCCGGATAAAGGAAGTCCGGGATGAATAGGATAAGTCATCCTGATTGGGTTAAATTATGCGTCGAATTAAATTGCGCGCCAAACCAAAATACCTTCTGCTACAGCCGGTTGATTACGATAAATACATGAATATTCATTTTTTGAGAATGTCTTGGAATTAAAGTTTTTGATTTAATCAGGTTAGATTTTCACTTTTAAAGTTCTATCGCAATTTCATTTGGTCAACAAAATTGGACATGAGTAACAATAGTAATATTACAAAAAATAACAAAGCAAAAATAAAATAAGATAAAATAAGGGGCAGAGAGATCCTTTTTTTAACATTCAGAGTAGTTTATTATGACAAAAGGAAGGACACTTCAGATTGTTGTGTATGTGTCCTAATGCAAATATGACAAGTAACTCATAAATACAAAAAAGGAGAAAAAAAATTATAAAAAATCTTTCGCCTACTGCTACACTTACAAAAAGGGAAATAAGTCACTACTTCTTCCTTTCAACAAGTGGTGCACTCGCAAACAAGAGAAAGAAACCTCTACTTCTTTCTTCCAGCTAAACAAGAGTTCACATGTATATCTCTTTTTTTCTTTTCGTAGAAACCAAGTCCCGAAAATGTTTCTTTTTCCTTTTCATTTGATAAAAAGCAACTGTCTTTCTTCTGCGAGACAATGTCTCTAATAATGTTCTTTTTTTTTTAAATATTTCTTTGTTGGTCGTCTTCCTTCCCGATAGAGTAAGTAATAGCATCTGAGACTTGTGTAGTTGTTGGAATTGACTGAAGTCGTTAATTCTTTTTCTTAGAGAAACAATCCCTCTAAAATATAAATTTATGCTGTAGAAACTTACATTTTTCGGCTTCTTTCTTTCTTTTCTTTTTGGTTTGAGTTGTAGAAACCTTTTGTAGAGAAAATTGGGATGCAAACAGCCACTTACGTCAGTGCATATGCTCCGCGTGCAAGATTTATTTTTTCGACTGGAAAAAACATGGCTGCCCCCAGCGAGCTCATATCGCAAATGGTCACGTATCTTCACGCAAGCCGTCACGTAAAACCACAGAGAGTGAAGATATGTATGCAAATGAGGGTATGCAGAAAATGACATAAAAACAATGAACGTTGGTCACTCGGGGTTCTTTTTGCTTTGGACAAGAATTGCTTAGAGGAGAAGCAGAGGTAAGTTTAAAGAGATAGTGAGAAGAGAATTGTTGAATACAGAAAGAAGGTTTGGGTCAGTCATTGCAGTTTTTTGTTGTGGAGAAACGCTATAACAATTCTACCAGGCACACCTATTTTCTTCGGTTTCTGTCTTTATCTTCTTTTCAGCTTGTGTTAACTTCGAATTCCCTTCTGGAATTCTGAATAAAATACAAAATCGTTCAGGTGGATTTAAATTCTTCTCGTTCTTTTTTTTTTTTTTTTTGGCTTTCAAGCCATTTTTTAATTCTCTTCTGGAGTTCTGAAAGAACACTAGATCCTTCAGGCGGACTTGATTCTTATTACTCAGCTCCATTTGAAATGTGAGATAACGCAGCCTAATTGTAAGGCCTCCTGTTTTCAACTGACTACGGTTGATTTCGACGGTTAACACCAGAAGCAACACTACCTCCCTCCAGAGATTCCAGCCAATCAAACCAAAGCTTCTCTGCTACACACAGATTTTCACCAAACACAAAAACTAACCAGCAGTAAAAGAAAAACAATGCAAAATAGGCCCCTAATTGACCCAGAAATGTTAGCGCTCCATTCAATAAACCGATAAGATTTCTACAGTTGAGTAATTCAAAATTATTTGGTATGATCAGTAGAATAAAAAAGAAAGATTTTCGTTTCAAGTTGTCCTTCGTTATCTTCGGTTCTGTCATTCAAAGAACGTAACTGTTTTCACAAGAAGATTTTTAGGATTAAATTCCCAGGCAAGATAGTAAAAAAGAGAAATCCCTTTTAGCGATTTAATATTTGTTATTGTTTATGGGCGAAGAAATGTATTCTTGCGCGTGTTTATATCCTCGCTAAGTGTTGTTAGGTATATAGAAGAGAGAGAGAGAAGTACGAATTCGAAATGTTTTTATGATAGTTTTTAATGGCAACGTGGAATAAAGAGTTTGCGTTTGTGCTGCAAGCCTCGTGGGAAAGGAAAGAAGTAAGTGAACGATTTCAAGTTGTGGTAGAGTTGAGATAGCAGAGCGTGTTGTTGGACGTGCGAGGGAGGTATGGTTGTTTCGGGGAGAAGCGTGAATGGCTCCAGAAAATGTTGCCCAGAGGTAAGTAGTCACTAGGTGTCCGAGCGAGATTCGGCATCGCAGTCGACGTAGCCAATTTTAGGGGGTGACGTAAAGTTGTTCATGTGTGTGGCGTATGGAATTTATCTAATTCATATTCAACTGGGAACCCTTGGTCTAAAAGAAATAGACGCAAGGGACCCATAAATTGGATTGGTTCCCTCATTGTGTCCATGCTGCTGCTGCTATTGAAGAGCAGACAGTGAGACGTCTGCACTGAACGAAGTTGTTCAGCCAAAGAGTGTTTGACGGTTTTCCCCAATTACTTCTGCCCAGAAAGGTCGTTCGGTTGAATAGGATAAGTCATCCTGATTGGGTGAAATTATGCGTCGAATTAAATTACGCGCCAAACTAAAATTCCTTCTGCTACACCCTCTTGATGACTTAAAATCTTTTTCAGCCGACGGAAATAATGAACATTAAGAACGAAAGCAGCGTTATCGTAGCCGTCTCGTCTACGATACCCAAAATATCCGGTTTAGAAAAAACGCTGAGTCACCCGTGACGTCAGACAACAAAACATCGTACGTACGTTATGAATGAAGTTCTGTTATGAACAACCGAACTATTTTTTGACAGGAGTTAATTCTGCTAGCCTATATGATATGATGAAGTATCTCATTATCACTTATATCTTATAAGGGGACTTCATGTACACAGAAATGCTTCCCTGTAGCAGCAGCTAACACTATATAAATACTGTAGGCGAGTGAAAGTATTTTTGCTATTTATGGACCCCGACTATTTAACGTTTTGTTTATGTATAATGAAAATAAGGGTTTTAGTAGTCAGGCTTCTCCACAAGTTTAATGCTTTAGTTTAGAATTAAGGTAGAATACAAGCATATTATATAGCACATGGATAAAACAAGTGAATGAATAAGGCCAGTGAAATAAATGAGTGAAGATATGAAACAAATAAAAGTTGTAAAACGGCGCGGACAAAATGAACATTTAAAACAAGGCGAACGAACAAAACAAATTTATATTCTATAATAACAAAACTTACATTAATACATAAAAATATTACTAACTCTACTAGCAAAATAATAGTGTGTGTATATGTGTGAGCTCGTGTGTGTGTGTGTGTGTGTGTGTGTGTGTAACACAACTAAGCTACAAAAAGAATTGCAAATTTAAAATGTCCTTTTTCTATGGTTTGAAACAGGTAGTTTTTCAGAGACGGGAAAGCGTCTCATAGTCCTTGTATATGAATGTCTGCGAGGCATGGTGTTGCTGCTGCGGAGAAAATTGGTCAAAGAGAGAGTGTTGCCGCTACGAAGAAAATTCGTAAAAGAGAAAGAGGGTGTTTAAGACGACGTATTTATAGAAAATACCGTCTTGTAGGTGGCTCAAAAAAGCAGGACTTGAATTTACGCGCGCCGACGTAGTTGTAAGCATATCACGTGGTCCTCCTGGCCAATGGATTCCCGAGACTGAACATTGAGCGTCCGCCATCTTTGTGGGAACAAGTGGCATACCGCCCAAAATAATTTATAGGAGTGTAAAGTCCTATAATACACAGGTAACAAACAAAAAGCTACCGCAGCGGTCGGGCTTCGGCCCGGTGCAGTGTTCAAAGACAATGACAGATTCGAGGCCAAAAGGCTCAGCTGGGCTACCTTTGGGTGGGCGATGAAGACCAGTATAGTCAAGCAGGGTTCGAGTCTCAGCTCCAGCTCGACCTTCCCCTCGCTCACCCTCACTATAATTGACCTTCGGGTCATTGACTTGTGTCAAGTCCTGTCTTGTGTGAGGCAGAGACAAATAACGTCAACGAGGCAGCCAGGCTTAGTCTGGAGGAGAGGAATTCGTTACCTCTCCCAGCAGCATGAGGTCTGTGTACTCACCACCAAACCAAGCTGTCGAAAGTTGGGTCTGCGCCCTTACCACCAGCCGAAGCAGAAGACGAGGAATCCAACCAACTACAGCCGCGGACCCAGCACAGCCAGCTAATCAATCACAGCCTTTTATTTTTTCTCCTTCAAACAGCTCTTCTAAGAACTAATCTCAGAAAAACTCAACGTCCTCAACAGCTCTTCTCAGCGCTAACTCCAGAAGGTCTTTTGAGATCACGCTTGGCCTCCTCATTGCCCCTTCCAGCTACCACCACCTGCAGACCAATTTTAGCTTCACTTGCACCAGTTCCTGCGAGCCACAAGCACCGGCAGATCAGCTCCCCGTGAAACAACGACGCAGCAGCCAGCACCAGCTTAACCCAGCAGCCGTACCTGCACGACCAAGCTATAGCATTTGCAGCGTCTAGTTCACGAGCGACTTATTGCTCGGACTAGCACCAACACTTGAGGCCACATCGACACCCACCCCCGTTAAAACAAAGTTTGAACAAACTGGGACATCGATCACTCAGCCTCAGCAACCAACATCCGCAGCATCTAATCCACGAGCGACTCACTGCTTGGACTAGCACCAACATTTCAAGGCAACTTCGACACCCCACCCGGTTAAACCAAAATACTGCACAACCGGGATCGATCATCCAGCTTTTGCCACCAATGCGTCCACATCATTGACTGTCTCCAGCAACATGTATAACCTGTCCCAACAGCAACACCTAATTTCTGCACCAAGCACAGATATCGTTCTTATCTTCTAGACGTACTGTCGCCACGAACTAACAGACAGTTGGGTCAAAGACTATGTAGAGAAGAGGAAAATCTCGTATTTTGTTTTGGCGCGCAATTTAATTCAACACTGAATTTCACCCAATCAGGATGGCTTATCCTATTCAGCCCGGATCTTCATTTCCGGATAGCAAAACGAGTGAGCGGCCAAATTTCACTCTCTTCAGCTTGAGACAGCGACCAGAACAGACGTGTCTCTGGTCGCCCCTGCTTAGCGATACCTTTTAGCTAAACAAGCCACCCAGTGTGGACATCTCACTGGGGCTTTAACCCTAGCAGCACCAAAATGGACACTCAACGAGGGAACCATCTAATTTATGGATTCTTTGCGTCTAATATATTTTAGACCAAGGAATCCCAGTTGAATATGAATTAGATACGTTCAGCATGCCTTCCACAAGCACCACAAAAATTTACTATGTCGATCCGAGCGCCACTTCGCTCTCGACACACTAGCTCCCATTTCACCTCTGGTCCGCATTGATGGAGATAACGCCTACTCTCCCCAAATACCAGACACACAAAACTACACGGTGACCTTGAATACTTCCCTCACACGTCCAACGACACGCTGCCATTTCAACATCCCGCTAAACCATTTCGTCTCAAACATCCAATAAGCCTAACCACCACGAGTCTTGCAGCACCAAGAACAAACCGCCTCAAAGCTGCAAATCAAAAACTTTCGTTATTGTGTGTTGTTAAATCAAAGTCTCGTAATTCATTTGTGTGCCCCAAAACAATAGTGTAATTCCTCAGAAACGCTATAACTTTCTGCAACACAGACTTTCGACATCCAACTGAGACTAAACCAACGTGATACAACAAACGCGATTTCTACACATATACACATTTTGTGTAAGATTCGCATGTTTTATAAACATGAATTTAAACTTATCCACTTGCCTCTGTCTTTTGTCCAGTCCTCTGTCACTTAAGCAACACCCTAAACAACTTATTCGCGGAATCGACTCATTCACATATACCGGTCCTGCAACAGTTTTTACTTTTTTCACACCATTACATCAATTAAAATTTAACGAGGCATCATAAAAGTTATGCGTACAGACTTTTTAAAAAATTCATGAAAAATGAAATAAGAGTCAAATTTTCACTAAAATTTCAGTACTAATTCACGTTTAGATGTTGTTGAAGTTGCCATGTCTTAAGATAAGGATATGTAGAGCGAAATTAGACGAAGGAATATAAAAACACGTGTGCTTCTTGAAAAGGAGAATAGAGATTAATTTTATTTTACAGAAAGAGTTACACAAAACAACCGCTTGGGTTATCGAACTTGATTTACCTCTTTTTAACTAGTGAATTTATGCTTAAAATAAATATTTCCTAAAATATCATTATAATTTTTTAACTTGTCCGAAACCCCTCACCATTTAATTTTTTTTCTATAAAGATAAGAGTCTGAATAATTATAACACGAATTTTTTTTTTAAATGGCCATAAATTCTGAAATAAAAAGTGTTACTAATGCCATATTATGCTGGGAAAATTTTTACTAGATCTTTTACTTAATATATATTTGTCGAATTGCAAAAGAAAAATCTCTCAAAGAAATTAATTTTTAAGAAATTTTAATTCCTTCAAATGTTTAAATAATTTATTTTCTATTGTAAAAATATATTATTTTTTAGTGTGTAAATCCATGCTTCTCAAATCTTTTAATATAACACTGAATTTTAGAAATCGGAAGAAACCAACATCAATACCGATCAACATTTTAGTATTTAATGAGAATTTTGAGTTGTTATTGTTGAATAACAATGTTTGCTTCCGAGAATGAACGGAAAGCCCTTTTATTTCTGTCAACATTGTGAAAAAATTAAAGAAAGATAAACAAATAATAACTGGTTATGGCATAATACACAAGAAAATAATTGTTCTTTCCCTTCTACTCACCAGTACATTCAAAAGTATAATCGTCGAAGGAAACGATTATTTAAGTTATGGCCGCTTTTTTAAGGTTATCTTAAATAAACAACAGCTGCTGAAGAAAGTTTTTTTTTTTTTTACTTATTTTTTTTATAACTGATTAATTTTTCCCGATAGAAAATTTGCAGAGAAATATTGTGCTTCGATGGATTTATGGTGTTTGTTTTAGATGCACGTTAAAATAAATTAATAATGTAAAAAACATGTTGCAAAATCCGTGTCCAGGTTTGCGTTTAAAGTTACTTAAGAGAAACATACTAAATATAACCATGATGCCAAAGAAAGCTTTGCATAAGACGCCAAATTTGATTGGTTCTTGCTCACCTAGTTTCGACTTATAGGATTATTCTCTATGCGTAACGGTCGTTCGAACTAACAAGACTTTATTTTATTGATATATAGGATTGAGCATGATTAAGACTTGAGAGGATGAAGTTAATTTGAATTTCTCCCAAACTATAAATAACTTGACTTGTAAAACCTATCAGGAGCGCTGGGAGGTTTGAAAACGTTTCTGGACAAATAGTTTCAAAACTTCCGCCCACCAATAGAAATAAAGTATATTTCACAAAAGTTAAGATAAGTTTAACTCTAAGATGCCTGAGCTCACACACGCACATTAACACTCATGCAGATCTAGAACAGACCAGTCACGTGACAAAAAATGTATTTTCTCAGCAATTATGATTGAGAGAAAAATTCTAAAACTCGAGTTACATTGGACTCTAATTGCTCTGAATAAAAATACCCAAGAAACTTTTAAGTCAGTCAGTCAAACCTTTGATCAATCGCCACCATTTGCTAAACATTTCCGTCAGACACAGATTTGTTCTAGGACAAGCCTAAAAAAGTAAAAAGTCAGTCTCTCCAAATCAGGTTGGGAGTAGATTTTATTTATTACCAAAAAGCCAAAAAAAGTCGTTTCAAACACCAACTCTTGCACCCGTCTCTAACAGACACACACTCACGCATAATAAATTTCTGTTGACTATTGTTGAAAAAAGACATGAGAAATCGTGCCCAATTCAATAAATATGCTAGGCTTTATCTCTGCCTAGCCCTGTGAATTTAGCTGTAACTGTTAGGCTAAGCGAAGGGATACAGAAATATATAAAAAAAAGGAGATAAAAAGAAGGTGGGAAAGCTAACTTTTGTTACCTGAAAGAAAAGTGTGGCTATATTTCTCAAAAGCAAAAACAATCAGTTCCCACAAAGTAATTTATTTCAAGAGAAACAAACTTTACAAAATCTGGCTTTGCATATGTCGAAAACATTGAATTTAAGCAAATAAAAATAAGTAACGACAATATTATGACAAAAAAAGGGTATAAAGAAATATAACGACTAACTTCTTCGAAGCCATGCCGTCAACCACCTGCTGTCAGTTTAACTTTTGTTAAATATAAAATACCTTTCTAAGGTATTTTATGTCAAAATTCATTTTGAAGCTAATTTGTAGAGCTTATTTTTCTTCTCGGCGTCTCCTTCTTGTGTAGAATCCACCTAGATAACCGTGTTCTTCAAGTTTACTGGTTCTTTAAGTGAACTTCGAGTAGACAACGGCTTCCTTCTCTTAAATGAATATCTGTTTCAACTCGAATTTTCTTTTGGTGAGCCAACGAAGGTTTTTACCATATCTTGATCCGAGCCAACAGTTTCCTTTGTCGGAAAAAATCCAATAATACCACCCCCAGACCTTAGACTCGACTTTCTTTTGAAGGGGGCAGCATGCTAAAACCACAAATAGCCTGCAGTAGACTTGTTGTTTCAACAATTTGCTCGAGCTACCATGCTTAAGAAAAAACTGCCTAAAATCGAAGGTGAATAAACAAGAGTTCACAAAGCAAAAGGAGCGAGCCAAGCAAGGCCTTCTGATCGTGACGAAAAACCGGAGAGAGAGAGATGTAGAGAAGAGAAAAAATTCGTATTTTGGTTTGGCGCGCAATTTAATACGACACTTAATTTCACCCAATCAGGATGACCTATCCTATTCACCCCGGACCTTCATTTCCGGCCACCAAATCGGGTGAGCTGCCAAACACATCCTCTTCGGCTGGAGAACGCCGACCAGAGCAGACGTCCCATTGGCCGTTCTTCAATAGCGATGCTTTTTAGCTGGACAATGCCGCCCAGTGCAAACATCTCACTGCGGCTCTAAAAAAGTAGCAGCAGCAACATGGACAAACGAGGGAACCCATCTAATTTATGGATTCCTTATAAGGAATCCCAGTTGAATATAAATTAGATGCATTCAACATGCCTCACACAGGCACAACTTTATGTCTCCCCAAAATTGGCTATGTCGATCTGAGCGTAATCCCACTCTCGACACGCATGGAGATAACGCCTACTCTCCCCAAATACCAGACACGAAACTCACGGTGACATCCAACCATTTTTAGCCTTAGGTGAAATGGTTATTATTTGTTAGCGAGTGGGAACCATTTTGTAGCCAGGGTTTTTTTTTTTTTTTTGTAGGAGTTTTTGTAGGATGATTTTAGCTGGAGATGATGGTTTATTAGTAGCGAGGGAAAGTTTGTTGTTAGCGAGGAAGATGGGTGTAACGTATGTATGTTTACGTTGTGTTGTTTCCTCGCTGCGTTTGTATGGTCCCTCGCTATTAGTTGTTAGGAAATAAAAGGAGGAGGATGAAGAAGATGGCGATGGTCGAAAGGTGTTTTTCTGAATAGGTTTTTAGTTGCAGCATGGAATATTTGGATTTGCTTTCGGTGCTGCAATACTCGTGAAGGGTTGTGAGCATTGAGACGAAATTGAGTTATGAGAAGTTGAGATGGTTGAGATGGCAGCGTGTGTCGTCGGACGTGTGAGGGATTGTGTTTTGGAGTCACCATGGTTTTTGTCCGTCTGGTGGAGAGGCGTGCATTGGTCTCCATTAAAGTGGCCCAGAGGTGAAATGGGAGCTAGAATGTCGAGACCGGGATTACGCTCAGATCGACATAGCTAATTTTGGGGTGACATAAAGTTGTGCCTGTGCGAGGCATGTTGAATGCATCTAATTTATATTCAACTGGGATTCCCCGCGAGGAATCCATAAATTAGATGGGTTCCCTCGTGTGTCCATGTTGCTGCTGCTACTATTTTAGAGCTGCAGTGAGATGTCTGCACTGGGCGGCGTTGTCCATCTAAAAAGCAACGCTATTGAAGAACGGCCAATGGGACGTCTACACTGGTCCGCGTACTCCAGCCAAAGAGGATATGTTTGGCAGCTCACCCAATTTGGTGGCCGGAAATGAAGGTCCGGGGTGAATAGGATAGGTCATTCTGATTGGGTGAAATTAAGTGTCGAATTAAATTGCGCGCCAAACCAAAATACGAATTTTTTCTCTTATCTACAGAGAGAACCCTTGTGGGTCTCACTTGAATAATAGTTGGGGCGAGGGCTAACTGCACAAATTCCAAACAGATTCGAGCAGACTATCGAATTTACAAATTTCAACAAGGATGTCGAAGTGACTGACTCAGACAGAGGAAAACAAGACACGTGCGTCATGTAGAGAGAAGAAAACTTTATTGAGGGTTTATGAGATAGAAAAGAAGTAAACAAAGGGGAAATAATAGTTGGAGTTTTCGGACTTATATGGTACTCTTCCAACAGTTACAAATATTTGTTTCTCAATTTTATTTTATGTCATTCAAATATTTTTAATATGTCTTCTTTCAACTTTCTTTAGTAAGCTAATCAGACAAGAAAATAAAAATTATTTAAAAAGAAAGCAGAAAATTTTCTACTCAGCAATTAGCAAAATATACACTCGACCCTAGTTGCTAAAGGAGTTATTTTCATTTTTATAGATAACATGAACTAGAGATGAAGAAAGAAGATCAGATCATCATCATTAATGTATGAACATTTAGTCACGTATTTTCTTTTCACCTAAAAATATTTAAAGGGCTAAATATGGCGATGTGAAGCTGCACTCTTTTCAATTTGTTTAATATTAAGAGTTTCGCGTTTTGGTAAAACTGCCGAGGGGAGAAAAAACAAAAACATTATCAATCAATTTGCAGGTGCAAAACTTCTGAGAATTTTATCCTGAAAATAATTTTATTTTTGACGGTCTAAAAATATTATTAAAAAAATGGTGCTAAAATGTTTTCGTTTCTCTTCATGAATTATTAACGCTTCCATCTTAATGCAAATAAAATGCTTTCTTGTTTATAATTAAGAGGACATTGCGGGTTGTAGTGAATTACAGCAACCGCTTGGGGTTGAAAGGTTATTGTCCAAATTAACTGTCGTAATTTGATACGGGTCGTCCAGCGATTAAGCAGTGGGTGGGGCTGCTATGAAATCATGATACACAGTTGACTACAGGGGTAAGTAAACTTTTCTGAAGTTCTTTTAAAGATACTTTTGCTTTTATAGAATTGGGGAGGGATCACGCACACTCACAATAGCTCCGCAAATTTCTTAAGAAGAAAGTAACCGCGTATTTTGTACGAAGGCTTTTAGTAGTTGGTAGCGAGGGAGATGGGTGTAACGTATGTGTGTTTACGTTGTGTTGTTTCCTTCCTCGCTGAGTTTGTAAGGTCCCTGGCTAATAGTTGTTAGGAAATAAAATGAGGAGGATGATGAAGTAAGATGGCGAAGGTCGAAAGGTGTTTTTAGAAATAGGTTTTTATTTTGCAGCATGGAATATTGGGTTTGCTTTTGGTGCTGCAAGACTCGTGAAGGGTTGTAAGTATTGAGACGAAATTGAGTTATGAGAAGTTGAGAAGGTTGTGGTGGCAGCGTGTGTCGTTGGACGTGTGAGGGATTGTGTTTTTTGCATTTTTGACGAAAGACATGTTGCAGTTGTAGGAATTGAACTTTGGATGTCACCGTGAGTTTCGTGTCTGGTATTTGGGGAGAGTGGGCGTTATCTCCATGCGTGTCGAGAGCGGGATTACGCTCAGATCGACAAAGCCAATTTTGGGGGGACATAAAGTTGTGCCTGTGCGAGGCATGTTGAATGCATCTAATTTATATTCAACTGGGATTCCTTATAAGGAATCCATAAATTAGATGGGTTCCCTCGTTTGTCCATGTTGCTGCTGCTGTTGCTATTTTAAAGCCACAGTGAGATGTCTGCACTGGGCGGCGTTGTACAGCCAAAGCATCGCTATTGAAGAACGGCCAATGGGACGTCTGCACTGGTCGGCGTTCTCCAGCCAAAAAAGACTGGGTTTTGGCAGCTTACCCGATTTGTTGACCGGAAATGAAAGGTCTGGGGTGAATAGGATAGGTAATCCTGATTGGGTGAAATTAAGTGTCGAATTAAATTGTGCGCCAAACCAAAATAGGAGGTTTTCCTCTTCTCTACAATTTTTAGCACATCTGACTGGTAAAAAAAAATGTGGTCGAGTGTTTTCTTTTTTTTTAAGTTGGGTTTTTCTAAATTCTGATTTTTCTTGAGCACGTTCGTGGGCGTTTTTTTTTGCACCAAAATTCACCCTTTTTATCCAGGAACCTTCTTTGCTGAGGAAATTTTATAATTTCCTATATATATAAATATATATATATATATATATATATATATATATAGATATATATATATATATATATATATATATATATATATATATATATATGTGTGTGTGTGTGTGTGTGTGTGTGTGTGTGTGTGTGTACGTTTCTTGACATCGCCAACTTGTCAGATAATTAAAATCTTATATCATAGAATACACAATTATGATGGCAAAATTATATCCCAAACACAAGTTGTTAGGAGGCACAAAGCTTTTTTAGACGTCCGAGAGTGTAGGTATTTGAACTTAATGGTCTCACATTGGCTAAAATGAAGGGAAGCAAGACCTGCTAATTTGACGCTGACAACAGACTGATCATCCTGCAGTTTTCGAGGATGAATCTTCAAACAAGTTCGCGACGCACGTTGCCTGCAAAACATTTCCTTTTTAGCTCTTTTCTTTCTTTGTAGTGAACTGTTGGAACTTAAACGGTTACGTTTTTCTTTTTTCAAAAGCTGTCGAATCGATTTGTCTGTGTGCACATAGCTCTTGTCCTTGATCCTTCCAAATAGGGGTTTTAACCCAACTTTGGGGACAAAAATCCCCACATAGGAGATGAACCCAATTCTGTTCGACTGGTCATTTTTTAAACAGAAAAATTCAACAAAATTACAAAAACCCACAAATTTGATCGGCGTTTAAGTGAGAATTTTTTTAAAAAGTTACATTATTTCTAGAGACTCTGAGAACAATTTTTTTCAATAAAAAGAAAAAAGTATTCCTGTGGTAGCACAACCTTATTATCCTTACTTGAATTCTTGGGAAATGTTTCAGTTCCTAAAAACCAAAACTCAGCTCTGCAGATGCCATTTGGGAACTATTGCGTTAATAATTGTTCAATGCAGCCAGCCTACCATAGAACAGAGTTTAGATAATTATCAGTTATAAAAAAAGATAACCTCTAGCTTGTTTTTGGACAAGTTCTGTAATTTAAAACATTAACAAAAGCCAAGAAATAGATTTATTTTGTCAGTTGCCTGGGCTTAAATATATAAAATCATCAATTATTTCCTTTTTTCAAAAAATCCATTTATCATGCAAGCCTCAGTGGATAGTTACCATTTCTCTCTAATTTATTTCCCACCGTTTTTTTTTTTTTTGTTTTTGATTGTTATCAAAACGAAGAGAGCATTTCTGAATACTTTTTCAAATGCCACTATCGCCCAAATTCAAAAAGCAAATATGCAGCATCCCAAACCTAAACTTATCTTTCGCGTGGTTTGATTTGGAAAACGAACTGTAATTATTATAAGTTTTTTTTTAATTCATCACGAGAGTCACATACACGATTGCAATCAACTCTACAAGTACTCTCGCTCTAACAAGTGGATCGAGGTTTTTTAAACAATCAGAAAGCAATGATATTTATCACTATTTGTAATTTACTAAGCTTTTTGCTAAGATGTGGCATAAGGCCGGATCGAATAGGGTACCCAATAAGAATCGTCTAACTTGCTAACCATTATACCACCTGAGGTACTGTAGTAGAAAACATTACACGATATAAGAACAAGTCTTCTGTCAGGGACTCAGTATTCCCAGCGCATTTGTAGTGTGTGTGTGTGTATATATATATATATATATATATATATATATATATAGACTTGTAATATTACCACGTTCAAAAATACGACCAAGATAGGAACACGTGAAATAGACATATTCATACGGATACGGAAGACGTTCACAATTGTTCATAAACATAGGAATCCGAAAAACACGAAACACTTACGACTCTCTTTTGGTTCAGGTACGAAACTTTTTATTACCTTTTTGAGTTTAAGGTTTTTCGACATGAGGAGAGAGACAGAGACATAATTTCTTCAAGAAATAGTCAGAAACAATAGAATGAATAAATGAGTTGAAGTTTATATACAGAAGTATGTATCCAAGAGATTTTTCTTTTAGGGACAGAAGTTTTTCAAAGAAGCTAAGTTGTTGAATGTCCGTTCTATGACAGCTAAGTTCTCGGTAAGTGATCAAGTAATGTGTACCTCGACCCGAAAGGATATGTTTTGAGTGTCATCCATGCCTGGTTGTTGAGGCGAGCAAGGAAACTACACATAGAAGATACGCAAGGAACTGCAATAATAAGAAGTGGCCCAATATGGAAAGCAGGCTGTTATTCTTGTGTTTCAGATGGAATCAAGAAAACGTCCACAGCTTTAGTTTGTGGTGGCTTCGATAAATATACCAATCCCACAAACATTTGTAAATAAGGTGATTGACAACAAACTAGGAAAGAATGACTAAAACAAGAGACTTAGTTTGAAGAGCAAACTTTTATTTGGCGGATCAATAACAAAGAAATGAGAGTTGGTCTACTCGTGAACCAAGATGCAGTCAGTCACCGTGTGCGACAGATCTGCTGCTTGGTGATGCAGGAACTGGTCAGCAATTGCCTGCAGCATGGTGATGCTGGAATTGTTCCCGTAGGTTTGCTGCAATCTGCCTGGCTACGTCAAATCAGCAAATGGGTGTAATGAGATCAGAGGTGATCCTCCGATGACTTTTTGAAATAGCTTTTAAAACGTCTGGTTGAGACTTTCGTAAATTAGCTCTGAAAAGAGATGTTTGAATGAGCGGAGTTGATTGGTTGGGTCCCGAGTCGGCTGGAGTTAAGAGATTTGCAACTGGGGTTGACTTGTAGCTATGCATTGTCGGCTACTGCTGCTGATTATAAAGGCTTTGGTTGATGTGATATGACCAGAGGAACCACAGCTGTCTTGGCGGTTGAATGTGCTTCTTTAGTTGTTGACTGATGTATTTATATAAGGGTAAGGAGCTGCATTCTTTATGGTTTATATGGGGGGAATTTTGTGAGGTAGTCTTTCTTTTGAATATAAGTAATAATGGGACATTTCATTATACTAACAAGAGAAACCTTTAAATACCACGTATTTTATCTTGTGACTGGAAACTAGTCTAGAGTCAGTTGGCAGAATTAATTTATCTCGAAAAATAGACCAAGTGTTAATAAGAAAATTCCACTGGATATGTAGGTACGACGTTATTGCTAGTTGATGTCATGGATGACTTGGCGTTTTTTTTGTTTGTTTTTTTATCTCAGTGAGGATATTTGGTTTGAGTAGCTGGGAGGCTACAATAAGTTTGCTGTGAATTCCAACGAAACAAAAAGACTTAGTTCTCTGTCACATAATAATTCATGACAACATTGAAACAGTTTGACCGTGACCATGCCGAGCCTACATATCATTCTAATTTTTGACTATGATAAAAAGTTATGAATCATAATGATATTTGAGTTCAAATATCACACAATCCCACAAAATGACTTACAGAACTGAGAATGTTGAACCAACTGGAGAACTATCTGAGGATGACATGTTTCATTAAGTTATAGGCTAAGCAATAAATTTGCTTATGCAAAAGTTTTATCATATTTTTGGCATGTCTAGTTTATATATATATTTTTACTTAATAGAAAAGTGAGATCTGTATTTGACATGTAGTGTAGAATTTAAATTTTGTTCTAATCATTTAAACATGGAAAGGCACAGTAGGAGTCAATGAGTTTGATTGACAGTTATTGAACTTTGGGTTAATCTGAGACCAAGGCTCTAATTTGATGGTTTTAGTTTAGTGACCAAAATGGTTCAGGTGTTAGAGTAAGTTGGTGAGAAACACCTGATATAAGTGTTTGAAAACTCCATATTGCTCTCCAACTTTCCATTTTGGCCAAATGTGTAATGATTAAAAGTTGTCAATAAATATAAAGTAAAGTGTGCACATGAAATGGGGGTCATTCCTCATCAACGATCAAGATCAAGGATAGAAACATGAAGAAGCATCAAATTGACTAAAATTACAGAATGAGGCAACCAGAGAAGAGTTGAAGTGAAGGAAGAACAATGTGAAGAGTATTTAAGAGATGAGAGGTGACTTATTACAGAACAAGGCTCATATTACATATTCATATAACTTGGACATTCATAGAAAAATACAATGCAACACTATCACAAAGATTCATGTTCCTATATTTGACAAGATGTCCTTCCTACAACTAACCTTTTACTGTTTGAGAATCGGTGTTCCCTACTAAACACCTCAAAGGTATGAGAAAGCTTGCCTGCAGAATAAGCATATCCGTAAAGTGAAACAAAATTAAGAATCTTTAATCATAGATCTAATCAATATGAGAATGATAAAATACTTTCACCTTTTCTGTGTCATTAATTATTCATCTAGTCACTTTTAATATATTGTTGTATTATACAAGATTTGCCTTGGGTCTGAAAGAGTTATAAAGGTTACATTCTTTTCTTAAGTTCAAATATACAGTTTAAATTAGTCTATTATGGCTCTATATAAATATATAGACACACACACTTCACTATATACAGGTACTTATACATATTTCTAAGTCAGGAATGCATAGACACTGAGTCAAAAGCACTTGATGACTATCATTTTTTTTTTTTTTTTTGCTTATTTGATTATCTGACCAAGAGTCTCGGTATAAAGATAGCATCACTTGAAATTAGATTTTATTTTGCAGAAATGAAATCTGCATATGAAAAGAAGTGTAAAGAATTGATAAAATCAAACAAAGGTAAAATGTATATTTTTTAACATATTCAAAAATAGATTGGGACTTTTTATCCGAAATTGATGAAAAAATTTAAAATTTGGTGTTACAAAGATCATTTAATAGCAAGAGGAATGGCCTGCTGAAGAAACTAGCTTATTCCATAGAAATGATAAGAGAAACCTTCAATTTTACAATAATCCAAGAAATGGTTTGGCAAAATTTTGTAATTCTAGAAACTGATTTATGCCCAAGAGAAGGAAATTTGCGAGAAAAACTTTAAATTAGATTTTACAATAATTGCTCCACTTGTAATGCCATGCAAGAAAAGTCTTGCTTTAATTAGTGTAGTGGGTAATGTATATGTTTCATGTCATATTAAGGATATTTATGTTTTAAATGATATATTTATGTTTCATGCCATATTAAAGATATTTATTGCATTATCCTGGGGGATTAACTATAGTTGTAAATTGCAAAGATTAAACATTGCTATAAAACCAGAACACATCCCAATTACCAGAACTTCCACTGGCATCAGGAAAATTTTTGTGTCTTCAGGACATGTATATATCAATATCATGTATTCCTAAGAAGCAAGATGCACATTGCTCACACAATAAAAAATTATTTAACACAAAATTACAAATATCTTTATTAAATTTAATATATTATTTATTTCATTTATATACAGATCTTTAGAGAGTCTGGGAATGTACAACAGAGAGCCATAAAATAATGCTTTTTTTTCAGTATAGGAATAATTACAAACACTGGAACACGTATTATAGAGCAAAATGAAGCTGGTCCTTTGTGGATCACTACCTCTCAACACAGGCATTGTTTCTCTCAATAGCAATGTTTGAATTTTGAATGAGAGCATATATCCCTGCCTCAGAAATTCTGTTGATTATTCTTTGAGCCACTTCATCGCTGCAGTTTTTGCATCCTTGTCACTAGTATAATGTTTGCCTCTTAAACCCTCTTTTGTCGAGCCAAAGAGATGATAGTCTGAAGGCGTTAAATCTTGCCAATCAATAATGTCCTCCTTCTGCATGACAATGTTCAATCACACACAAGCATCAGGCCAAGGGAGACAATCATCTCATTTGGGTTGACAATTTTATTGCATCCTCCAGATTTACCTCTTTCAGACTATCTCCTCTGCCCCATGAAAGAGCAAGTAAAAGGCAAACATTATGACAGTGTCAAAGAAGTGAAAACAGAAGTGATGGAGTGGCTAAAAAACAGTCAATGAGGCAGGTGGAACATTGCTATTGAGAGAAATGTTGACAATGTTGAGAATTAGGGATGTGATCCACAAGATCAGCTTTTGATATATGATACATGTTTCTGTGTTGGTAATTATTCCTTTATTAAAGAAAAAAGCATTACTTTTTGACTCACCCTTGTATATCTTTATCAATGAATACTTATAGCTTGTGAGTAGACATTTACTTTTGAAAATTTAAACATCTGATTTGTAAAATTCAATTTTCCAGAATTACTTTTCACAATAAATGATATGACACTTTCTGATGAAATATGGAGTAAATTTGGGAAAAGATTATAGTCAGTGAGTACAAAGTGTATCTAGCTCCTGTTAATTTGGTCAAATGGAAAATGTACCAATATGAATAGTGTTTTTCAGCATCAATATTCTTCATTTTTAATTTTGTTTCAGTTGAATTCATTACTCATTATCATAGTTCTTAATGACATTGTCCTAAAAATTAGATAATGTAAATAGAAATTATTATAATTTAATAGTATAAGCTTTTTAAAATCTTTGATTTAAAATAAATCTAGTTTTGAAAAGTTACTTGTAAATACAAATACTTCTTATATCTTAAATTGATAAGAATTATTCATTTTTGTCTTAGATCACAATCATCATCATCATATCGTGCTGGCAGCACGGATATCCCTGACCCTCTCTCGCCACTCCTCCCTATCGTTCATCGCCCTAGGTAGGTCTTCAGGACAACATCCTGTATCCTCACATAGCTGCTGAATGTACGTTCGAGCTGGTCGTCCTGCTTTTGCACGGCCATGTGTGGGGATCCATAAGAGTACATCTCTTATGAGTTCATCTCTGCTTCTCCAGCAGTGTCCTGCATGTCTGGTTCATCTAACTTGAATAGTTTTCGTGATAGGGGGCAGGTGGCCGTACAGTTGGTGTCTTGTGGGGTGTTGCTGCCAGGACTTGTTCAGGATTGCACGCAGCATTCTTGTGCAATTGCCATCTAGTTTCTTCTCCAGCCGTTTTGTTAGCGTCCATGTAGTGCATCCATATAGCAGTATCGATGTGACCGCTGCCTGGAAGAAACTGCGTTTCATTTTATCGGTTAGGTTTGATTTCCATATAATCGATAGCCTATTGATAGCTGTCCATGCTTTCGTTAACCTCGTTTCGAGGTCCTTTTCGGTTGATTCGACGCTGCTTCCTAGGTACGTGAATTTGTCTACTAGTTTAAGTGGGGTTCCTTCTAGAGTGGAGATGTCCCCCGTTTGGTTATAGCACATATATTCCGTTTTGTGTGCATTAACATAGAGGCCTATGCTTGCTGCTGCTCGTTCCAAACTATGCAGAAGTGTTTCGGCTTGGTCAGGTGTATTTGCCAGTATCGCTATGTCATCGGCGTAGTCGGCGTCGGTAATTGTTGTTGCGGGGTATCTTCTGCTTCTTTTCTTCGTCAGTTCGAAGCCATTCTCTTTGATTTTGTCAATCGATGTTCTAAGTACGTAGTCTAGACAAATGATAAAGAGGTACGGGGCCAGCGTGTCCCCTTGTAGTACTCCTGCTACAATGTCAAAGTATTCTGTGTCTCCATCCGGTGATCGTACTTTTACTTTAGTGTTTCTATAGAGAATCGTTATTGCCACTACGGTTTCTTTAGGTATGCCGTATGCTAATCACAATAGTGTTTCTGATTTACTCTCACATATTTTACAGGACACAATACTAATGTCTATGTCAAACAAATAAAATAGTTACAGCTGAAATAAAACCATTTATAGCTCTAAGCTTCACATAGTCATGGTATGCAGGAATTATAAAAGGATTCATGTTTCATTGCTTCTTTCATGACATCTCAATTCTTTAAAAACCTTCAAAATTTTTTCTGATGATGGTATATCAGAAGATGGATGTAATTTAATTTATATCATTATTTTTACAAATGCTTCATATCACAAGCCATCAAAACAGCCTGGCTTTTGGTATCAAACATGTCCTCAGAGCTCTGTGAGGATACGGGATATAGCCCTGAGTACCTGCTGGAAGGTATGAATGATAGGGAGGGGTGGCGAGAGAGGGTCAGGGATATCCATGATGATAGCATGACAAGATGAAGAGATGACGACAAACTATAATATGGGTACCTCTCATATGTTTCACAAGCTAGACTACTAGACCATTTCAAGTGAATTTGATTCTCACAAGGTGTTTCATCCTTCTAGCTTTGTACCAAACTAAGTTATATATATATATATATATATATATATATATATGTAATATTTCTATGTCACCAAGATTTTTTATTTAAAATTTGATGACATGAATGCATAAAAGAAAATCGGTTTTTATAGTAGAATGAAGCATGCTCAGTGTCCCTCTAATCTACTAATTTTGATAACAAAAGAAAAAGAGATTTAGAACTGCACTAGCAAATATATATAAACATACAGCACTGCGCAAAAAACTTTGGTCATTTTAAATTATTAAAAATCTATGATAATTGCAGGCTTTAAAGGAATATTTTGTAATTCATTTTCTACTGATAGGACATTGGCCTCTTTGGTGTCATTTTCTTATATAATTATCCTTTTGGAAGATTCTGTATGTGAGCGTAAAATGTAAGATGACCCCTGTATCTGGCAGAGGGAAACATTTTTGCTACTTGACCTTTTTGGTTTTTTTCTTTTCTTGGCACATCTTTTTTCTGACATATAGTAAAATTTTTTACATCAAATCACTTGATTCTTACATTGCTTGAAATTATGGTAAAAATTTCATCTTTTTTCTTCCCTTTCTCATTCAGAACAGCTGCTACATAATATAATGAGTAGTTATGGAAATGACTCCAAATAGGGCCAATGCTTCATCTGCAGAAAATTTGAGGTGAAAAATAAGATGGAAATTATAAAAAATTCACTATAATTTGAAGTGCCAAAGACTTTTGCACAGCACTTTATAATTTAGTTTCTTTTCAAATAAAAATAATCAAATAAAAATTTCAGCATATCTGAAATTTTCACTAGTGTATGTTAAATTCACCACTCACATACATACAAACATGTATACCATACCTAAACACTGTGTGTGAGGTGAAGCTCTAATACAATTCTAAAAAATAAGAATATTAGGAAAAAGATAAACAAATCATACTTACAAAAGAAAGATATGATTTTTTTCTCAGTACAAAATTTTCTGTTTCAATTGACAATCCAATAAAATCAAATTGCATGTATAACAACAATATTTTATTTTCATAAATTTCATCTTTCAATTTTAAATTCTCACTCAACATCCTCTATTTATATGTAAAAGTCAAGATTACTGTGACAATATTGATGAAAGATGATGCATGCAGTTGTTATTGTTTTTTTTTTCTCCTTCATTTTCTCATTTCATGAATGTTGCATTTGAAAGATGCTGCAAGATGTTCATTGTATTCCGGTAAATATCCAAATTTGTTTACCATTAAAAATATCAAAATTTAATCAATTGAAGAACATACCGAAAACATTATTGAACTACTTTAAGATATCTTATTGGTGACATCTTAAAAAATTTCACCAATAAAATTATAACTTCTGGGTGTGTAAATGTGTGTAACATTTTTTTTAAGAATGCAGTGCAATACATTTTTACTTCAATAATGTTTATGGTGTCAAAATTAATTCCATTATTCAAATGAAATTTTTGACAGAAGTTTCTTTGCATCAATCAGTTTATGTGACATTTATTTTGTCTGAAAATGTTTTTATCAATCTGCTTTATGTCTGTTTTTGTATCTATCGGATAGATTATCTGTCAGTTTATCCATTCATCCATTTCTATTGCTGTATATAAGAGAACAGTTATGAACTCAATAGTTGGGTTGTTAAGGGTTCAAATTCAAGTGAAAAATCAAAATTTTGAATATTGATCTTCATACTGATTACTAACATATATTCTACCTAATTACTAACTAGTAGACAAATTCACTTACCTAGGAAGCAGCGTCGCATCATCCGAAAAGGACATCGACACAAGGTTAATGAAAGCATCAACAGCTATCAATAGGCTATCGATTATATGGAAATCAGACCTAACCGATAAAATGAAATGCAGTTTCTTCCAGGCAGTGGTCACATCGATACTGCTATATGGATGCACTACATGGACTCTTACAAAACGGCTGGAGAAGAAGCTAGATGGCAATTACACAAGAATGCTGCGAGCAATATTGTACAAGTCCTGGTGGTAACACCCCATAAGGCACCAACTGTACAGCCACCTGCCTTCTATGATGAAAACTATTCAAGTTAGATGAACCAGACTTGCAGGACTCTGCTGGAGAAGCAGGGACGAACTCATAAGGGATGTACTATTGTGGACCCCCACACATGGCCGTGCAAAAGCAGGACGACCAGCACGAACATACATTCAGCAACTATGTGAGGATACGGGATGTTGTACAGAAGACCTGCCTGAGGTGATAAATGATAGGGAAAAGTGGCGAGAGAGGGTCAGGGATATCCATGCTACCAGCACGACATGATGATGAATGCATATGTGCCCTTGTATAGTAAATGCATCTAATAAATATTCTCTCCTCCGTATATATACATTTATTTCTTCTTGTTTTTATATAATTATTTTCCTTATATTTTCCCTTTTATCTACTTAAGTACACATATCTGCCCTTGTATCGTAAATGCATCTAATAAATATTCTCTCCTCCCTATATATGCATTTATTTCTACTTGATTTTATATAATTCTTTTCCTTATATTTTCACCTATCTGCTTAAGTACACATAGGTATATATACATATATATGTATATGTTTCCTTGTATAGTAAATGCATCTAATAAATATTCTCTCCTCCCTCTATATGCATTTATTTCATCTTGTTTTTATATAATTCTTTTCCTCATATTTTCACATTTATCTGCTTAAGTACACATAGGTATATATGTATATGTGTGTGTGTGTGTATGTGTAGCTTTGGTATATATTTATATCAAATACATCCAGACTTTGCTAATAAATTTTGGTGATAAAAATCTTTGTTTGCATCAATAATAATAATTAGCTATTAATTGACATATTCATACTTTGCCCAAACTTTATATCTGGAAACATAAATTTCTTTTGGGCTCTAACAAGCACATATAAATGTTACAGTGGAAAGTACTTCTGCATCTTTTTAATTAACAACCCATTTTGTTTGATTGGCCAGACTTTTGTAAACCCCTTTTACCTTTTATGGAATGTACTATTTCTTTGAGTGAGTCACTGGCAACCTTCAGATGATTGTGTCCTTAGAAGCTATAACCGTTATGCTATGTGTCCTGCTGGACAATTCAGAGTGAATTTTGGGGTATTATTATTATATGTTCTTACTTTGGCTAGAATTACTACTATTATGTATGATTTTTTACCTATGCTCATATTCAGATTTTTTTTTCATCTAGCCTTCTTGATTATCGGTTCCCATATTGTATTCAACTGTATACTTGGTCTACTCAGCAGGTCATTGTAGCCCAACATATGTGCTGATTCCTGAGCTTCTAAGGAGACAATCATCTGAAGGTTGCAGGTTCAATCCCCACAACAGGTGAGTAACAATACAGGAATACTTAACACTTGTACCCGGTTATGGCTAACAGAATCAGAACAGGCGACCCCCATGGATTCAATAAAGGACGTAGTTCAAAGTTCCGTGAAGGTTCCCGAGTTCAACAAACACTTGAAGAAGGCCGGAGGACATATCGGCCGAAACGTTGTGGAAATAACAATAAAGATGAAGACAATTGTCCGAAAAACCTTAATGATAAAAATCAACAAGCTTTGTCTCAGAAATTTTGACAACTTATAATTCTGTTCAATATTGATCATTTGTTTGCAAACAGTGAAGGAGTTACTAGTATTATTTTTCAACACTGTTCATTCATTTGTACACAGTCAAATTGTTCTAAATATTGCAATATTATAACAATATTTCAATTTAGGCACACACTTAATGAGTTTAAAGTATTTCTATTTAACGGTAATAATTCTATTCAACATTACTCATTCATTGACATGCAGTTACACAGTTCCAAGTATTACTATTGTTGTAAGTGACTCACCTATGACCAGAATAATGGACTTACCCAAAGAGAATATTAACCAAGAAAAAAGCTGGTAGAGCAGAGTGCAGCAGCCGTAGTAAGCACCTTGCCTGTCTTCGTGTACATTGAACCAAGGAGTCCCTCCTCAGAGACTTGGATACATTTGTGAGGCACTCATATCTCCGTGTTTAGTTATTTATTTATTGACCCTTAATAATCAGTCATAACAGCTATATATCACTTACAATTTTATCAAGCATCAGTCATTTGTTTACACACAGATGATCAAAGAATTCTGTTTCTAACAATTCAATTTAGCATGAGTCATTTGTTTGCACATAATTTAAATGCCAAAGAGTTCTATTTGACTCATAGATAGGACCCTATCAGGAGCTATCAAGCCAGGTCATAGTGGATCTGGGAGCAATGGCAATAAAGGTGTATTCCATATTCCCCAAAGTTACAGGTTTGAAGCCTTCCTATCAAATTGTTTAATGTCATATCCAGGACACTTGTTGGAGTCTTACTGCTCTGTTGTTATATTCTACAGCCCCAGCCGACTGGGCTGTGCAGCAATCTTGCCTAATGATTTTACAGTTAGTATTTGACAATATGTCCTTGATGGCATAATATTAATCTCAAGGTATACACTAAAATTGCATTTAGTTTGAAATATTAAGCTGGCAGTGTATATTAAAACGGTGCTCAACCCAAAATATTGGGCAGATGAAGTATAGTAAAATATTTCTTCACCAAAAATATCATGTTCATGAGTTCAAAGGATTAATAATCAAATATTTAAAATGCTATTTTGTGTATTTGCATATTGACTCATATGAAATTGAACTCAGTAATAAGAAAACGTTGATTTTTTTTTTTCCTGTGTTCAGAGAATTTATTTTTTTATTTTACATGACAACTGACAAAAGGATTATCTGACATTTTAAACTTTGATAGAAGTAGAATGTTAATGTCATTGTAAATCAGCTTCAAAAAGCTCTCAACTACCTACCCACCCACCTACTGGGGAAAAAATTACAAATAAGCAAAATCAACCATGAAGATATGTAAGTAAAATACATATGTCGAAAAAGTTATTGAAAAACACACGCACAATATATATATATATATATATATATATATATATATATATACATACACACCCAGAGACGTATATGAATATATATCAGGGAAAAAAACTGGAAATAAATCCGACAGTATGAAAATGTAGTGAAATAAAAAAAATACAAGGTCTTCAGAGAATAACTTAATTTTCGAATTATTTGCCAACGTTAAACTTTTCTGTTTTTACACCTTCATGAGAGCATATGAGTTAAAAATGAAAGGAAAAAGACGAAAGTTTTAAAACATTCTACTTCCGCCGGTAGGGTTCTATTTCAAATTTATGTGATGTAATTAGCATTTAAAAATTCATTTTTAAAAAAATCACGTGTTTATCAATCTATATCATTTAGTTGATATCTACCAATTGTAAACATTCCATAACATATCTGTCCATTTCTATACAACCTTCTTTCAATCTCTCTGTCTGTTGAACCCAATTATTATTTTATCAATCAAAATACGTATAAACGATGACATCAAATTATCTTAAATGGAGGATTTTGTAATTTTTCAGCACCAATCTGACCAAATAAAGAGACAAATAGAAAAATAGGAGTCCCTGTAGTTTGAAATGATAAGATTTATAAAAATTTATTTTTAAGAAAAAAATCAAACCGACCACGAGCGGACTTGATTTGGCCAGAATGGAAAAGGGAGAAGTAATCCCAGACAATACGGCACCAAAAAGCTACCTCCTTTTTGTCGAGGACTACTATTCAGATCCTCAGTCTTAATTCGGGGACTAAACTGAGGGAACGAAAAACTTAAGCCCACAGAAAGGTTTCGTCACTCGCTTCTTGAATACCCGGTAAATAGGTAAGAAGCTTAAGAAATAAAAGTAAAATTAAACGTAAGTCGACTAATGAAATTCTACCAAGTTAAACAAATGAGAGAAAATTAAACCGAGCTGCTGAAAAGAACCTTAAAGAAGACTCGCAATTAAATGAACTCTGAAACATTTCCACAAACAAAAAAGAAAAATATTCAAATTCAAAGAACTTTGTTACCTGGACACTCAGATAAGTTCCAGCAAATTGCACTAAAATTTGCATCATTTATCTTTTCTGTCCCTTTCTTTCCTGTTTCTTTGTATAAAATTCCTTTTTAAAAACTTTATGGTCTGTTATCTTTTCGAATCAGTATCACAACTAGAAACCTGCGGAACTTACTGCTTAAACTAACCGTTTAATATTGCACACTAAAAACCCCTAAAAACATTACCCAGTTAAGTACTAAACTTGGCTCTTGTGTCACTCACTTCATAACAAATTTTATTCCCTCAATTCCTTTATATATTAAATTTTATCTCTTAAAAATTCTTCATATTCAACAATTTTCCAGTGTTTATTTTATCATATATACATACCAACTAATATCATGGAATCTTTATAATTTCATTTGTGTTTAGTTTTTATATTATGTTTTACCAAACGTATTTTTTAAAAATCTTTCTTCTAGTCTCTAATGAGCTCGTAAATTCGTTTTTGCTATAACGAATGAATTTGTGGAGATTGAAATAAAAAAATAAATACAAAAAGTAAGTTTTCCTGGGGGCCACAGACAGGAAGCGCTATCTGCGCATGTCTGAAAAGATGGCCAAAGAGAAAATCTCTGAGAAGCTTTTATCACTTCGACTGCAAATTTCCAGGACTTTGTGGCATGCTACGTCTCCCGTTAGTTGCTGCGGGACACATGATGGACCCTCAACTTATAATTTGCAAAAGATCATTCTTTTATGTTCTTCAAATGCATTGTCAGGGAAACATGACTATTTCTACTGATTCAGGAAAGCTTTCCACACCACAGAATAGTCGTAAACCCCCAAAATAAAATTTGAGTCTAAAGGTATCCTTGTCTTTTTCGTTCTGTGCTTAGTTCCTTTTACAGCTTCGATAGACAAAAGATAACTAGTAAACGTGGTAAAAAGGATTGGAGACAGTTACAAACTTCAGAATCCTCCCCCACCCCACAAACAAAACAAGAATTAACCACCAACCATGAAAAACCCTTCTTACAACCCATAAATTCACTCTTTAATTACGATTCAAAAATGAAATTTAATGAATCTTTGCTACAGATTTTATTTGAGTATTGTAATATTTATCATTAATTGAAATCCAAATTGTTTTTGAAGAGTTAATGACAGTTTTAATTCCAAGGTTGTTTAAGTTATTTTCGATGAT
Organism: Sepioteuthis lessoniana; assembly: GCA_963585895.1. Classification (NCBI taxonomy): domain Eukaryota; kingdom Metazoa; phylum Mollusca; class Cephalopoda; order Myopsida; family Loliginidae; genus Sepioteuthis; species Sepioteuthis lessoniana. The sequence continues at coordinate 74,305,633 of OY757911.1, read as the reverse complement.
GTTGGTGGTTGAAATGTAGGGAAAAATTATACCTATGGAATGAATAATTATCTGAAAAATTGTTTTGAATTTTAAGAAAAAAGAGATATAAATAATGCCCAAATCGAAGCGAGATCAACGAATTTTGAATTTCAATACCTTGATTGTAAAAAAATAATACGCCAGTGAATGAGTCCATACAATCAAAAAATAATTTTACGACCACACACACAATATATATATATATATATATATATATATATAGTGTATCACAAAAGTGAGTACACCCCTCACATTTCTGCAGATATTTAGATATATCTCTTATTGGGACAACACTGACAAAATGACACTTTGACAATATGAAAAGTAGTCTGTGTGCAGCTTATATAACAGAGTTAATTTATTTTCCCCTCAAAATATAACCATTAAAAGCTAAACTCCTGCCAACAAAAGTGAGTATACCCCTAAGAAACTACACCCCTAAATGTCCAAATTGAGTACTGTTTGTCATTTTCCCTCCAAAAGTGTTACTAGGCCCATGTGCATAACGAGCAGGTGTGTTCAAATTTGTAGTGCAGCTCTCACACTCTCTCATACTGGTCACAGAAAGTTCCAACATGATATCACATGGCAAAGAACTCTCTGAGGATCTTAAAGACGTATTGTTGCGCTACATGAATAAGGCCAAGGCTAGAAGAAGATTGTCAACACCCTGAAACTGAGCTGCAACACAGTAGCTAAGATCATCCAGCGTTTTAAAAGAGCAGGGTCCACTCAGAACAGGCCTCGAGTAGGTCGTCCAAAGAAGCTGAGCGCAGGTGCTGAGCGTCACATCCAAATGCTTTCTTTAAAAGATCGGCGTAGGAGTGCTGTCAGCATTGTAGCAGAGATTGAAGAGGTGGTGGGTCAGCCTGTTAGCGCTCAGACCATACGCCACACTCTCCATTAAATTGGTGTGCATGGCTGCCACCCAGGAGGAAGCCTCTTCTGAAGACGATACACAAGAAAGCCTCCAAACAGTTTGCTGAAGACATGTCAATAAAGCCCATGGATTAGTGGAACCATGTCCTATCGTCTGATGAGATGAAGATTAATTTGTTTCGTTCTGATGGCTTCAAGCATGTGTGGCAGCGACCAGGTGAGGAGTATAAAGATAAGTGCGTCATGCCTACAGTCAAGCATGGTGGTGGGAATGTCATGGTCTGGGGCTGCATGAATGCTGCAGGTGTTGGAGACTTATATTTCATTGAGGGAAACTCCAACATGTACTGTGAAATACTGCAGCAGAGCATGATCTTCTCCCTCCAGAAACTGGGTCGCAGGACAGTGTTCCAGCATGACAATGACTCCAAACAAACCTCCAAGACGACCATTGCTTTACTGAAGAGGCTAAGGGTAAAGCTAGCCAAGCATGTCTCCTGACTTGAACCCAATAGAACATCTTCGGGGGATCTTCAAGCTGAAGGTGGAGGAGTGCAAAGTCTCAAATATCTGCCAGCTCCACAACGTCGTCATGGAGGAGTGGAAGAGCATTCTAGTGGTTACCTGTGAAGCTTTGGTAAACACCATGCCCAGGAGAGTAAAGGCAGTTCTGGATAATGATGGTAGCTACACAAAATATTGACAATTCACATGGTGTATGTTAATATTGACAACTTTCCCTAGGGGTGTACTCACTTTTGTTGGCAGGGGTTTAGCTTTTAATGGTTATATTTTGTGTTATTTTGAGGGGAAAATGAATTAACTCTGTTATAAAAGCAGCACACAGACTACTTTTCATTGTGTCAAAGTGTCATTTTGTCAGTGTTGTCCCATGAAGAGATATACTTAAATACCTGCAGAAATGTGAGGGGTGTACTCACGTTTGTGATACACTGTAAATAAAGTTCATTGTTTGGTTTTGATGGCATATCAACCTTTGTTGGTAATTTAATGCCAAATCCATTTTTATACAAATAATCAGTTCTATTTCAAACAATTCAATTTCGCACGGGTACACAGTTTGTCAAAAACATTTCTATTTCAAGCTATTCAGTTTAGTCAAACAGTTCTAATTCAAACAATTCATTTTAGTATAAGCATAGTTTTTGTCCACATACAGTTAAATGTCAAAACAGTTCTATTTTAAACAACTCAGTTTAGCGCAAGTACAGTTTAAATATCAAACAGTTCCTTTTCAAATTGTCCAGTTTAGCATTTTTAGGCATTTTAGTTCTATTTGATTCATAGATAGACCCTATCAGGTGCTACTACAGCAGGCCAGAGCGGACCTGGGAGCAATGGCAATGAAGGGATGCTCCGCATTCTCCAAATTTCCAGCATTATTGGAAACTCATCATCAGATTGTTTAGTGCCATATCTAGGACACTCGTCAAAAAGGGTCTTACTCCTCTGAAGAGATACAATTGGTGTATTCTGCCGCCCCAACCGAGTGGGCCGAATAAGACGCATATATTTGCATATATATAAAAACATAAATACGTACATAAAAAACACCCAAATATATATGCTCAAGCATATATAAGATACACATTCAAATAGAGAAATGGTATATTTGGGAAAGTATTACACAAATATATACACATATTCAACGCAAACAAATATATGTGTGTAAAACAGAAATGCATATATAAATATACAGATAACACAAACGCTAACATACAAGTAGATACATCACAAATGTGAGTATATATATATATATATATATATATATATATAAGACAAACATTTATATACATATATGTATCTCTTTCTCTCGTTATATATATAATATATATGAAAAAATAAATATGTAAGACACGCATATGAAACATTATATATATATATATACACACACCCAAACAGACACGTAGGCAAATACATAAAACGTTTTTAAATTAAGCACTTTTAATATATGTATAAAACAAATACACACATATAGATATAGCAAACAGATATTTAAAAAGTTATATAACACACAAACACATAAAACGAAGGTGTATATATATATATATATATATATATATATATTGCACATACACATGTACATAAAAACAAATCCATACACATACTTATGAAATATAATCTACTAATTTATAAAAAAACACAATCATATATAAGTAAAAATATATAAAACATTCACACATATTTATACATGAATGCACATATATTTACACAGATATATATGCATGAAAACACAAATTAATATATATAAGCACATGTATATACACTCGGACACACACAAATATATATATACATATATTGAGACAGACATCTATATTTATGAATACAAGTACACACACACACACACACATATATATATATATATATATGTTTGTGCTTGTATTCATAAATGCTCATAAAGTTAGTAAATTTATACTAGTGAGGCCTTATGTAAACAACATCTGAATGAAGAGCACGTCCATTTCGAAAAGAATGGACAAAATGGTTTGTTCTATACTTAACTATCATATAAAAAAAATGCATGTATGATTTTTATTCAATGTTGTCATTGTAAAAGTCAGCGGTGTATTCTATTATTAGTCTTAAATGAAAGAACAATATACTTTTAGCCCGAATTAAAATAGGGAACTCGACCGAAAAGATTCACTTTTGGAACGTGAAATTTTATTTTAGTAAAAAGTTAGAATTATAACTCGTGTTAGTGCCAAGTTCAGAAGTCAGGGGAAGAAGAAAGACAAGGTAGGAACTAAAGTAGAACGTGAAGAGAAAAAGAAGAGAGGAAGGAAAAAAATCCTTTTTAATAAATTAGTCTTGGACTTTAACTAAGTTAAAACTTAACGGAAAAGGAGAAAAGATAATTATTTTTACGAACGCCATAGTAAGCAGCATGGTGGACGTAAAGGCAAGCGGATGAAACCTCTGATGGCCTAACGCATTGCTTAACCTGATCCTGGACGCGTGACTCTCACAGCTCAATAGTCAGGATAGGTAGTTCGATCGAAGAACTACTGCTGCTCATCTATAAGTTTGGTTTCTATGGATGAGAATAAAAACAGCCACTTAAAGATAACCATGACCCACACTCAAACCACATATAAAAACTGCATCGCTCTTCGCGCGGGTAAAAAACGGGGGAACGTCCTGCTGAGGTTGGAGTCCTGGCCTCAGTGTTCGAAATATCAGCTACAGACCTCAAACAACAAAATTACAAAAATGAAAAAAAACAAAAAACAATATAAATAACGACATTTAACGTTAGAACCTTAAATAGAATAGGACAACTACTTGAGCTGACGGCATCGGCCGCAGAACATAACTCAGACATAATATGCATTCAAGAACACAGATACACACATAGCAAGGATATTAGATATCACGATACTGGCAATGGATGGATGCAAGCCACTGTATCAGTATAGAAAAATTCTGTCAATGCCACATTAGGAGATATAGGAATACTTATAGGACCAAGAGCCTTAAAATCACTTGATAACATAGAGAGAATACAACCTTGGATGATGGTAGCTACTTTTGATGGCAACCCCAGAGCAACAATCATCTGCTTCAGCCCTACCAATATAAGTGAAGAAACTGAACTCATCGCCTTCTACGATGAGTGATCCTTTCTAGTGCGTGGCATTCCGAAACATAACATTCATGTAATTGGTGGCGACATGAATGCCCAAATCGGGAAAAACGGAAACCACAAATACAGCCTACACAACTCGACAAACAGGAATGGACAACATCTAACAGATTTCACGATAAAAAATAGATTAACATGTCTCAGTACAAACTTTCAAAAAAAGGGAGGGAAAATTATGGACCTACACGTACGCGAAAAATAGTAAAGCACGGATAGACTACGTCTTTATAAACAAGAAATGGAAAAATAGCGCAATAAATTGCAAGGCATACTCCTCTTTCGAGGGTATGTCCTCCGACCACCGAATTGTTACGGCAAAAATACGACTGAGCCTACGAAGAAATGCCCCACGAACAGCGACCGCCAAACACTATGACTAGGCCCTTCTTGACAACACTGAGAAACAAATTCGATGCACTACAGGAGAAGACAGAAATACGTTCCCCAAATGACGAATATGAGAATTTCGTCAACGCACACCTTGAGACAACAGCGAAATGCATACCAACAAAACCTAGAACTAAATGTAGAGTCCCATGGGAGACATTAGCGGTTAGAGAAAAACGTGCAAACGTGAAAACTGCCTCCAAATGCAATAGGAATAACCCAATGAACACAAATGCCCAGAAAATAAAAAAGGCACAAAATGAATTAGCAAGTATATATCTAAAAGAACAGACAAAATACATACAAAATCAGATAAGATTAGAGACTCGGTAGAAGATAGGCAATCTATGATAGCGTGGCAAACGATAACCGAAGTGAACAGAAGGAAGAGTACATCCAAAGCTAAATTGAAAGCTACAAACCAACAAGAAAGAATAAAACTGTGGAAACAGAATTTCGAGAATCTACTATGAAACCCACCAAAAGTTACACATGAACCAATCACCAGAATAATTAGTAAGCAATTAGACATTAAACTAGGACCGTTTACTCTAGACGAATTCGACTCAGTACTTAGAAAAATTAAAAATAGGAACGCCACAGGGCTTGATGAAATTCCCCAGAAGTATGGAAGACCAGACAATTCGACGACATACTGCTCCGACACTGTAATGCAAGTTTATAATCAAAATCCGATGGAGAGATAGATGAAGGGATGCATCCTCCCTTTCCCTTAAAAGAAACGAGCTACCGCAGGTATTGGCGTCCATGTCAATGCACACAAAAATGAATACATGTGCTTTAATCAAACAGGCGACATTTCCACACTAGGCGGTAGCTCTCTGAAACTAATTGACAAGTTCACCTACCTAGGAAGCAGTGTCTCATCAACCGAAAAAGATATCGACACGCGGTTAACATAGGCATGGACAGCTAATGATAGTCTATCGGTCATATGGAAGACGGACCTGACCGATAAAATAAAACGCAGTTTCTTCCAAGCAGCGGTCATGTCGATATTGCTATATGGATGCACTACATGGACGCTAACTAAACGTATGGAGAAAAAGCTTGACAGCAACTACACAAAAATGCTGCGAGCAATTTTAAACAACTCCTGGAGGCAACACCCCACAAAGCACCAACTGTACGGCCACCTACCTCCCATCACGAAAACTATCAAAGTTAGACGAACTGCTGGAGAAGCCCATAAGTGATGTTCTCCTGTGGACCCCCTCATATGGCCGAGCAAAAGCAGGACGATCGGCTCGAACTTACATACGGAAGCTCTGTGAGGATACGGGATGTAGCCCTGAGGACCTACCAGAAGTGATGAATTATAGGGAGGTGTGACGATAGAGGTTCGGGATATCCGTGCTGGCGGTACGGCATTATGATTATATATATATATATATATATATATATATATATACACACGTTTGTGAGTTCATATGAACATAAACACATATATAAAACGTGTATGTATGTATAAACTCAAGCTTATACATAACTCATATAATCATATAAATTCTTATGTGTATATATAAAAACAAGTATATATATATATATATATATAAGATCAATTATATATGTCTATATATGCATGCATATAAAAATCGACCCCCCCCACACACATATATGTATATATTCTCTTTTTCTTCATTTCTTTAGGGTTCATAACTAAAGTAGATAATGTCTTTGAATTGTTCGTCGGTGATATTCTCTAGTTTGTTTTATGTTCAGCGTTCGAATAAGTTATGGTTAAAAGTTATCTTTCTTCTTTTTGCCTTCTTTTTACTTCATGATAGCCATCAGATTCTCCTTAGTGTCATTCCCGTACACAAAAGAATATACTTCCTGAGTTCGATATGTTGTTGATTTTTGTTGCGCTTTTTTCCCTTCATAGATTTTTTACACGATTGCAGGCGTGATTTTATAAGCACTTGCACTTAATTGGGTCTAGTCTTTTCAATTCATTTTCTGAAACTGACTTTTCTATTAAAATTCTTCAAGTGATCAAAATTGATTGGTATTCCCGCGACTTCACCATTGATTGGTTGGTTTTATACACTTAGAATTGTCCTCTGATTTTAATTCTGCTGACCGCTCTGTTCATTTGGTTCCTGATGCTATCTCACAGTGTAGAGACAGACAGACAGACTACGAGGGTATGAAGGAGTTTTTGTCTGGTGTCCGTCACCATATATACCCACACAGATATGCCTGTTTTTATATATGTATATATTAGTAAAAGTTGGTGACCGTGGTTGAGAGTGACCCGAAAGCTTCCTTTTCAATAGCTACTGCACCGACGTGTAGGGGAGAGCGTTATTCCTTTACTTGGATAACTTCACTTTTCTCTTGATAGGTATCTTATTCTGAGTATGAAGCAAGGAGGTATCAACAATCATTTTTTTGAGTCTTTGGTATGACCTGACTTATGATTGAACCCCGACTCCTGGACCATTGGCAAACTTTCTACTTACTAGTCTATGGGCCAGTATTATATATATATGTATATACACACACACACATTATATATATATATATATATATATATATATATATATCCCATTGGCAGAATGCTTAGAGTGTTCGCTAATGACTTAAAAAACAGTACTTGATGCCCCTTCCTTAATAAGGTACCGATCAAGGATAAGTGGAGCAATTCAACGAAAGAAGTAGTGCACTCCTCTATATCTCCGTGTAGTAGCTATTAAAAAAAGGGAGATGCATATATATATATATATATATATATATATATATACACACACACATACATACATATATATATATATCAATATACACATGGTCCAGTCGGCTGGGGCTGTAGAATACACCGACTGCTTCTTTGCCGAGAGGTAAGACTTCCCAAGGAGTGTTCTGGGTATGAGGCAAAACAATCTGACGGTAAGGTTCCAGTAATGCTGGAAATTTGAGGAATGCAGAATACCTCTTTATTGCCATTGCTCCCTGGTTCACTCTGATTTGTAATGGTAGCAACTGATATGGGTCAAATAGAACAAAACTGTGTACTTATGCTAAACGGAATTGTTTGAAATTAAACTTTATTTGTATAAAAATGGATTTAGCATTAAATAACCAACAAAGGTTGATATGCCATAAACCCAAACAAACACACACACACATATATATTGATATACCTACATATATACAAACACACAAACATATGCATAAATATATACAGAGAGAGAGACAGACACACACATATGCACACAAATATAAATATCTATATGAACATATGTATGTATACGTGCATACACATATCTCTTCTTCACTTCGTCAGACTTTGCGAACGTAGATTTATGAGGGAGGCTGTTTACGACGTCTGCAGGTAAGTGGGACAGGCAAGTCTTGCCGCAGCGATTGATGAGACTGCCCGGATCTTTCTCCAACGGCGTTTCTCCCAGAGTTTGGCCTTCCAAGAGTCCTCAAAGGTGGAGACGACCGGGTTGACGGTGTGGCGCCAGGCCTGACGATCAGCAGCAAGTATCGAAAACTGGTGGTGGTTAGTGTGGCATGCGCCGAGGGTCTTCTTGTGCGAGTCTCTAAAACGTTTTCTTTGGTTCCCCTCTATCATGGTGGCCAGTGGAGAGTTCACCATACAAGGCTATCTTACGCAGGCGATGGTCCACCATTCTGGAGATATGCCCTGCTCAGGATAGCCGCGATTTCAGCAACATGGCCTCTATGCAAGTGATTTCTACTTGATCAAGGACCTCGATATTTGTTACGTAATTACTCCAGTAAATATTGAGGATGGTGCAGAGACACTGTTGATGGAAGCGCTCTAGGAGTCGTAGGTAGAGGCGGTAGGTTACCCTATGACTCGGAGCCTTACAAATGGATAGTGCGTATGACTGCGCGATAGACGCTGATCTAAGTGCCCTTCTTCAGATGCTTGCTGTTCCATATTCTTTTGTTGAGTTTATCGAAAGCGCTGTTAGCTTTGGCCAGTCTTCTGTCGACTTCCCTGTCGATCTTGACGTCTGATGTGATGGTACACCCCAGGTAAGTGAACTGGTGAACTGCTTTCAGCTCAGTTCCACCAATGGTGATTTAGGGAGGGCGTTACTCTTCGTGGGGTGCAGGCTGGTGAAGGACCTCTGTCTTCTTCAAGCTGACATCGAGTCCGAAGAGCTGTGCAGCCTCGTTAAAGCCGGAAGTTAGGCGCTGCAGGGCTCTTTAGGTGTGGGCAACTGGAGCAGCGTCATAAACGAAGAGGAGGTCATGGAACAGCAGCTCACGTGTTTTTGAGTGGGCATGCAGTCGCCCGAGGTTAAAGAGACTGCCGTCAAGGCGGTACAAAACCGTCAAGGTCTTCTATAGTCTGTTTAAAAATGATGCTGAACAGAGTCGGTGCCAGAATACAACCCTGTTTCACGCACTTGACGATGGGGGACAGTCCAGTGAGGTCGCTGTTCAACTTAACAACCGGGTTGGTTTTTGTTCACTTGGATAACCATGCTGAGGAACTTTGGGGGTAGCCAAGGCGCTCCATCATCATCCACAGTTCCTTTCTGCTCACTATGTCAAACGCTTTGGTCAGGTCCACAAACGCTACATATTGTCCTTTGTCCTGCTCCCAATATTCCTCTTGGAGCCACCTGGGGACGAACACTAAGTATGTGGTGCTCCTGTTAGCTCTGAACCGACTGTAAATTTTTGATAGATGGTCTTCAGTGATGGTGGGTGCCAATCTGTTTAGGAGCACACGAGAAAAGATTTTTCCTGCGGTTTACAAAGTTTGCAGCGCGCTAGGCGATGGTCGGTGTGGCATTCAGCACTGGGCATCGTACACATTGAAAAGGTAGCATACCGCTTATTTTTCAGTAGAAGGTGCATGGATATCATGCAGTCGGAATATTCATATAAATAGATATGATACTTACATATCCATGAACATATCTACTTACATATACTTACTCAACTCCTAAGAATTCTTAATCGCAGCAGTAAACTATACGACGACTTACCTTCCGTCCAGTAACTTTGGTGATTATTGTGTACCAATTCATTGACATTACTTCCAGGTTCCATCTGACCCTATTCGTAATACCTTTTAGGTTCCCATCTACGGTTTCTAATTGAAATATTTCATCATTATCTTTACTTGAAATCTTTTGTCTATGTTCAAACTAAATACGGATCATAAATTGTATTATTACTTTTAAATATTTATTTTTGAATCCATTAACGGCGTGCCAAAAAATGAGATCTTATTTGTTTTGAAGTTTTCATCTCCAAACTATTTCTTTAAAAATCATCTAAACGTAATTACTTTTAATCTACAGATTTCGGACTTAAATTATCAACAAATGTTGTTATAGCGAAATGCACAAACATCCAACTATATATATATATATATGTATATATACAAAAATATGTGTTACCTGTCTTGGATACGACAATAATTGATTTGATAGCTAGGCTCAAGTCTTGAAGCGTTGGGGAATGTGGATTACTCTTTGAATTCCATTACTCCCAAGTCCACGCCGATTTGGAATGGTAGTACCTGTTAGGGCTCCATTTCTGGGTAAAAACGAACTAGTGTCCTGGGTATGACACCAAATCACATCTGATAATAAGGCTTCCGACCTGGAACTTTGGAGAATGTGGTGTACACTTACATTGTTATTACTCACAGTTTCACTCTGACCCGGATTGGTAGTACCTGTTATACTGCTATCTATGGTTGAAATAATGTTTAACCATTTAACTATGCACAAAAAATGATATTAAATTCAATTGTTTGTGTTTTATAGGAATAATAGAAACCCTTCAACTGTTTGTAAATAAAACTATTAGTGCTTGACAGCAATACTTGAAACCCTTAAACTGTGTGCAAACAAATCATTGATATCAAATAGAATTATTAGTGCTAGATATTAATACTTATTCCATTTAGCCGTGAGCAAACAAATGAGGTCTGACACATTACTAAGATGACTTATTTTAAATTTAATAATAAATTTCATAAACATAAATTTGGTCTCCCTATGGGAAAACCAGCTTAGTGGCGTTTTAACCAGTCTGTTACTAGAATTTTTAGAATCCGACCCTTTTATTTATAGATTACACATTAACGCTACATATTTCAGATATATTGACGACATACTCATTTTCCTACCTCAAAACATAAAAATCAAAAATATCACGGAGAAATTAAACAATACTGAACTTTCCATCAATTTTACCCATGAAAAAGAATCAAACAATACGATACCTTTCTATGACATCTTACTTATTAAATCCCAAAATAATTTAACTTTTAAAGTCTACCGCCAACCCATCAACAAAAAAGGATTATATACATTTTTACTCTCATCACCGCAACAAAATTAAGACAGGACTCATAATTGGTTCACTCGCTCGTTTATTTGGATTTTATGGCATATCAACCTTTGTCGGTTATTTAATGCTAGATCCATTTTTATACAAATAAACAGTTCAATTTCAAACAATTCACTTTAGCATAAGCACGCAGTTTGTCAAAAACATATCTATTTCTCTCAATTCAGTTTAGTCAAACAGTTTTATTTCAAACAATTCAGTTTATCGTAAGTACAGTTTCAATCTTAAAAACAGATCTTTTTCATGCAATTCAGTTTAAGATTAGTACGCCGTTTAGTTTTATTTCACTCATAGATAGGACCCTATCAAGTGTTATCACTCCGTACCAGAGTGGACCCGGAAGCGATGGCAATGAGCCTCACCATGAGATTGTTTAGTGCCATATCCAGGACAATCGTTGGGGGAATCTTACCCCTCTGCAGAGAAGTAGTCGGTGTATTCTACAGCCCCAGTCGACTGGACAACTCATAATTGGTTTATATTTACATGAACATCGAATATATAGTTCACAATAACTAGATGATGAATTAAAATAAATCAAGCATTCCTTTAAAAGCTTAAAAAATGGTATACTAAACGCTAGAAGAAAGCTCTCAATATACACTTATCAAATAAACTAAAGAAAATCACGCCCACTATTCCTATTAGCCACACACCCATCTTTCTACCCACTAACATATACAAAGAACCTTTTCATGACAAATTCACTAAATTAGGAATACCAATTATATAAACCACATCACAAACCATTAACATCTCTAAACGTACTAACAACATAACTACTTATCACACAAGCATATACTCCATACCGTGTAATGATTGTGACAAATATTACATTTGAAAATTGTTGGCGGCTGTAGTCGAGGGTAAGCAGAAGGCTCTCTTTTCAATAGCTACTACACTGAGGTGTAGGGGAGGGCGCTACTCCTTTCCCTGGATTGCCCCACTTTACCCTTGATACGTACCTTATAATGCTGAGTGTTAAGCAAGGAGGTATCAGGTACCATTTTTTAAAGTCTTTGGTAGGACGCGACCGAGAATTGAATCCAGGTCTCCCGGACCATTGGCGAAACCCAACGTAATTTAGACAAAAGGATTTATGAACATAAACGATCAATTAAATGATGCCCGAAATTACCTTTTCTCCCACATGTTAGATTTCAAACATATTTTCAATTTTCCCTGGCCACTTTAATTAAACTCATCCATTGTAGAAAATCTTGATTGTTTGAATCTGCAATCATCTCTCATTCCAATCACATCATTAAACAACGCCCAGGATTTTTCATATTTCACCTAACTTGACAGACATTTTACGGGAGAATATTATCCAAATTGACAATGGATAAGAATATTTTTTAATAAAAAAATTAAGATATTTATTTCCCTACCACACTTCCATACACCTGAATGATTTTTCATTTAGATATTTTGTTCTGATGGTTTATGTTTTGATGAAATGGGATACGCTGACACTAACTATAGCTTTTCCTCTGTTTACTTACTCACAGCCCAGATATTTCAAAAATGTATCGTAGTTGTAGCCATTAGTCCCTGCTCTCACCATACTCCTTCGACTCTCAGATTTGTATTTCTATATTTCCCCTTCTTTTTTCCCGTCTCTCCTCTTTTTTAATCTATTTCCTCTTATTACTTATCACTACGAAATGACCAACATACTGAAGAAGTCTTTGTCATATTTTTTCAATCTTTCTTTCTCTCTCTGTCTCTCTCTCTCTCTCTATATATATATATATATATATATATATATATATATATGTGTGTGTGTGTGTGTGTGTAACAGGATCTGGATTTAAATAACTTGAAAGCGTTCGTATGCAATAAAACCCAACCAAACAATGTGGGACTAAACTTTCATTCGATCGAGTATGTACGTGTGTGTATATATATGGCATGGCAACGACAAATCTTTTACTGATCATTGCCATTCTTCATTCTCTTCCACCCACCTCCTCCTACCATCAGCATCCATCACCTCAAGTGAGTCATCAATCCTACTGCTGATGCACAAAGTCTGAAGCAAATATAACACTGGAATGGTATCATTCCCACTAGATCTATCCAAACAATTTGTGGAATTTGAATCTTATGCACCACCGTATGTCTCTTAAGACCAGAAACTGACTGACAAACTTTATTACATATTGTGCAAGTCACAATATCTGTTCCTGGAGAGACCTATGTTCGCCGATCGTTTCTCATGAGACTGTTAATGATTGACATATCCAGCCTTAGCAAAATCCGACCACATGTTTGCGATATTAAACCATCCATGTTCTCACTCACATTACAGGTGTTTCCCTTCCCAAGTTGAAGCTTGGGGTTTGCATGCTCTATGCGTTCCTTTTCAAAAGTGTGACTTATAATAAACATGGATTCTCCATTCAGTCCTCTCCAATGCCAGCTTTTCTCAATTATCAGGATCTATCTTTATATATATATATATATACAAGGTTACTTTTCAGGCAATCCTTATACCTCTCCTAAAACATATATGGACATTTGTCAGCATGCAGCTAAATGTAAATGAGTTTCTTCGGTAGTCTACCATCACGTGACCTGCCCACCGCATTTGGGCCGCTTTGATAAGGAACTGTTGACTGATTTTTAACGGCATATCAAACAGTCAACGGTTATTTTATGCATAGAGGTTAAGTAATAATGTACGTTGTACATCTATAACTACACTTTTTAGTTTATCGTTTTCACGATGTGTTAACATCGTCGGGGATCGTTATTGAGGACTTACTTTGTGTGGTATTGATCATATTAACATTTATATTTTTGTATAAGTCTATTTCTCTCACAAAGGACAGAATATCATCAATGTTGACATTTTCAAATAGATCTTTCATATTATTTGCTTAAAAAAGCGTTTTCTATAAAAATGTGTGTAACAGTCCAGGTTATTTGACATGTTATACTCTGTGATTGCTGCTCTTGTTTGAGTATAAAGGAGTGCGTAAATATCGTGCGTTCCATGCGTAATCGGGATATAGTGACTAATTCCTTTCTAGATTTTCAGAAGGCTAGTCTCCATTCTCCCAAAGTAGGTTTAATCAAGAAGAATTTATATTGTTATTATTCCAGCGTTTGTTTGTTTTTGTTTTGTTTTGTTTTTGGAAGGAATCAATCTATTTTAGGTTTCAAGTCAGTGTATGGAATATTGAATATGTCAAAGGCCAAATCTAAGAACAATTTGGGTACCGAGTCAATTCTTTCATTTCCCCTCTCTCTAATGTAGTTGGGGAACCAGTATATAGAAATATTCGAGTTGGAAATAGAATCTAATCTTCTCAGGAGTTTAATGTTAAAGGTGTCTTCCAGATTTTATTTCTTAATGGTAAAACAGTAAGTATGAGAATATGATAAAGTTTTTGCAGTTCCTTTTAGAGATGTTGAATGCGAGGTCTATTTCACGGGTTTCAGGTGTTAAGATGGAGCTTTCCTTTTGAAGAACATTTCTTATAATTGTTTTATTTAAAATGGTTTCACACACCATCTTATCTTTGTTCTTGGAGCCATCTGTAAAGATGTAGTGGTAATTGGGATGATGTTTCTGGATATTGCCGAGTTTATCTTGGTAAATGTTGGAGTGGGTTTTTGTTTTAGGGAGCTTAGTTCGAGGATAACTTTAGGTTTCTTCTTAATAATCCAAGGTGATGTATTAGGTATGATACTTTCATATATATTGTTCAGAGAAATTTTAGATTCTCCGAGGGTTCCATCTGAAGGCCAAAATGTTTCGGTTTTTTCTTCCCAAAATACCGCTTGTCCCTAAAATTGAAGATGCAATCGTAATCTGGGCAATGTAGTAATGAAGGGACAAATTTTCTCATTTGAATTGCAGGAGTGGTTCTTGGGCCTCGGCGTATAGGCTGTGAACTGGAAAAAGTCTGAAGGCTCCTATGACTATTCTTGAGCCTTTATAGTGTATAGGGTCGAGCTTTTCGAGGTAGGACTTCCTAGCGAATCTATAGACAAAATAGGCGTAGTCAAGTTGTGAGGGAGCCTTTGTCGGTCAGCTCTCCATTTTCTATGAGCAACCACACATAAGGGCTGTTGGGCTCTGATGCATTTGGTTCTAGATATTTAATGTAATAGATGAATGTTAGTTTTTTTTCGAATATGACTCCGAGGAATTTATATTCGTCAAGGACAGGTATCTCGCTTTCTTCAAGTTTGATGACAGGGTCATTGTGCATTTTTCTTAGGGGGGAAAATACCCAAACAAGGTTTTGCACTGAGAATTTGAGGCCATAGTCTGTTGTCCATTTGTTTATTTTGTTGAGGTTTAAGTGTAATTGTTCTACTGTGCGAATGTGAATGGATATATACCCGATAACCAAGTCGTTGACATAAAGAGCGCAGTCACTTGTAGGATTCAGGCATTTAACTATATCAAAAATTTTTATGGACAAAAGATTAACGAATAAGACGCTTCCTTATGGAATAACTTTCTTTTGATTTTTGGAGTCATAAAGAATGGCTCCCACAAGTAGGCTTAGATTTCTATGAAAAAAACTTTTTTTTAATGAAGTGTCAGTTTTTCTCTTAAGCCTTGATCATGCAGGTCTCTCATGATACCATACTTCCAGGTGGTATCATATACCTCCTCCTAGTCGAAAGAATTGCCGTAAGATATTGCTTTTTTGTTTGTTTTTATAAAGGATTCCCTAATAAAGGTCTCCAGGTGGGTCAAATGGCCTACGATTTCTCTTTTTACGAAATCCAGTTTGAAAGTTTGTAATTAAGTAGTTTGATACTTGGCACCATGTCAGCCTTTTGTAGATCATCCGCTCCATCGTCTTGCAGAGGCAGCTAATCAATGCGATCGGTCGAGAGTTCTGTGGATTAGAGGTATCTTTACCGGCGGATTTTGGGACAGGGATAAATTTCGTTAGTCTCAATATTTTTAGGAAGGTGCCACTTGACTATTAAGTGAAAACATTTAGAAGACAACAGAGATTCATCCGAGTTGTTTTAGAAACTCGCTGTGAATCTCGTCGGGGCCTAAAGATGTATTATGGGATTTATTCGTGGAATCTACTAGTACGGTTATATTATTATAATCTTTGAAATTTCTTAAAGTAAATTTCAATTTTTATTTATCATTTACTTTTTTGCACTGTTTGATTACAAGGATATTTTTGTTGATTTGACTGGAAGCCTTTTTTTGAGAACGTTTTTGCCAGCAGATTGGCGATAGCCCTTTTTATTGTTATTTTAGTATTTGTTATAGATGTTTTTGCAGAGTCGTTTGTTTTCAACTGGTTATTATGTTCCAGACTATTTTCATTTTGGAAGAGGAAGTCTATTCGTCACGTAATTTTACCAGTTGCTTTTGGCCTATCGATGGTTTTACTTGAACATACTCAGTAAAATTTTAAGAAGATTGTTGATTCAGTATGGGATATTTGCAAAGCTGGACGTCGTTGCTGAATAGCCTCTCTACATTCTTGGCTGAATCAGAGTCCATCTCATTTGTAAGATGTTGGGTTGTGTGGAATACCATTTTTTGCTATTGTGATCAGTTTTGTGTGAATTTGTCGGCAGAATAAATGGCGTCATCTTATGCGAGGTGCTTGAGGCAAAGAGAATTAAACTCGTTCCAGTTAGCTTTATTCTATTTCCATCTAGGATGGTCTTCCTCCTGAGTATGCTCGTACTCAATAATAACTGGGAAATGGTTGCTCCCGTATGTATTCTTATATAAACTAAGTAAAGTTGGCGACCTAAGTCGAGGGTGACCTGAATGCTCTCTTTTCAATAGCTTTTAGATCGAGGTGTAGGAGAGGGCTCTATTCCATTCCCTGGATTGCTCCACTTTGCCCTTAATCCTAACCTTATAATGCTGTGTTAAGCAAAGCGGCATCAAGTACCATTTTTGAGTCTTTGATATGACTCGACCTGGGATTGAACCCCGGTCTCCCGGACCATTGGCCCAACGAGAATACATATAAGTGATTTCTAACGGCAGAAGATAGATTCAGATGTGTTTGAGATTTTGTGTTAAGGAGATATAGGGTGTTATTGCTGATTATGTTTTCCAGTATTCTGTCTCTTTGGTTCGTGATTTTACATTCACAAATGGTATTTTGGCTGTTAAAATCGCCTAGTAAAATATAGGATGTGGGTAGTTGCTGAAATATGTTGTTGAGTCCCTTTTCACTAATCGAATCATGTTGCGGAATATATAATAAGCAGATGTTAATTGTTCAGAGGAAAGTTTCTTTGACAGCGATTGCCTTGAGTCCAGTGTTGAAGTAGATTTTGCTTTTGGGAATGTCATTCCAAATTAGAACTGAGACACCTCCAGAAGCCCTGAAACCGGTATTGTGTATATAATTGTAGATTTCATATTTTTTTTTATTTTAATGTTGTTTGCTTTGAGGAATATTTCTCGAAGACAGATGATGGTGGGTTGTCAATAATAAAAGCAGTAAATTCCTGTTGGCTTTGACCACGCAGCATTTTCATTGAATTTTTCTGTAGTTCATGATTGAGCTCGGGGTCTGAATTGTTAAGTGGTTTATTTCCCTGGGTTTTATGCTTCGGTAGTTTTGGGGCTGTTCTCAGCCTCCATTTTTTCTAATAACCTAAATTGTTCAGTAGTTTTTTCTTTGGCTTTTAGATTTAGGTAGTTCCGTCTCCATCTTTTGTAAATGCCTGAATTTATTTGTTATTTCTAAGTTTCCAGTGTTTTGCTGTTTGTGCTTGTCTTTACATGTTTTTTTGTTTGGAGAAATTTCTGAAGAAGTAGGTAGTCATACTGGAGATCATTTGCCGTTCTTGTTTTGTTTAGAGATTTGGTACTAAAATATTTTGTTGAGTAGGCAATGGTAGTTCCGTCCTCTCCCCTTGGACGATTATCCCTTCAGGAGTTTGTTATCGCTGTGCTGTTTTTGCTTGCAGTGCAGAGGCTTACAGATTTCTCAGAAAAGTTGACAGCTCGTCCTACTTTAGTCCGAGATGTTTTTAGCGAAGAAAATGTGTTCTTGCGTGTGTGTGTGCGTTATTCCCTCGCTAATTGTTGTTGTTAATAAAGGAGGATGAAGAAGTAAGATGAACATGCTGTTAGCTTTTACATGAAGGTTTTTTTATGGCAGCATGGAATAAAGAGTATACATTTATGCTGCAAGTCTCGTAGGAAGGAAAGAAGTAAGTGAACGATTTGAAGTTATGATAGAGTTGAGAAAGCAGCGCGTGTCGTTGGACGTGCGAGGGAGATATGTTCGCCAAAGTATAGCAAAAGTCGTGTTTGCTGTTTGAGGAGAGAAACGTTGAAGTCACCGAGAGTTTGTGGTTCTGGTTGTTTCGGGGAGAAGTGTGAATGTCTCCAGAAAATGTTGCCCAGAGGTGAAGTCGCTAGGCGTCAGAGTGGAATTCGGCATCGCAGTCGACATAGCCAATTTTGGGGGTGACGTAAAGTTGTTCCTGTGTGTGGTGTATTGAATTTATCTAATTCATATTCAACGAGAAAACCTTGGTCTAAGAGAAATAGACGCCAGGGTTCCATAAATTAGATAGCTTTCCTCATGGTGGTGTGATACTGCTGCTGCTATTGAAGAGCAGACAGTAAGACGTCTGTACTGAGCGAAGTTGTTCAGCCGGAGAGTGTTTGACGGTTTCCCCAATTTGTACTGCACAGAAAGGTGGTTCGGAATGAATAGGATAAGTCATCCAGATTTGGTGAAATTATGCGTCGACCCTAACGCCAAACAAAAATACGTGATTCCTTCTGCTACATGTTCCTCGACTGGCGCAGTGCACTTTTGGCATTTTTGGATTGGAGTACCAGCTGGCGCCTTAGCTGCATTTGCACTGGATGAAGCCAAAGATATGGTCTCCATGTCTTGGGCGTGAGTGCTCATTAACATCTTAGTTACGTTAGCATAAGATCGAGTTGAAAAGTTGATCTCTACAATCTTGCGCGCTTCCGAGAAAGATACGTCTCCTAGATATTTTACTTTAATCAGCTCCTTTTAAAAGCCTCACAATTCCTACAGTCTACCACAAGCTTTCACCAACAGTTTACACACCACAGTTCTTTACATGTGTTCTCTGCATAATCAGAAACATCCTGTCCACACTACTGGCGTATTTGGCTCCTTGTGCAACGTGATAGCAGTTGTAATATCGCAGAGGGTTCGGGAGGAAATTATCCTTCCTGATTTTATCGTATCTTATTTGAAGCCTCATTGGAAGGTTTAGTGTGTTGAAGATCAATGACATAGGTTTTGACACTACTGACGCTGTTGTGATAGTATACAGACTTAGCTATATGTATGTGCTTATGTGTAGATACATGAGTAAGTGTGAGTACATGTACGTATGTATGTACGTACAGGTGTATATATATATATATATATGGTTGTGAGTTAACCATAAGTATGTATATACGAATGTGTATATATGTGTATGTGCGTATGTTGAGTGTGTGTGTGTGTGTGACCGTGTCTATTTTGTGCGGGAACCATTAATTCAGCCCTGCTAGTATAAGTGGAGATGGTCAGATAAAAGTGGAGTCACAACTTAAGAGCTTCAATTTTATTTGCACACCTGGAGACGTACAGTCTGGCAATATTTTTTGTCCAGTCTATGGGTTGCCTAGAGAAGTAGGAAATATTCGTGTCTGCATATATTCAAGTAAATTCTACTGGACATGTACAGAGAATACTAGAGATAGGACCAGAGAGAGACACAAATAGATACGGGATGGGTGCGACGTCACGCCTGAAAAACTAGCTGTCAATTTTAGTTTTATAGTTAAGGGAATTTCGTCAGCCGTCAACATAGTGAAAATTAGGACTCCACAACCATTTTTTAAATTTCACACTCATTCCTCCTCTGTTAAACAACATTTAGTCAAGATTTTTGTTTTCACCTTTTTCTTCCATTGTAGATCTGTCTCGGACTTGTGTACTCGATCCAAACTTGTAAAGAAAGACAGCACAACATGGGTGAGATTGTCTGGCAAAGAGCATTTGCCACGGACGATCTAGCACAAGGTATGAGTGTCTACTCTGATGGACACTCTTCTGATGGTGACACTTGGCATTTTAAATTAAAAAAATGTTCCTCTAGAGTTCAGAGCGACATTTCTTTCCATTTTCCTACTCCTCTAGAGGAGTTAAAAAATCTGTGACGATAGATTTCCCTTTTGATGATGTGAAAAGTGGTCATCAAGAGTAACTAGTCAACATGGCTGATTTTTACCACTTCTTTGACTAGCGTGTTATTGTTAGTAGTCTACTCTGATTTGGATGATACATTGGCCGAAAGGAACTTTTCTACCATAAAGAAAGAAAGTCTTTTTTATCAGTTTCTCATCAGCTGATACTAACACAATAAAAGTTAGAAGAGGGTGTCAACTTTTTCTGCATTGCTGTCTGAATCTATCTCCTATCTGCCTTAGAGCCTAAAATTAGGAAGTAACCAGGAGAAGCCCATTCACCTTGGCATGACAGGCCCACACAGCATATTTATACCTAGAGAAAAATACCAAGAGATCAAATTGGGCCTCTTCAATTACCCGTCAAGTCAGTAAGGACCAAAGTTGGGTTTTGTAAGTCACTTGAATAATGGTTGCTGGGTCAAGGACTGCTTAGCTACCAGGATCCCATCCTCAAGCATCACGAGTCACCACACATAGCCATCAGGTAGTGTTGTTGAGAGGGTCTTATCTTTGCAGACATGCATTTGGCATATCCTCAGTTCTAGCCAACTGGGTGGAAGGACTTCTATGTCAGGTGTTTTGGTATTTCATTATGTTTACAATATCCACATTTCAGATCATTACAAAAAAACACACAACACACAGGACCAATAAATATTCATCTTAGTCTTATGAGTAATATTACAATTAGTCTATACCCATTTTTTTCTATTGGCCACAAATGTCTTTTGAATTCAGGTGGGAATTCCAGTATTCAAATAGCCATCACTGTACTTCCCAAATAAGTAAAAGTTTCAACAACAGCCAAACTAGTACCATGAAGGGTTATGAATAGCTTCATATATGGTTCACCTGTTATGGGTTAAACATTGCTTTAGTTTTTGTCCAGCTTATTTTTAAACCAAATACTGCAGGAGGTCACAAATAGACACACAATATGTTACATGTAATCCTCAGTATGAGTCAGCCAATGTCGTCAGCATAAAGAAACTAATCAGTGTCTAAAAATCTTTTGACTTGAAGCTGAACCTTCTCAGATCGAAAACACTTGTTGTGGCATTGAATTCCATGAGAACACTCCTCTCACTATGCTAAAATGTGTATGTCTGCATCACAGAAAAGAATATTGAGAATATTGTTGTGGGCTAGACATCTCCCTGCTGAACCCTGCAATCAATTGATAACCTACCCGTCATGACAACACTAGCCTTCATACTGACGTAGCATAAATAGTGGTGGGAACCCTATTTTTCATAGAATTCTCCAAAAGTACATTTTTGTCAATATCAAAAGCTTTGGTGAAATTGATAAAAACTTTATAACAAGGGACCTGTTGCTCAATACACTTCTCCTGAAACTTCCTAGCCAAAAATGTCACAATGGTTGCTTCACTGCCAGATCTAAAACTCCTCTGTGATTCTAGAATGACTATAGGACTTATGTTTCAAAGCAATCACATCAGCAAGACTCTGGATGGAACCTTTCCAGCTGCATCCAAAACAGTGATTCCACAGTAGATGTCAAAAATTCCTTTATTCTTTTGACCTTGTACAAACATGCTAAAGTGCCATCAACTCAAATATTTGTTTAAGAAAATCCATTTCAGCAATCTGTGATGAGATCAAACACAGCATACTTAACATGTTCACTTTCCACTGTTCAAAAGAGTGGCCATCTAATCCTGGTAACTTATTTATTTGTTCTATTGCCAGTTCAATTTCAGCACAAGTTGGCAATTGGTCCATCTCAAATTTTGTTTCACATTGAGGAAATCTCTCCAGAACATTAGCAGTGAACACTGACATTATCAAATAAATTGGTAAAATGCTGTTGCCATTGCTGAAGGATTATTCTGGTTCTTTGATAATGATGATATTGTCCCTTGATCTTAGAGGCGCAATGGAAAAAGTGGATAAAAAATTTCACACATGAGCATAGAACAATTAAAGAAACTTTTTATCAAAAGCTCTCTGAGAGGCAGTCACATACTCCTTCTGAATTTCCTTTTTCATCCTTCTCATGTCACATTATCACAACAATGAATATATACATAAACACACACAAACAAGTAAATATCGAAATGCACACATTATCATAAATGAATATACTCACACAAACAAATATATGGATAAATACATTAACACAAATATATACATAAACAGATGCACATACAAACACAAATATAAACATACATCTAAATCTATGTCTATAAACTCACACACACACTTAAATAAACTCATATGAATACATACTCACCTAAATATATATACAAGCACACATGTACATAAACACTCACACACATATACACAAAGATATTCACAAATATATAAACCCTCACACAAATATTTATATATATATATATATATATATATATAAACATGCACAAATATATACATTTACATACATGTACATAAACATATATATGCAAAACACATTTATAACCAGTACATTGACATCTCTTATTTTTACTTTTTGTTAGTTTTCTTTTTTCAGAACATTTGCATTTTACTTATTCTGATTTTTAATCTTGCTTTTCTGTCTTTATTTTTCTAACATACCCTCACACAATACTTTTAGCTATCAGTGAATTTATATAATTATATATATAACTTTTGTATGATTATGATAAAGTAATATATATTATATCATAGTTTGCTGGTTTGTTGTGTTTTACAACATATCAACTGTTGTGGGTTTTCTAATGCTAAATCTTGTTTATGCTCATATATTAGATTGATATGATTTGCATACAAATAGTTTGTTGGTAACAATTTTTAAATGAGCCCAAGTTCATTTGTTTGCACACAGTTGAATGATTTCAATGTTGCTATCTAACATTAATACTTTTATTTGCAAACAGTTAAATGGTTCTATTTAAAATTATTAATTTGTTTGCACAGTTATATTGTTCCTAGTATAGTAAATGATCAAATTGTTCTATTAGGCAGATAGATGGAGCCCTAACAAGTACTACCACTCTGGGTCAAAGTAGGCCTGCTAATAGAGGGGTACTCCACATTCTTCAAAGCTTCAGGACAGGAGCCACACCATCAGATATGGTTTAGTGCAATATTTAGGACATCCATTGGGTTGAGGGTCTTTCCGATCACCCAAGATGCTCAGTATACTCCACAGTCCCAACCAACCATATTATTATAGAAAGACCACATAGGCTTCATACAATATGTAAAAAATATAAAATCAGTAAGCCCAGTTAAAAAAGAAATTTTTTTTACAAAACTGTTTTTATTTCTTATATCTTGGCAAAAATACCTTTCTATATAGAAGGCCATATATTGTGTATAGAAACACAGTATATGTATAATATATGTGAAGATGCATATGTAATTTTCTGATACTCCAGCATTCTTTATTGTTATAGTGTTTAAAATTATGAATTAAATTTTATTAAATATGTGTTATGCAACATTTGTGTGGAACCTGTAGTAAACAGTAACGTAAGAGTTGAGTTCGCACCATAATGTATTGAGTGAATTATATTGCTGTAATAGACTACTTTTTACATTGCAATAACGATTTCAATGAAGATCCAACTAAACTTTTCAAATTGGACTTAGGTGCTCTTATAAATAAATGAAGTCATGAAACACAAGACAAATCCACAACACTAATTCCTGAGCAAC
The DNA here is from genome assembly GCA_963585895.1 of Sepioteuthis lessoniana. Taxonomy (NCBI): domain Eukaryota; kingdom Metazoa; phylum Mollusca; class Cephalopoda; order Myopsida; family Loliginidae; genus Sepioteuthis; species Sepioteuthis lessoniana. Next base: position 74,281,461 of record OY757911.1, on the reverse strand, counting down.
CAAAACTAGGAGCTATCCCAAAACTGCATAAACTTGATGAATTAGTCTCTAATCATTTATTTTCAATTAGAAAATTGTGACAATAAATTCAGTAATATCATTTGGCAAACCACTTGAAATATATCATTCGGCCCAATTCCCAAGAATGACCACCAGGTTAACTGATTGTTTTGGGGATCAGAACCCTTGCAGGGGGCATTTCAGGTTAAATTGATTATATTCTCAATCCCTTATTTACTAATATTCCTAGCTTTCTCAAAGATACAATGTATTTTTTTGCAAGTTTTACAGGGGATTAGTCAATTAACAAATGATACACTCCTTACCATAATGGGTGTAACATCTTTATACTCCAATATCCGCTATAAAGAAGGAATCCATGCCTGTAATTTTATTTTAATTGATAATTTTGTCACAACTTTGTAGATGTCCAAAGCACAAACATGGAGACCAAATTGGTCCCGGTTGCATTCTGGTTAGTGAACGCTTGTAATATTAAATAAAGGACAAACCATGATATGAGAGGAAATAGATATATTCTCAGGAAAAATTATATACAATCCAGAGACAATTAGAAGACAAGGACATAGGATTAGTGAATACAGAATAAAGATATAGTCCAACGATAGTATTGGTTTCCATTATTACGGTTGCAAGTAAGGTGATCTAGTGCAATCTCCAGTCTCCAACACTAATCATCATCATGTCGTGCCACTAGCACAGATATCCCTGACCCTCTCTCGCCACTTTTCCCTATCGTTCATCGCCTCTGGCAGGTCTTCACAGGGCTACATCTCATATCCTCACATAGCTGCTGAATGTATGTTCGTGCTGGTCGTCCTGCTTTTGCCCGGCCAAATGTGGGGGTTCATAGGAGTACATCCCTTATGAGCTCGTCCCTGCTTCTCCAGCAGTGTCCTGCATGTCTGGTTCGTCTAACTTGGATAGTTTTCGTGATAGGAGGCAGGTGGCCGTATAGTTGGTGTCTTGTGAGGTGTTGCCACCAGGACTTGTTCAATATTGCTCACAGCATTCTTGTGTAATTGCCGTCTCGCTTCTTTTCCAGCCGTTTTGTTAGCGTCCATGTAGTGCATCCATACAGCAGTATCATTACGACAGATGCCTGGAAGAAACTGAGTTTCATTTCATCGGTTAGGTCTGCTTTCCATATGATCGATAGCCGTCCATGCCTTCGTTAACCGCGTGTCGATGTCCTTTTCGGTTGATGAGACGTTGCTTTCTAGGTAAGTGAATTTGTCGACTAGTTTAAGAGGGGTTCCGTCTAGTGTGGAGATGTCACGTGTTTGATTATAGCACATATATTCCGTTTTGTGTGCATTGACATGGAGGCCTATGCTTGCGGCTGCTCGTTCCAAACTATGCAGTAATGTTTCGGCTTGGTTGGGTGTATTTGCCAGTATCGCTATTTCATCAGCATAGTCAGCGTCGGTAATTGTTTTTGTGGGGTATCTTCTGCTTCTTTTCTTTGTCAGCTCAAAGTCGCTTATGCCAGCAGAAAATCGCTTCAATATTGGTTAGTATGTCTTTAAGTCCTACTAATTTAAAATGCTAAAAATTTTACAAAATTGTATGCTGTTTTATTCTTTGTAAAATATTGCTTAAACTCTGTGTTTTAAATGTCAAGACACCCTTACTATAAACCCAAATTGAATATATGTCTGTCCAAATTGTCAGCAAACACGGCAAAAAGTTTTTGAATCTTTTCTAAAAGTTTAAAATTCTTAAAGCCCCCTCTCCAACAGTAGTTTAGAAGAAAAACTAAAAAGCCTAAAACTCCCAATGCCACTACACCCCCACAAAAATTATAATGACGAAATATCTAGATTTGTAAAAGCTATAAAATTCTTAAAGCTCACCACCAACTGTAGTTTAGAAGAAAAACTAAAAAGCCTAGGCAAGTTCCAATGCCGCAAAAAAATAAAACACATTTCAGTACCAGTATCAGAAGATTGGTGAAAATATACCGAAAACTCTGACTAACGTACCTTAGTCCTGGACTTTAACTAAGTTAAAACTTAAGGGAAATTTAAGTCCCCTCTATTTTTTTTTAACGTACACATAGGACGTAAAAGTATTTGAATAAACCCATTGACGGCCGAACTCAATACCTAAACTGGTCCTGGGCGTGAGTTTTGCGACTTAACGCTCAGAATCGTTAGTTCGATCAGGGAACTACTGCTGCTCCTCTATAAGAGTGGCTTCTATTGAAGAGAATAAAAACAGCCATCGAAAGATAACCATGACATACACTCAAACCACATACATAAACCGCATCGCAAATCGCGCAGGTAAAAAAGGGGCGCGTCCTGCTGAGTTTGGAGCCCTGGCCTCAGTGTTCGAAAAAATCAGCTACAGAGCTCAAACAACAAAAAGTACTAAAATGCAAACAAACAATACAAATAGCGACATTTAACGTAAGAACCTTAAATAGAATAGGACAACGACCAGAGCTAACAGCATCGGCCGCAGAACATAAGACAGACATAATATGCATACAAGAACACAGATATACGTACACCGAAGACATCAAATATCACGAAACTGGCAATGGATGGATGCTAGCCACTGTATCGGCATGGAAAAACTCTGTCAATGCCACAGTAGGAGGGGTAGGAATGCTTATAGGACCTCGAGCATTAAAAACACTAAATAGCATTGAGAAAATACAACCTAGGATGTTGGCAACCCCAGAGCAAACATCATCTCCTGCTACAGGCCTACCAATGTTAGTGAAGAAACTGAACTCGTCGCCTTCTACGATGCGCTATCCTCATTAGTGTGTAGCATCCCGAAACACAACCTGTTAGTCATTGGCGGAGACATGAATGGCCAAATAGGGAAAAACGGAAACAACAAATACAACCGACACAACACGTCAAATAGGAATGGGCAACATCTAACAGATTTCATGATAGAAAATAGATTAACTTACCTCAATACAAACTACCAAAAAGAGGATGGGCAAATTATGGACCTACACGTACGCGAAAAATAGTAAAGCACAGATAGACTATGTCCTTATAAACAAGAAATGGAAAAATAGTGCAATCAATTGCGAGGCATACTCCTCTTTCGAGGGTGTGTCCTCCGATCACCGAATAGTCACGGCAAAAATACGGCTAAGCCTACGTAAAAACGCCACACGAACAGCGACCACCAAACAGTATGACAGGGCCCTTTTGAACAACAGAGATATAAGTGATAAATATGTTGTAGAATTAAGAAACAGATTCAAGACACTACAAGAGAAGACGGAAAAACGTACCCCAAATGACGAATATGAGAATTTCGTCAATGCGCACCTAGAAAAATATTCCAACAAAACTCAAAACTAAATATAGAGTCCCATGGGAAACGTTAGCAGTGAGAGAAAAACGTGCGCTCAGCCACCAAAAACTATCGAAAAAAAACCAATAAACACAAATGCCCGAAAACTAAAAACGGCACAATATCAGTTAGCAGGCATATATATAGAGGAACAGACAGAATACATACAAAATCAGATAGATAAGATTAGAGACTCAGTGGAAGAAAGGCAACCTAGAAGAGCCTGGCAAACAATAAACGAAGTGAGAAGGAAGAACACAGTCAAAGCAAAACTGAAAGCTGCAAACCAACAGGAAAGAATAAAACTGTGGAAACAGAATTTCGAAAACCTACTAGGAAACCCCCGAAAGTAACGCATGAACCAATCAACGGAATAATTAGTAAACAATTAGACATTAAACTTGGACCGTTCACTGAAGAAGAACTCGACTCAGTTCTCAGAAAAATTAAAAACAGGAAAGCTGCAGGGCTGGACGAGATTCCCCCAGAAGTATGGAAGACCAGACAATTCGACGACATACTTCTCCGACACTGCAACGCAGTCTATAATCAAAATCCGATAAACAGATGGAGGAAGGGATGCATCCACCCTTCCCTAAAAAGGGTGACCTCAGATTAGCCAAGAACTACCGAGGCATAACACTTACATCCATAGCAGCCAAAATTTATAATGCCCTACTAAGAAACCGCATAGAACCCAAAATTGACAACATCCTTAGGAAAAACCAAAATGGCTTCCGAAGAAATAGATCCACGACCTCACAAATATTGACCATCCGTAGAATCCTTGAACGTGTACGGGCAAAAACCATACAAGCAACATTACTATTTGTCGACTTTACCTAGCCTTCAATTCCATTCACAGAGGAAAGACAGAACAAATCCTACTAGCATACGGCCTACCTAAAGAAACCGTAGCAGCAATAACGATTCTCTATAGAAATACCAAAGTATAAGTACGTTCACCAGACGGAGATACAGAATACTTCGACATTGTAGCATTGGGTTCTTATACTATTTTAGTGGATCGAAATGATATATTTTAAGTTTACGCGGGTTGATTTTATTGCGGGTCAACAAAAGTTCAAATGTGCGGACGTATGAGTAAATACAACTCGTGACTTGATCTAGCCTATATGAATCGGCAAGTTATTGTTTGATCAGTTTCTTCGAGAATAATCTAATTTACGTATTTGGAGATTTGCTTAAAAGTATTTGTTAAAGTTTGCATTGTCGGATGACTCATAGTGTTTGTATAAAATAAGGATAAACGAGTATCTGAGGAGAGAACGATTTGGACGCGTGTACACAAGCTTTATTAAATGGTAAAAGGAATAAACGAAGTGGTAAAGGGAAAGGGAATACAAATTGGGCGCCAAAATATATGACGTCTTTAGATAAGTCACGTGACACGCCGTCACGTGGAAATCGTGGAAGTAGTTCGGTGATTTGTCGCACCGAACCTAGTACTTACATGAGGGACTATTTCAGCTGATAATGCCAACAGTTTTCTAAGGAAGTGATGTTTGGATCCTTTTTTCTAGAATATTCTGATTTACGGGTTCTTAGCTAATTTAACGAAAAGCAAAAAAGTATGGATCCTATAATTTTTACATTATACAAATGTGTATGCGTTTGTGTAAAGGATGGTTGTTACAGATTAACTGTCCTTGGGGATGTGGTAGCTTTCTACTCTAGAAAGTTTAAAATAGTTTGTAACTCTTGCAGTCAACTCATACTGTTAAAAATGGTTATTGCTTTTGGAGTACTTTGGTAAGATTAACAACATAAAAGAAGCATCCCACTTCCATTCATTCCCTCTTCCTAGCTACTCAGCTGGTTAAAATCAGTTAAAGAGCCTAACTTTACGGTGGTTGCACCCAGCAACAGTTACCTTCTCATCTAAAAGGGGTAAGATCAATTTCATTTTCTGATGCATCTTCATACCAATGGAGCTGTTTTATTTTCGGTGCCACCAACGCAGATATCTTCGTTTCGTATTCCGCCTTAGCAGGAAGCAAGGGAAATTCACCTTCCCTAGCTATCAAACTATAGAGAAAAACTATGAGAAATACATTTCTCTCCAGAAAATAGGTATCTCCCCACCCAGGAGTAACAGTTTATTGAGTATTTCTTTTCATAGCCTTACAATTTGCAAGAGAGACTAATTTCAATGAATGTGTGCAAAATAACAACAAAAATAAACAAGCACAGGAAAACTATCGTACTGAGAACTATAATTTCTCAAAATGGGTCACATGTTTACGCTGTTTGGTAATTGAGTATCTGTTTATTATCTAAACAAATTCCCATTTCATAAATTCTAATTTGCTTTTGTTTCTGTTATTCTATCGGTACGTTTCTCACACGCTACGAGAGAACTTTTGCCAAGTCGGCTGGGGCTGACTAATATACTGACTGCATCTCTGGATATGACACTAAACAATCTGATTGTGAGGTTCGAGTAATGCTCGGGCTTTGGGGAATATTTACTGCCATTGCTCTCAGGTCCACTCTGGCCCGGCGTGGTAGCACCTGATAGGGTCCTATCTATGAGTCAAATAGAACTAACTACATACTTATGATAAACTGAATAGCTTGAAATAGAAATGTTTTTGACAATTAAACCGTACTTACATTTAAACTGCGTGCTAATGCCAAACTGAATTATTTGAAATAGGACTGTTTTTGACATTGAATCTGTATTTGCACTAAACTGAATTGTTTAACATAGAACTGTTTTGAAATTTAACTGTGTGTAAACAAAATCTGTACTTATACTTAACTGAATTAGCTTGTAGCAGAAAGAACTTCGTATTTTTGTTTGGCGCGTAAATTAATTTGACCGTTATGGTCGACGCATATTTTCACTCAATGAGGATGACTTATATTCATCCCGGACCATTTTTCCGGGCAGCACCAAATTGGGGAAGGCTCGCCAAACACTCTTCCTGAGAACTTTTCGAAAAGACAGACGTCTTATTGTCTGCTCTCCTTTTTTTAGCAGCAGCCTCACGACACCATGAAGAAAGCCATTTAATTTATGGACCTCTAGAGTCTATTCTTTTAGACCAAGGGTTCCCAGTTGATTATGAATTAGATCAATCCAATCCGCCTCACAGAGGAACAACTTTAAATCGCCTTCAACTTTGGTTTTGTCGACTGCGACGCAAAATATCGCTCAGACATCCAGCTACTTCATCCCTGGGCAACATTTTCTGGAGACATTCACGCTTCTCTCCCCAAACAACCAGGACCACACATCCATGGGCGACTACATCATTCCTGTCCTTAACCAGCAAACACGACTTTTGCTACGCCTATGGCTACCATATCTCACTCACACATTCAACAATGCCTTAACCTAGCGACGCACATTTCACTCAGGCAAATAGCTGCAAAAATTCCTTCTCAACTCCATATTTCTTTCCTTCCTTCCTACGAGACTTGCAGCATAAATGTAAACCCTTTATTCCACGCCGCCATTAAAACCTTCATATAAAAACCTTATGGTATCTTCGTTCTTCTCTTTCCTTAATTTCCATCCAACGATATAGCGAGGAACTAACGTATCAACGTAAACACGCTTCCTCTTTAAACGTAACGAAATTACAATTTTCCTCGCTAAAAACATAATTCCACATCGCTAAAAGCTGAATTAGAACTGCTTGACTAAACTGAATAGTTTGAAATGGAAATGTTTTTGACAATTAAACTGTGTACACTTGCTAAACTGAATTGTTTGAAATAGAACTGATTATTCACATAAAAATGGATTTGGCGTTAAATTACCTGCAAAGGTTGATACGCCATAAAACCCAACAAACCAAACCAAGAGAAAGTTGCGTTTGATTCAGGTTGCAACAGAAAACATTCGTCATAAGCAAAAAGAAGTTTAAAGCTGAAAAGTACTGAGTTGAATATTAATGTCATTAGAAATTTCAAAACAGCAAAAGTGGAAGGTGTAAAATTGAATAAATCAATTGAAATGTGCACTGTGTAATCTTTAAAGAAAACAAACTGGTCATTAAAGATTTAACTGAATTCTGACTGTTTACAAATATGAGTTATCTCCAAAGAGAATTCTAATGGGCTGCTCTTTATTTTTGGCGATTTTGTTGATTTTAGAATAAAAGTCCGAATATTGGCTATAAAAATTCCTACCTTTTTGCCTTTGTTTCAGAAACTGTAGAAGTATTATTACGAAACGGGTCATGTCGTTAAAACCATTTTCAAAACCACATTGCTAACTTTTCAAGCCAATCACTGATTATAGCAGCGACCCAAATTCGTAACTAAAAATCTGTCTCGCTTTAGAGACACCTTTTTTTTTGTACTTCCCCTTTTTTAGAAGGCCGGCGTCACTTAAACTGCTCATTTCCTTCACCATAGCAGTCCAATGTAAGAAATGGGAAAAGAATTTGCGTTCTTCGTGTTTGTAACATTATGTATTATGGCATATTGCGTAATACTTTCTAGGCTAGGCCAAAAATTATATCGGCAGAGCTAAAAACTGAAAGTTATCAGAGGTACAAAATTTTAGAAAACAGCCGATTGGCCAAAAATGGAATAATTTTTCGTGAAGCCAAGTGTTTAGAATTACGCATACATATAAGACATAAAAAGTAGAAACTTGTAGGAAATGAATAAATAAATTTAAAATTTTTTTAATCGAATTAAAAAAAGAAAATTACAAAAATATGCAAAAAATCCCAGAGGTCTCTGACAGGAAAAAGGGATGACGCATGCGTAAAGAAAAAGGGACCTCCGGACATGAAGAGCAGGCTCATTCTTTTTCAGGCAGTGACCGGCGAAGTGACAACACATTACTAACTGGTAGCAGGTGCCATGCATACGTCTTTGAACGAAGCGTTGGCTAGTCCTTTCACAAGAGTAGCCCTCTCCGTAAACAGTTTGCCAAAATATAAAAGGCTACGAAATGGAACAACGAACTAAATCACTGGCCTTGGACAAACACCACAAAAGTGACAAACACGTTGTTTAAAACTTTAAAAACAACAAATGAAGACTATATATATATATATATATATATATATATATATATATACACCAAGAAATGATTAACGTATTTTTAAACGCCTTTACTGGGGGATTCGACCATTTCAATTGTATTCAGGGAAAATTCCCTCACCCATTGAATGGTTGTTGAACGCAAGAAATAAAGGAAAATAAAACTAAACGGTTTCGTCTCCTATCTGTTGCTGTCTTCTGTCGTATAATTCTTTTTAGGCCTTCTTGTTCAAGGATTTACATCAACTAGCCAACGTGGGGTAAAATAAAATAACCTCATTATGAAGTCAGATATTAAACGGCAACACAGCTTTGCCCTTGACCTACGCCGACCCCCACATACTTTCACTATCGACTGAATTCTATGTCGACATCTTTGAGGTAAAACAAAACAATTTTCTTTACATCCTAAAATGTATTCCTGAAATGTTCCCTTTTTTCCGTGGATCTAAGATTGTGTATAATTATTTCTCAGTTGGCTTGTTTATATAAATAAAAATGTATGATTGCTGAACCTTCAATGTGTATTGGATCAATATATTCAGAAAATCCAATAACAGTATTTTAAACACATTTTCCCATCAAGGACATGTTTGGTTCTTTTCAATAAAAAGAACCCAATTGCCTATTTTATTTTGTATAGGACAAAAAAGAATTGAAGACGACTTCAAGGCCTATGGCCAGTTTGATTAAAATTAATGGGGATATTTTTTCATGAACAGTGATATTTCAACCTAATATTACACCCTATCTAATAAACATTATGCAGGTAACACGAGCCAAGTGAAATTTACTGAATAAAGACAGCTAAAAATAAGTAAGAGTAAATATTGAGAAATATTCTCTTTATACATTGAATCCCTCTCCATTTTTCCTTCAAAACTGCGAGACTAAAATTGCTCACTTAAAGATTATTATTGTTATTGTTTTTTATAATGCAAATTTAGGATTTTTTTCGACATGGTTATAGAAGGACACACTAGATAGGTTACAAGAATCAATGTTCAGTTTTAAGGTTCCCGAGGATAAACGAGCATAAATATTGAAAACTTGTTTCATTCTTACCTAAACAAAGAATAAAATATTTCAATTTTCTATAAAATAAATGAAAAATATCTTTTTGAAAGCAATTCCAGTTTGCTGCATTGCTCAATTACGGTCTCCATCTCTTGACTTGTGTTTTTAAGCAGCTTGGATGCTCATCCTCAAAACGGTGCTTTCGACATAGGAAAAATAGAGAGAGTAAGCAACAAATACAAATTAACAAAACAATCCTGATAAACGTAATCAAAAAGATAAGGAATTAAGACAGAAAAAAGCAAATTAATTTAATAACTCACCATCATTACTTCTGGTAAAGCTACCCATCGAATAAAACCTTTATGGAATTTTGTTATTTCTGGAACTAGTGACTTTGCAGCAGACTTTGGAGCTTGAAAACCCCTTTGTGGAGAATTTTTAGAAACAGTCGGGTACCATTCATCTGGGAGTGGGGGATATTCTTGTTGTTGGTATTTCTGATATTGTGTTTCTGTACCTGTTACAATGATATCCTTTTTGGAAGGGTCATATATTAATGGAACACCTGAAAAATAATTAAAAATCATTACATAGGAGGTTTTTCCAAGGTGTGTATATAAAGTTAAGATGACATTCAGTTCAAAAACAGACTCCACAAAATAATCATTTACTTGCAAATTGAACTGGAAATTGATTTGTTCAATTATTTAGAGCATTTAAGATGTTAAAAATCACAAACCAACAATATCCTGTTAGTTGTCAAAGTGAGAAGGTAGATTCGTTTCAATATTTTAAGTGTGTGTTTAGAAATTTTTGTGATTGAAACAATAGTTTTCTAGATTATATTAGATCTTCTGGTGATCGAAATAGACATAATGAAGCTGATTGGAGAAGAAAAGGTCCGTGCTTTGGCTTTATTAGAAAAAGACAAGTCGGTAATACATTTGACCAGAGATTTGAAAGTAAGTAGGCAAGTGATTTATGACCTAAAAAATACCGACAAACCACTGCCACATCCACATGGAAAGGAAGCTAATGTGAAGTGATGTCTAATCTATTGATTACTGCAGCTGCATAACAAAAAAGATGGATTCCGACCTGCTTAAGGGCGTTGCCATTAGAACGATACAGCAATACTTCCAAAGAGTCCTAGATCTACCGTCTTAGCACGCTGTCAAAAAAGCTATTCCAATTGAGGTTAGGAAGAAAAAGGCGAGATTTTGCCAGAAATACATGCATTAGACTATAGAGGATTGGCTGAAAGTGATGTTTTCTGATAAAAGTGCTTTCCCACTTATAAGGGGTCATGTAGGAAAATATTACTTGGAGAAATGTTTCCTTTCAAGAAGGTATAAGAACAGTAGATACAATTAACAGCAACATATTCAATTGCCTGAGCAAACTAAATAGAAAATAAAAAGCAGAATAAAATGAACCAGAAACCGAATGACTGAAAGTGTGTATGTAGAAAGATCCTTATCGTCTGTACGTATATGTGAAGTCAATAAATTGTATGGTTTTTGTTATAGGCGAACAGAAGAGTTCCTTAATTATTGGTTGTGTGTAATTGTTAAAAATTGTGTGCAAGTAAAAGATTTATCTTATGTTTAAAACAATAGCCGCGAAAAGTATAGAAAATCGATACAAAAGAATAATTTTTGAACAGAATAAGTGTTCTTATGTGAGCAAACAAATCAAACTCAAAATCGTGGTTAAAGTGAAACAGACCAGAAATTCGTTTATTTACTCTAACAGAATGTGAAAAAAAAGAGTTACAATACAAAATATGAAATGTAGAAAAAGAAAAATATCTTTAGAAATAAGAGAAAGAATAACAAACAGAATTGACTTGCTCAAATATTTCCGTTGAGCACCAAATTACAATTTAAGCTTCGGAGAAAAGGAGTTCTTTGTAGATTTGCTGGTGAGAAAGAATGGCGAAAGTATTTTTATGATTAAATTAATTCAATGAAGTTCAGAGTAAAGTGCTAAATATGTAGTGAGTAGATTTCTTGCGGAATCTCTATGAAAAAGAATTCTTTCTTTTATTCTTAACTCAAAGTTCTTTGATTTCATAGGTTGTCTTGTGAACTTCAAAGCGGTATCTTTGTCTCCATCGACTGACATGGCTGACTGGTACAGGTTTCTTACTGACTTTGTTCCGTTCCGCCTGAGAACGATTGAAGCAGACCTTTTGTGTTGCATGGATACAGGTTAGCAAGCATGTGGGTCCAAACGGCTACTGGAAGGGCCGACCACATAAGTGCCGTCGGGGCTTCTGATCGTTTGTGTTAGCCTGGCCTGTTTATGGGATTTTGATGAGAGAAATAGACTCCGCAGAACCGTCTCTGAAAAGTATTCTGCGACCCTTTGACCGAAAAATAATGAAGTCTAAGAACTTCAATCTGTGCGGTAGGCGGGAGCTTTTTAGAGTCTTGAATCCTTTTTGCTTGAAGCTTCTTTGACCTCGCAACCCAAAAGATGCAATAGCATTGGCTGACCTCTTGAACTTGAATTGAACCTAAAAGAGCCTACGTCTTTCAATAACAATTCTAACAAAGAAAAAGGGGGGTCCTAAGCATCAGTTTCACAAATTTTTATACCAACTAAAGACATTGTATACTGTGTACTATTCGGTTCCATGCGACAGGATGTCTACTGCAAACAAGATGTCCCAGTCCCACTAGAAGTGTAATGGTTCATAGGTAGTGTATATATACAAATCTTTTTATCAAGGACGGATTTGACCAACACTAACTTCCAATTTAAAAATCTTTTAGAGTCGACATGCTTTGTTGCCGACATCAAAGACCCCTGGTTCCTAATAACCCACGTGACAAAGCCCGCAAATCTAAGAACAACATACACCTACTCACCATCTGGCCCTTATCTGGTGGAGGAAGAGAACATATACCTCTTCTCATCTACCGACATCCTTTTTAACTTTTGAAAAGGAGACGCTGATTATAATGGTCACAGAGATGAAGTTGGGCACCAGAAGAGAGCAGGCGTTAAGAACACATGGGGGAAAGGTATTCTGTTTTGATAAGCTTATCACATCGTTGTAACCTGTTATAAATTGTACAATAATAATAACATGAAAGAATTTTATTGCTTTGCTGTTTTTAAATTTTTTTTGATTTTCCGTTTTATTTAAGAATCTTCGTTTGCTATATTCCTCTAAGAGCCATGGAAGCATACACATTAAACACAACACTAACTCAACTACAGAGGAAACAAGTCATGTTTCTAAGGCATTCTGCGGGTAAAGAGAATAAGATTTTCGTAACTTTTTTCTTTTATACGAGGGTCTGTTGCTTTGGCAACGCCATGTAGACGAGGAAGATAATCCTCCTAGCTCCAAATTCGTTCATAGGCTTTTGAGTGCAACATCGTATGATTTGTGTTTCAGCACATATATAGCACCCTCTATTTTCACTCGATATATATGTTTATTAGTAATTTTACAAGGTATTTAATTCTGTTATCAATAGTCCTTAAATAATATTTTCATTTCTAAAAAAGAAAAAAAAACAATCCTCATATATGGAACTGTTTACTCCTCAATTGCAAAAACGAGGTGTGTCCTTAGTCATGTAACTGCGCACATGCCCTGGAATCTAGAAGAAAAAAATCATGAAAGTTATGGCACTGTAGTTCACCAGTGTCAATCTTATTAGTTTAAACAATAGTGTAAACACATCAGTAGCAACTGGCAGTTAGTGTAACGGTTATCGTCGTAAGAAATGGAATCAGTGACTCGCCTTCAAAACCTAAGTGAAGCTGTCTGAGTTTCACTTCGCATTAATACTCATGGGAAAGGCTTGAATCTGTCACAGAGCCTCTGATAAATGTATGTAACCCGAAAACAGTTCTTGTAAGTTGTGTGATTGACAGTGAACTGGACAAATGACAAAGACAAGTTTAAATTTCAGGTTTTATTGAGCGAATCGTACACGAAAGGTGTATGGGTGTTGAATTGTACTTTGTTGTAACGCATCGGTAAAGTCTGCTAGGTGTTGAAAGTCGGTGTTGTAGAAAGTCGTTGACTTGGCTGTCTATCAGTTTGTGGCGATAGCGTGTCTAGAAGATGAGGTTGGTTTCTGTGTCTGACCTCACGTTCTGCAGCTTACATTCCTTGTCTGAAGATGATGTCTGCTACATAGCATTAGAAGACACTATAAGAATTTTATGTGGTACTATTTACCAACCCCTCCGCTCGGGCAGGATATGACACAAGGTCAATTTTTAAGCGGAGTTTAACAGGTTTGAATTCAGAGTTTTCCTTCTCCTAGACTAGTTGTCTAACCATGGCTGAAGAACCTAGTCTGTCCTACAATTTACCCATAGCTGGAGGGAGAATAATTGGATTCATACCTTTCCCAAGGGTATTAGTGCTATGTGAAATGCAATCAGTCTCGTCCAGGATTTGAACTCGTATCGCCGTGTTCATTTCCTACGGCGATAACGACTACACCACGGGCACCTCCAAAAAGAATTTTATGTGGTGTATGATAGTGGCCTGAACTACTAACCACACTTTCTCATAATGCATTAGACTTGTTGATAGTCTAACACTGAATAGTTCAGCAAGGAAAAACTACATGACACGAAATGTTAAACTGCAAACATTTAATATTTACATATATGGTAAACAATAATAATTGTCCCAGACTATACTAAATAAAAGCGCAATAGTTCCTCCAAGAACAAGGTGATGAATATCGGAAGTTACACTTACGTAGGTCTGGTGTAGTGCGAGTTCTTGTTAGGTGATTTGTACGCATGTATTTCTCACATAGCAGAGGCTGAAATGGACGTCCCATCCTTAGGACCTTCTTGGTCAGAAAATGGAAGAACTCGCTTCTCAAATTGTCACATAACCAACGGTCATGTGATTGTCGGAAGTTTCGCAAGAAAGAGATTAACTCCCGTGTCTGCCAAATAGCACAGCTAATTATCGTTCGATGGCATGACTCAAGTAGTATATGAAAGAAGAATGAGACAAAGTCAAATTCTTTTTCGCTAGTGGTTCCAACAAAGGGCATACTTCCCATCCTGTCCACATGGACAAGGGATGGAGAGCCTACGCTCCCACCGACCTAGCCTCACATGGCATACAATAGCACGTCACATGTAAGTTGTTGGGAACGAATAAATAAATAAAAATTTAAGATTACATTTAAACAAAAAAGAAAAAGAAAACTATTAAATTTTCAGAAACTACCAGAGGTCCCTAACAGGAAAAGGGATGACGCATGCGTAAAAGAAAAAAGGCATTCCTCTTGACCAAGGGGACCAGGCATTCTTTCTCTTTCAGGCTGTGCCCGTCGAACCAACACCACCATTTTGGTGTCTGGTGTTTGGGCACCACGCATACGTCTTTGGACGTAACGTCGGTTAGTCCTTTTCACCCAGTAGCAGCCCTCACTCGGTCAACATTATGCTGAAATATACAAGACCCACTACTGAACTATAAACTAACCCTTACCGGACTCTGAAAAAAACTTTCAAAAGAAAACTAATCCTTATGGCAGCCCGAAATTCCAAATGCAGACACCTACATACATGAAACGAATTAACGTATTTTTGACACCTTAACTGGGGGATTCAACCATTTCAATGTATTCAGGAAAAACTCCCTCATCCACGGAATGGTTGTTGTACCCAGTAAATAAAGGAAAGTATAAAAGAAACGTCTTCGTCTCTTATCTGTTGCTGTCTTTTCTTTCGTATAATTATTTTTGGGACTTTCTTGGGCAAGGCATTACACCGACTAACCAACGTGAGGGGAAAATAAAATAACCAAAATATGGAGTCAGATATTCAAACGACAACACAGCCTTGCCATTTTCCCGTGACCTTCAGCCTTACACCCCACAAAGTCTTCATTCAAGACTTCTATTCTTTGCACTATTAAGGAGAGTATACTTATACTAAAGACTTTCAACAACTGTAGGACAATTTCTCTACAATTCCTCTTCATCTATTCTT
The DNA here is from genome assembly GCA_963585895.1 of Sepioteuthis lessoniana. NCBI lineage: Eukaryota > Metazoa > Mollusca > Cephalopoda > Myopsida > Loliginidae > Sepioteuthis > Sepioteuthis lessoniana. Next base: position 74,266,068 of record OY757911.1, on the reverse strand, counting down.
TTAATATTTCACGTCAGTTTTTGTAGACATACTCTTAAGTTTGATCCGGCAATTGTGGGGTGACATGCTTGTTTGTTGAATATGTTGATATTTTCCACATTTTGATTACTCAATTTAGGTTTGGTTTCTTTGTTTAATGGCATATCAACCTTTGTAGGTTATTTACTGCCAAAGCCATTCTCCTAGAAGAACAGTAGTGGTACTATTTAACCCAAAGCTGGGAGGATAAGAGGGTTCGTACCTTTCCCAAGGTTATTTGCACGAAAGTGAACGTGATAGTAAGCGAGTTCGTCCTCCAGTCGCGCTCGCTTACTACGATTCTGCAGTCCATCGCTTTAACCATTACACCACGAAGACACCCACTTCCTCAATTTAGGTTGGTATATAAGAAAATGGCATTTGAAGTAAAAGATGTCAAATGACGCGAACAAAAAATACTTTTAAATCAAAGCAGTACAAACAAAATTAAATTTATAAATCAACAAGTACATTAAATGAAATATTTCAAAACATTACGAGTGTCCTGCTACTGTTCGTTAAAATATTCTAACACTAGTCTGTTGAATATTCCTCTGCGTGTGTATATGTGTACTGACACGGATATTATGGAAAAAGACTAAATATTGAAAGTGTCCTGTCGACTACAAAATGTATGTGGACTAAGTATTTCGTGTAAGTAATGATGTATAAAAATATAGCAACGTGTGCTAGAAGGCATGTCTTCTCCCATGTTGGTTGTTTGTCTCTTTCGGGGTTTGACGAAATTTCTGTGTTCGAGGCTGGAAAAAGTCTCACCAAAAAAGCATAAGGAAGAGAATGGTTGCAGAGAGTATACATTTTTGTAGCGGTTGACTACTGGAAGTCAAATGTAAAAAGAGGAAGGGTGTGTTGGCTCTGTTAGTGGAAATGGAGAGAGTGAGAGTGTTCTCTCTGGAAGTCACAATGGAAAGAGAATGAGTGTTGGAAGATGAGAGTATTTATAGACAATCTTTGTCATGCAGTAAGCACCAAAAACGCGGGACAAAATTGAAGTCACGGACGTAGTTGTGAGCACTAACCACGTGGTTTTCCAGGCCAATAGGTTTCCGAGACTGATTAGTTTACCGACGTCCGCCATCTTTGTTTCAAGAACAAGTGGCATAACGGCTATTTAAAAATATAGGAGTGTAAATCCTATACAATTAAATGTTCTTGTTAATTTGTTGTGATTTGTTTTATATTGTTTAGCACGAGGAAATATTAAATCATAATACAGTTCCTCTACTACAACCGTCTGATTTGTTTTCCTCACACCCAAATTATGTTAGGTGAGTTTTCATACGCAAATACGACAAACATACAAAAACAATCCCCAGTTGGTAAATACCCCTACCACATGATGTGTAATAACCAGCCTCGGGCAAATAAACAGATACACACACACACACACTATATATATATATATATATATATATATATAGTAACTGTATCTGCCTGTGCTACACACTATTAAAACAATTCTCTAAAAATTTCATGCACGGTGATCCTGCGCACGAAAGTAAAGTTGTCCAAAAATTCTTTACAGACAACAATATATCCGTGCTTGACAGGCCAGTTAATTCATCCAACCTTAACATTATTGAGAATGCCTGGAATCACCAGAAAACAAGACAATTGGTACGACCATCAAGCATTCAGCAATAGCTAAACATGCTGAAGAACATTTGGTTTATTATGGACGAGAAATATTCCGCCCAACGAGCTGTATTAATGCCTATACGACTGAAAACATTATTCAAAGAGAAACAAGACTGAATACTAAAAATGAGAAAATTAAAGCAAACTTTATGCATTTTTTACTTTTTCGTAATATGACTATGTAAAGATTTTTGTGATTTCTCTATGTTGCCTATAATGCTACTGCGACTGAAATCTAACTTTACCGTTTTCAAAGCTGGCGCTAATATTGACAATAAAAGTAGTTGCTTACTATTACCCAGGAAAACAACTTATATAAAATCTTACGAAAGCAACTTTTGCACACGATTAAACTATCCATGATAGAGTGCATATCCTTTGTGTATTCAGATGCTTGTGGAGCTAAGCGGGAATTGACTGGATAATTACCAGCCAATAAAACGAGTTCCCGCCAATTCTCAGAAGACATCTTTCTGATCCACTTTCCTCAGTGGCAAGGGTATAAAAGATGAGTGAAATTAACCCTCACCGACAGAAAAACACTCATCACTGAGCCGATGAGAGCGACTTTCTTCACAATACACCCACGGTCTCCAGTCCTACTTGACAAGTGAAATATGACATGGCATACCATAAAACCAAAATATTTATCTTGTAATAGAAAACACAGTTTACCTGAGATGTGGAGGAAAGTCATAGAATGCAAAAGAAATATTAGGTTACTGAATATTAATGCTATGGAAATATATGACTAAAAGATTTATATCTACCTTACTTACAGTCAAGTCACACTGAAAGAACTGATTCCCATCATATGTGAGAAGAAAAACAGAGACAAACCTAAACAGTTTTGCGATTGGTGACCACTTAAGAACAGTGTGTTTCAGACTAAGCAAAGCTTCGTAAGTAACTCAGTATCAGCCTTTCATTTGTTTCTTCATGACTGATTTTAACGGCATGTCAACCCGTCTAGGAAAATGTTATGCCTACAGATTAGAGAATCGCGATAACATTTACATTTTTGCGCAGTTTTCTTTTATTTAAAAAAATGGTCCTATCGAATACGAATAATGTTCCAACAGATCTATTTGATGGGAGACTAAACAGGTTCTAATACTACGGGTCAGAGTGGACCTGGAAGTAATGGCAATAAAGGAATACTTTACACACCCCAGAAGTCTAAAATTAGAACCTCACAGATTCAGTTTAGTGTCATATCCAGGACACCCCTTTTTGGAGGGGTGTCTTATCCCACTGCAATGGACACCGTCAGCGTATTCTTTTTTGATGTAATTTTTATAAATCATTATTTACTTTAACTAGATAAACTATAACAAATATATAATTTTACACTGCTCATCCTAAATTGTTAATCCTGATATTTACGAAGAAATTTCATAAAACTAACGAATTCTTTTTTATTTTGAATGTATTTATAGGATATAAAATCCTAGATTTTACAACCAATAGGTAAATTATAAATAAATTAAAAAAAAAAAAAAAAAAAAACGCTCACTCATAAAGAGAATCAGAATCACAAAATTTTTGGTTTAAATCGGTAAAGAATAGGGATCCAAAATTAAATAGTTTCTGGAATCTGATTGGACAGCTTTGTCACGTGCTATGCTTTCTCTTACTTTTGCGTAATTGAACTCAAAAGGAACCAGCCACCTGGGTGATTTACCACGCAGAAATAAAAACTTTTGTTTTGTTTGTTGGTCACATGATCAAGAGATCTATGTATTCATGTTTTCAGTGGCAACTGACGCGTGTGGGGATTGATTAAAAAGAAAATAAATAAAATACAATATAAAATTTTAAAAATATAGCAGTTTTCCTGAAGGCCTCAGACAGGAAGCAAAATCTGTGCATGCTTGGATAGATGAGCTTCCTGGTGCCAAAGAGTAATTCTCTCTCAGCTAGTAATGACCACTTCCACTCGAAGGCCCCACTCCTTCCTGCTGCTGGTGGAAAAGAGTACATGTCTGCTAAGCGGCATGCTGTTCTCCTGTCAGTAGAAGCATTTGCTGAACCTACCTACCCGAACTTATAACCCACCGAAAATATTTCAACACCTTGTCTGGGAGATAAGACTATTTCGACTTGTTCAGGAAAATGTTCCCACCACAAGATAGTCGTTAAATCCCTAAAATAAAGTTTGAGTTAAAAAAAATATCCTTGTCTCTTTCCTTTCGTCCTTAATTCTCTTACAGCTTCCAACAGACCTAGAAGACAACAAATGAATGGGGTAAGAAGAAAAAAAAAGTAGTCTGATACGAAACTCAGAATCATCCCAACAGAAGCTCAACAGGTCACGACAATCAATTAAATGAATAACGAAAACTTCTCAGCCCCATACACACAGCCAGCCACCGAACATGCGAGAGCGTAACAAGTTTCCCCTCTTGTATCTACGGCCCACACAACTAGCTACATGGACTTGCTAATACCGACCAAATTTCCATCTCCTTACCATGACAACACACCAGTCAACTGCGATTTTACACACCCGAAAACAATAATGATAGACGTGGCAAAAGTACGGCTTACCATCTTTCTGTCCATTGACTTTCTTTAGGAACTACCTCAATTAGATTTTACAAAGCTCCACCTAGCCTCACACACACACATTCAGTCTGCCATCAAACACACACTTCGCTAATATGACTCACACATACACACACACACTATATTGAGTTCTTAGTAAGAATACGGACAAATTTTTGAATTTGAGGTCTTTTACGACCTAAATACAACAAAGCAAAACATTACACTGTAAATTGCAAATTCTCACTGGTATAAGTAAAGTTGGCGACCTTAGTCGAGGGTGACCCGAAGGCTCCCTTTTCGATAGCTACTACACCAAAGAGTTAGGAAGGGCTCAACTCCTTTCCCTGGATTGCTCCACTTTACCCTTGATTTTTACCTTATAATGCTGAGTGTTAAGCTAGGTGTCATCAAGTACCATTTTTTGAGTCTTTGATATGACTCAAACTGGGATCGAACCCAGTTCTTGCGTGCCACTGGCGAACACTCAAACCATTATGCCAATGTTGGGTCTCACTGGTATATAAAGGTATATTTATTTCAATTTAGTTTTCCTCTTACCAAAAAAAAAAAAAAATCACTTCCTCTTGCTTTTATAAATTTGTGTTGCTTGTGTGACCAGGACTCTCGGATATCATGTTTTTTTAAATCCAAATAGACTGTCTTCACAAAGCAGTGACCCTACAGATTGAAATAGAATTCTCTATTTCTTGTTTGAATTTTAACAAACTTCTTGCCAAATGCTGCATTGAACAAATGATTCAGTGGAAGAGAAAAGATCATTTTTCTGGCTAAGGAGTTCAATTGGTGTTTTGTCCTCATGTTTCAAAGGCAAGTGCAACATAACTTCAGTGTATCACACCTTGGTTCCATAAAACACTTCTTTTCTGATCAGCAGTTCTAAAGAATTCATTTCTATAGATAGTCGATATGATTAGCTTCAATTATAAACATTGAATCCTATGCAGTGTGTACTTGCTCACTGGTTTTCCAACTTTAACCTAAATGAAATGAATGTGCTCACAAAAACTTAGTTGCCTAAAACACATAGTAATTAATAATTGCACAAATAATAATATATTGGAGAAAGTGATGTTATAGAGAAAGATGGTTCATACTATTATGGAAAGAGAGAGAGAGGGGAAAGATGAGTTAGGTTTAATGATAAATGCTGAGGAGGAAGGAGAAGAGAATCAGATTAGCAAGAGAGGAAAGAAAACGAATAAGAGGAATTCAGAGCTGTAAAAAAATAAGAAAATTGTTAGAAGAAATTTTGTAATTTATGCTTTGAATTAAGCATCAAAGTTACGTTTATTACAAAATATTTCTGATGTTTATTTCACCCATTTTTTAATGGAACACATATTTCAGTGTTTAATATATGTGGAAAGGGGAATGTGATAGATTAATTTTATGATAAGAGGTTAGAGTAAAAGGAATTTGATTCACTCAGATGAAAAATCAGATGAACTTGTTTACATATGATCATTTTGATAAGTCTGCCTACTGAATAAGTGCTAGGAATCCCAGTTATAGATTTGGTTTGGTTTCTTTGCAAAATAGCTTATTAACCTTTGTTAGTTGTTTAATGCCAAATCCATCTGTACTGAACAGTAATGATACCATTTAACCCACTGCTGAGTGGGTAAAGAGATTCAAACCTTTCCTGAGGGTGAACATAGTAGCATGACTGAAGTCTAAAATTGCTTACTTTGAGACCCCAGTCCAGCACTTTAACCCTTATATCCTGTGGACTACCTTAGTAATAGATTTGTGGTATCTTGAGAGCCCAAGGACCACAGGTTGGAGATTAAATCAACAAAATATTTATTACAGAGAAAAAATTTCATAACAAAACCGTTTTTCATTAATAAAAGGTAGAAAAAACATTAGTTGTAAATAAATGCATGTAGAGACACCTTGCATGCAAGCTAGTCTAGTGGACCATTACTTGTGAGCTTAAGTTTTACTGGGTGCTTCAGGCTTTGTGTCATAATGAAGCAAAGCTTAGTAAATAACTACATTTGCAGCATTTTAGGGGACCCAAGAACCACAGGTTGAGAATCATATTTTCACAGAAATTTTAGTTTGTTACTGGGAAAAAATTTTGCATAAAAAATTTGCCCATTTGCTAATAAAAGCTAGAAGGAACATTGATCGTAAACAAATGCCTGTAGACAGCTCACATGCAAGCCAGACTATCAGACCATTACTTGTAAGCTTGAATCTCAGCAAAGCAAAACTTTGCCAATAACATAATGGATGTGTTTAGTCAGCCAGATCTGGAAAGGGTTAAATTGATCCATTTCTTGTATGTGCATTTAACAAATAGGCAAAAGCTTTCACCTTATGAATAATGATCAGAACATAAACTATAAACAGGCAATATATTTGTCATGAATGCTGAGATCACTATTAATGACATTTTAAAGTTGGGAGATTTGGTTGTAAGGAATTTGCTATTCAAATTTCTATTGATGAAAAACCCATTCTCAGAGCCATTTTCAAAAATATTATGCAGAAGCACAAGAAATTGTCATTTTGGCAATGGCTTCTCATTGTAATAATGTCAAAAGTTCTTCTTAATTGGCTCTAAAGTTTAAATTATGATCAGAAATACCATTCCCCAAAATAATAGCCTCCTCATGCATATCTATAATGTTTTGGTTACTTTTGTTGTCATAAACATTTAATCGCACAAAAACAAAGATAAGACTTGTATAATCTTTTAGCATAGAATAGATATGCAACATTAGATTTATGTTGCATATAAGGCCAGAAATGTATATATGTGATCTGGTTCCAAAATGTCTAAGTCACACCTAGAAAGAACCATAGCAGAACATTTTGTTGTGGCAACACATTACCATTTCTTATAAAACTAGAAAAACTAACTCAGATTTCTGTCTTAATTTCTGTGAGTTGTGTGGGACAAATCTAGAATCTGGTTGAGGCTTCAGACTTTTTAAATGATCCACAGAGCTCAGAAAGCAAGTAGGTATTAAAGTATTATCTCAGCCAATCCTTCTACCACAAGCAAGATGTGAAAGTCAATTTGTAAGAAAAGTAATGTTTATTTAAATTCAGTTTTCCTTCTCTTGACTTGTTGCCTAACCAAAGATAAAGAACCTAGTCTGTCCTACTATTTACCTATAGAGGGCAGTGGAGAGAACAGATTAGGCAAATATGAAGTAAACAATTTCACACATGTTTAACATTGATTAATTGGTTTTCTGAGTGGCAACATGTAAAAAAAATCCTCAATAGCATGTTCACAAAATTACAAGTGAATTTTTCAAAGAATCCATGTCAGATGAGTAATAATCAATTATAAGCTCTCAGTAAAATCCCAACATGTTGACTTTACCAGGGGAAAGCCTGATTTAACATACCAGCTGATCTAAGAACTGAACTATGAAGAATGATTAACATTAACCTTGAAACTTATCCTTTACTCTATTGTCAGTATCTTTCAGTGTCATGATTGTTGTTATTACCCTAGAATATTGTAGAATCTTATTTTTAGATGAAGCATTGTCAAGCACTCAGTCTGCAAGAATAAATAACAGTGCCTATCATATCAGGACAATATTCAGAAGTAACTCAACCCTTCTAAAATATCAGTTCGAAATCAAGCTCCCAATTGAATACAACAGAACCATTTCCAAATATCTGGAAAAGGGGATTGCATTATGGTTTAATTTCTTCAGATAGTGCCAAGCTGACTCTGGTTAACAGCACAATAGACAAAACCAGAAACAAAGTGCATGGAGAAAATTAATAATTTAAAATGTTGAAAATTTACCAATCACAATGATACTGATAATTTGTGTTGTTAGATGGTTGCAATTTTTCCGATCTAATACTAATAATTTTCAAAAAGAAGTATCTGGCATATGGTTGGTTGTTTTTATGGCATATCAACCCGTGTGGGTTATTTAATGTCAAATTCTCTCTCTCTCTCTATATATATGATTTGTAAATAAATATTTTGCAGATAACATTTTAAACAAGTTAGGGTTCATTTGTTCGTATACTGTCAGATGGTTTCAAGGTTGGTTTGGTTGTTTAAGTTTTGTGGTATATCAACCCTTGAAGTTATTTAATGCCAAATCCATTTTTATACAAATAATCAGTTCAGGATAAGTATACAGTTTATTTCTATTCAACCCATACATAAGGACCTATCAGATGCTACCACTCTGGGCCCGACTGGATCTGGGAGCAATGGCAATGAAGGGGCACTCCATATTCCCCAAAGTTCCAGCTTCACTGGAACCTCACCATCAGATTGTTTGGTGTCATATCCAGGACACATGTTGAGGTGCAGTCAGTGTATTCTACAGCCACAGCTGACTGAGCAGTAAATGGTTTCAAGTATTCTATCTAACACTAATAATTCTATTCAACATTACTCATTCATTTGTACACAGTTAAATGGTTTCAAGTATTGCAATATAACTGAATTTAACATCAGTCATTTGTTTGCACGCAGTTAAATGGTTAAATAGTTCTCTTTGGCTCTTAGATGAGACCCTAACAAGCTTGAATGCTTCTCACTGAATTTGTCTATGGCTTAGAGCTTGACCTCCGAATCCATGTTTTTAGGCCAATCTGACCTCGCCTGATCATTAAGGTTCTTGCAACCTAAGAAAAATTTCTTGAACTATCTGTTTATTTTACTGTGATGCCTTCAACTTTCTCACAAATGTTTTTTGTTGATTCCATTGAGTTAGGGCTCAGTTTGAAATCATGAAGCATAGGTTTATGAATTAAACAAAATTACGCTTTCATCTATGTCATGGATCTGGTTTGATTTTGTTTTCTTATAGGTTGTTCTCAAATCATAGAAGATTTATCAGCAAAGATTGGTTTGAAAAAACATTTGTTATCTCACCAAGACCACCAAGATATTTTTCATCCATTTTAGGTATATATATATATGTAGAAAAACTGATAACAACGATCCAAGTGGAAGGAATAATTTATGGAGGAGTCAACACTATAGTGTTTTGGTTCAACTGAACCATCATTAGGACCATGAGGGGTGATATTAACAATTTTAAGTTAACGATGGAGGTTTCTAAACATAGAACTAAAATGCTATTGTGTCCACCCCTCAATAAATCATTCCTTCCACTTTGATCGTTGTCATCAGTTTTTCTACATATTGTCGGATTACAATCCTTTATTTACTCTTCATATATATATATATATACATATATATATATATATATATATATTTGATTCTTGTCTTTAAATGTTATGGCATCAATCAAATGAGTGTTTACTATGTGTTTTAGTCCCTACATAATGAACTCACCCTCCTCCATGAATATATGTCAACGAAGAGTTCACCAGAGTCGAATCAGACCCACGTGATACAATCACATGTGATAGCACTTGTGTAGTGGACAATAGTTGCTACCACACTGGACTCTCCACTTCCTATTGACTAACTACTGTCTAACCTGATTCACTTGTATCCTGTTTCTGTTGAATATATGTTTTTCTTTCTACTTTTTTGTGTTCCCTGTGTCTTTCTTTTGCCAGCATCACAACACTATGTAGAAGAGAAGATATCATCATCATATCGTGCTGGCAGCACGGATATCCCTGACCCTCTCTCGCCACTCCTCCCTATCGTTCATCACCCTAGGTAGGTCTTCAGGACAACAACCTGTATCCTCACATAGCTGCTGAATGTACGTTCGAGCTGGTCGTCCTGCTTTTGCGCGGCCATGTGTGGGGATCCATAAGACTACATCTCTTATGAGTTCATCTCTGCTTCTCCAGCAGTGTCCTGCATGTCTGGTTCGTCTAACTTGAATAGTTTTCGTGATAGGGGGCAGGTGGCCGTATAGTTGGTGTCTTGTGGGGTGTTGCTGCCAGGACTTGTTCAGGATTGCACGCAGCATTCTTGTGCAATTGCCATCTAGTTTCTTCTCCAGCAGTTTTGTTAGCGTCCATGTAGTGCATCCATATAGCAGTATCGATGTGACCGCTGCCTGGAAGAAACTGCGTTTCATTTTATCGGTTAAGTCTGATTTCCATATAATCGATAGCCTATTGATAGCTGTCCATGCTTTCGTTAACCTCGTTTCGATGTCCTTTTCAGTTGATTCGACGCTGCTTCCTAGGTACATGAATTCGTCTACTAGTTTAAGTGGGGTTCCTTCTAGAGTGGAGATGTCCCCCGTTTGGTTATAGCACATATATTCCGTTTTGTGTGCATTAACATGGAGGCCTATGCTTGCTGCTGCTCGTTCCAAACTATGCAGAAGTGTTTCAGCTTGGTCAGGTGTATTTGCCAGTATCGCTATGTCATCAGCGTAGTCGGCGTCGGTGATTGTTGTTGCGGGGTATCTTCTGCTTCTTTTCTTCGTCAGTTCGAAGCCATTCTTTTTGATTTTGTCAATCGATGTTCTAAGTACGTAGTCTAGACAAATGATAAAGAGGTACGGGGCCAGCGTGTCCCCTTGTAGTACTCCTGCTACAATGTCGAAGTATTCTGTGTCTCCATCGGGTGATCGTACTTTTACTTTAGTGTTTCTATAGAGAATCGTTATTGCCGCTACGGTTTCTTTAGGTATGCCGTACGCTAGTAGGATTTGTTCCATCTTTCCTCTGTGAATGGAGTCAAAAGCCTTGGTAAAGTCGACAAATATTAATGTCGCTTGTAGGTTCTTTGCCGTACACCTTCAAGGATTCTGCGGATGGTTAATATTTGTGAGGTCGTGGATCTATTTCTTCGGAAGCCATTTTGACTTTTTCTAAGTATGTTGTCGATTTTGGGTTCTATTCGGTTTCGTAGTAGGGCATTGTAGATTTTGGCAGCTATGGATGTAAGTGTTATGCCTCGGTAGTTTTTGGCTAATCTGAGGTCCCCCTTTTTAGGGAAGGGGAGTATGTATCCCTTCATCCATCTATCTATCAGATTTTGATTGTATACTGTGTTGCAGTGTCGGAGCAGTATGTCGTCGAATTGTCTGGTCTTCCATACTTCCGGGGGAATTTCGTCCAGCCCTGCAGCTTTCCTATTTTTAATTTTTCTGAGAACCGAGTCGAGTTCTTGTGTGAACGGTCCAAGTTTAATGTCTAATTGTTTTCTAATTATTCTGGTGATTGGTTCATGCGTTATTTTTGGTGGGTTTCCAAGTAAGTTTTCGAAGTGCTGTTTCCACAGTTTTATTCTTTCTTGTTGGTTTGCTGCTTTAAGTTTTGCTTTGGCTGTGTTCTTTCTTCTGCTCACTTCGTTTATTGTTTGCCAGGCTATTCTAGATTGTCTATCTTCCACCGAGTCTCTAATCTTATCTATCTGATTTTGAATGTATTCTGTCTGTTCCTTTATATATATGCCTGCTAATTGATATTGTGCCGTTTTTAGTTTTAAGGCATTTGTGTTTGTTGGGTTTTTTCGATAGTTTTTGGAGGCTGTTTTCACTAGTGCACGTTTTTCTCTCACCGCTAAAGTTTCCCATGGTATCTATATTTAGTTTTAAGTTTTGTTGGAATGTATTTCGCTGCTGCCTCGAGGTGTGCATTGACGAAATTTTCGTATTCGTCGTTTGGTGTACTTTTTTCCGTCTTTTCTTGTAGTGTTTCGAATCTGTTTCTTAATTCTAATACGTATTTATCTCTTACATCTTTGTTGTTTAATAGGGCCCAGTCATAGTGTTTTGTGGTCGCTGTTCGTTTGTCGTTTTTTCGTAGGCTTAACCGTATTTTCGCTGTGACTATTCGGTGATCGGTGGACACACCCTCAAAAGAGGAGTATGCCTCGCAATTCAATGCACTATTCTTCCATTTCTTGTTTATAAGGACATAGTCTGTGCTTTAGTATTGTTTGCGTACATTCTACAAATAGTTTTCTCATCAGACAACTAAGACTAATATAAAGTTTTATTTCTGAGTATATATATAAAATACATGATGGAATAAACAAATTGTCTAAAAACGTTTTTCAATGATCAAAAAAAAACCCAAAAAAACAAAAAATAACATTTCCGTGGCTGTCTCATGACTATCAGTCTCATGTATTTAAAAAGAAATACAATCATTTGATGAGACTAGCAAATAGAAAGGATCAAGGAAGTGAATAAATACTATTTGTTCTGAGATGCAAAAAATGGCTGCAGTGCAGAAGAGAGATAGGATGGTGAAGGTGGGAGAAAGAGAAAAACACTTTTTAGGGGTGATAATCATATCCTTCTCGAACATAGTCAATCATAGTTTTAGAGGCAATTGATTGCTAAATTTCAGCACAAAAATCCCCAAATCAAGGTTCTTATTCTCATCCTCCACAAATATGAATTATGTTGTAGATGGGTAATAAATAATTCCATCATTATTGGTGGAAAAGGTAAGATTTACAAAATTGCTGCAAGGAAACTAAAGAATTGCAGCAAAGTAGAGTTTTCTAAAATTTCTTATAAAAAGAGAAATTTCTTCCATCAAGCAGAAGTAATGCCTATGCTAAATTTGATAAAAACATACCAAATTAAGAAAGAGAGGAGAGAAAAAAAAACTCTTTGGGTCAGGGAAAAAAACCTAGCCACCTTCAAATGTAGGCACATATGGTTTTATTTCATGAAGTAGAAGAGGAACTAGATTATAAAATTTATTCTAAGCACACCAGCTCACCTTATAATGACATCTTTCTCTACAGCAGCAACAAGCAATAGTATTATTCTGTTTTTTTTCCAATCACATTTAATTTATTTCAAAAGTCATCTTGCATTATCCTGATCAGCATTATTGGTATGCTTTCATCATTTAGCTATATCATCAGAAATAAAAAGAAAATAGCCAAATTTATATAAACCTGCTGTTTTGTCATTTGCTGTTCTCTAGCAACCATGAGTTGTCAGTGGACCAAGTCAGCTTCATTATTCAACATAATATACTTAAATTTTATGGTTACCAATAATTGTGACAAGGATTATACATCTAATATTCATAAGCAGTAAAAAGATAGAGGAATGCATCAACAGTCTAAAAATATTAATGCTCATTGACAAGTTCAAGATTTTTTTTACGTCAAAATTCTGAAAAAATATTTCTTTTCTTTTCAGAGGAATAAAACAAATATTTCCTCTAGGAAAAATATTTTTTAACATGAAATAAGTATTCTTTGTAGTAACTTAGTTTGTTTTTAATCTATTTGTTTTAATATATTACATAAGATTAGTTCTATATGGAGGAGTGTGTTGCGTAATTGTCATTGTTTAGATGTAGCAAAAGACCGTGTGAATGGAGCACCCAATGAGACTTGAACTTACTTATAAAGGTTGGCTAGTCTTGGTTGCATTACACCACAGTTATCAACATAAAAAATTGAATCAGTGAATAAGTTCTAGTTCTAAATACATTTAGATTACACTTAGAAAGACTACTGACCACTGTGAAAGGTCATTCAATCACTTCTAGTTCACAAAGAAAAGCATGTTTATTAGAACAGTCATCAGTATAGAAAATTGAATCAGTAACCAGAGTTCATTTTACATGAATACCCCTTGGAAAGGAATGAATCCATCTTTTATTGTATAACCATGAATAAATATTTGAGCAGACTTGGTTCTTTAACCTTTGCAAGACATTCAGTTTAACTGAACAAAGACACTGATCCAAACAAACTTAAAAATTGACATGCTCATATGAAAAGAGTTTGTTAATTCCTTCTCATGTCACAAATAGGATATGCACTCACAATGTGGGTCTTAGGACATCATCATCATCACAACAGAAAACAATGCAGAGTTACCTTAATAAAGATGCCAGCCTCTGTCAATGCCATCAATCAATACCAAACAGTAAATAGATTAAAAGGATCAAGAGTCAGGATTTCCACTCAAGATTCCGTTGGTTATTGGTATAGGTTACCAGTTTAAAAAATTAGTCATTTTCACTTTAACTATGTATAAAATCATCTTAACATTCCATCTCATTATATAACTCCACATAATTAACAACTTATTAAGATCTTGTACATTGACTTTTCATTTGAATTTCAAAGAAATTTTATTCTCATTCAGTGCAATGATATATCATCTTGTCAATTAATTCACATAATTGTTGGTTATTTAATATGAAATCCATTTTTATACATATAAACAATTCTATTTTGCATAAGTTCACAGTTAAGTTCTATTTGACCCAAAGATAGGACCCTATCAGGTGCTACCACTCTGAGCAAGAGAGGACCAGGGAGTGATAGCAATGAAGGGATACTCCACATTCCCCAAAACTCCAGCATTACTGGAACCTCACCTATGGATTGTTTAGTATTATATCCAAGGCACTCATTATGGGAGCTTTACCCCTCTGCAGAGATGCAGTCGGTATATTCTACAGCCCCAGCCCACTGAGCAACAGCAAAGTTTAGTTTGGTTGGATTTTATTGCATATCAAACATTGTTGGTCATTAAATTCCAAATCCTTTATATATATATATATATATATATATATATATATATATATATATATATATATATATTTTAGATTTATTAAATTTTTTAGATAATATTTTGAAATGAACCTGAGCTCATTTTTTTTTGCACACAGTTAAATGATTTCACTAATTACAATCTAATATGAATAATTCTATTTACTATGAATCATTTGTTTCCACATAGTTAAATGTTTTCAAGTATTGCTATCTAACGCTAACAATTCAATTAAACATCAGTCATTTGTTTATGCATAGTTAAATGCAAAGCAGTCCTATTTCTAACAATTCTGTTTAGCTTAATTCAACAAATTTAAATGGTCCCCTGTATTGCTATGTATCCCTAGAAATTCAATTAAACATAAGTCGTTTGTTTATGCACAGTTAAATGATCAAATAGTTCTATTTCAGACAATTCATTCGAGCATAAGTCATTTGTTTGCATTAAGTTTAAATGTCAAAGTACGTAGTTTAAATTTTAAATTGTTTGAACCATACATAGAACCCTATTAGGTGCTACCACTCTAGGCCAGAGTAGACCTGGGAGTGATGGCAAAGAAGGGATTACTCCACATTCCCCAAAGCTCCAGCATTATTGGAGCTTCACCATCACATTGTCCTAGATATAATATTAAGCAATCTTTGTAGAGTTATACCCCTCTGTAAATATGTTGTCGGTGTATTGTACAGCCCCAGTCAACTGGGCCAATAATACAAAGAGGCTGCATCTTGATTTGGCATTACCTACAATATAATGGAAAACTAAGTCTGGTGGTATTGTAGGAGACTGCTGGGAATATTCTGGGTTAGTGGTAATGATGCTTTTGTCCAAGAACAATACCTACTCCTAGAGATATATATAATTGTATATAAGTATCTATCAGGATGCAAGCAATGTTAATATATAGGAATATGTGTGTGTTTTATAATCTACTGACATTTTCATTTTCTTTTAACCTTTTAATAAAAGGAGCAAATACTCATTTCTAAAATATATCAATTATCTTAAGAATACTCCATAAGAATCTTAAATTTTATGATAAGAAATATGCACAAACCTTTTCATAGTTTTATTCTTTTTAAGCCTGATTCTTTTAAATGCTTCAATTATTGTAGTATAAGATTTTTTAAGTCTTTATTCTGTAATATAACAGCAATGTGAATTTGTATTTGTTACAATATACTATTAACAATAGGCCTGTAAACTATAATCTACAATCATGGATTAACTTATTTAATTTTCTTATAATATCTCAACTATGAACAAAGTATTCAGGCTAACTGGCCTTTCTAGCAATTGTGATAGGTAACCAGTTATGGAGAAGGACAATTCTGAATTAAAATCATTAGGTACAAAGGAAAACAAATGCCATTATGTCTCCCAATAAGTCATGGTCTACTGGCAAAGGAAGTCATAATTCCCCAAATCCTAAAAAAAAAAACAAAAAAACATGGCCCTTTCCATTCCATTATAATTTCTTAAAGATTATTTTAAAATGTTGAATCTATGAGGAAATTTTGACCCCAAACCATAATGACACCTGTCCAAACCACCTGCTCTATAGCATACTCTCTACAGCAGTATTACAGTCGTAACTAATAGCTTTATCCCATAAGATTTAATCTATGTTAAAAGCAATCTTGTAAACACCAAATATTCATGAAGAAATTTTATATAGTCATATTTCAAATTTTCAATGATCTTGTTGACCTCTTAATTGACTTCAGAGTCATCAGATGACTTTTTAGCTGATGACTCTGGGGTCAATAAAAGCATCAACCAAGTCACTTTAATCAAAATTTGATATATATATACACACACACACACACACACACACTACATTGCCCTGCCAGTCGACTATGGCTGTAGAATACACAGACTGCACCTTTGCAGAAGAGTAGGAACCCCTCAACGAGTGTCCTGGATATGAAACTAAACAATCTGATGCTTAGGTTCCAGTAATGCCTTCATAGCCATCACTCCCAGGTCCACTCTAGCCTGGAGTAGTAGCACCTGATAGGCTCCTATCTATGGGTCAAATAGAACTGTTTTCACATTTAACTGTGTGTGGACAAAAATTATACTTATACAAAACTGAATTATTTGAATTAGAGAAATTTGACTAAACAGAATAGCTTGAAAAAGACATTTTTTTTAACTGTGCACTCATGTTAAACTGAATTGTTTGAAATAGAACTGATTATTGACATAAGAATGGATTGGGCATTAGATAACCAACAAAGGTTGATGCATAGCAAAACCTAACCAAACAACTTACTACAGTACACTTGAATTAGAATGTTAGTAAAATCTGCTTTTAAATCAGATAAATGCTCTAATAATATCTATATATCATGAAACAATTATGCATATAACTGAAAAAAACACAAAGAAACGGAGTAATGATGACCTAATGATTAATAGTATAAAAAAAAAATGGTCATGGGAAAATAAGTTCAAATTCTGTTTGAAATAGTTTTCGTTCACTTTGTATAAATAACTTTAGAAAAGACATGGATTCATCTCTTCCCAATTATGCATAAATTAGAATTAAAGACAGAGTTCTCTAGTTTTGGTTGGCCATAAGACTTAGAGAAGGACAACTTTGAACTTCAAACTAAATACCTATGACTGAAAATTTAAAATCAAAATTCAGCTATGAACCAAGCTACAAGCATTGATCCACCTTCATAGATTACATCCTTTTCCTAATTCGCTTAAAACTGAAAGAAGTAAAGGAAACTTATCTCTCTTTCTCTCTCAATATAAATACATAAACAAGGTCTTTCAGAAAAGTAATGAGAGAATTTTATTTTTTAAATAGGCAATCTTGTTTGAAAATCAATAGATTAGATTTAGCCTTGAATATGAGTGAAAACATTCAATTCATGTTTTTCTCTCAGAATTCACATGATGTATGATAATCTTGGATTTTTACAAGTTTGTTTGGTTTTGTGAATCATAAAAATTAATTGCAAGAATATCTAGGAAAAAAATGAAGATTTAGGTTAAAAAGAAGTTTTCTGACAACATAGTTCTCATATTACATTTATCTGAGACCTTTTTAAGATCTATTTTCTGTTTCCAAAAATGAAACCATAGCTTTATGGTACTCCTTTGGGAAATATTAAAGATATAAAATGGTTTGTGATGAAAAAATTGATAAAAGTTATGACACTGTAAAAAAATATTAGTTTAATTTCAAATCAAGTTATTTGTAATTAAATTGATAATTTTTTACACTTTCATTGTTTTATAGATAGACCTTTTATATATATATATCATCAAGTCATGCTGTTAGCATAGATTTCCTTGACTCTTTCTCTCATCAGTTGTGCTTTTTTTCCATTGCTCTCAGCAGGTTTCATTGTCTACATCCATACAAAGTGTTCATACTAGTGTCCACTCAAATCTGTTGTAGGTATGTTCTTCTGATGATTTTTTCCTTGTTTTTTCAGCTGTGTTTCACATGCCTTGTTCATTTAATTTTGATGGTTTTTGAGATTGGAGGTAGGTGGCTGTACAGTTGCTGTTTCATGAGATGTTGCTTCCAGGATTTGTTCAGTACAGCACAATGTCCTTGTGCCACTTCAGTCTAGCTTTTTCTCTAGACGCTTCATCAGCGTCCATGTGGTGCATCCATTCAGTAGAACTGACACAAGCCATGCCTTCACTAGGTGCTTATTGATGTCACTTTCAGTAGATCAGAAGTACTTGGATTTGTCCATTAATTTCAGAGGACTACCATTTAGAGTGGAGATGCCTCTGTTTTGATTAAAACACATGTATTCTGTTTTGTCTGCATTTATATGGAAGCCAATGCCACCTGCTGCATGCTCCAGATTGTACAACAGCAATTCAGATTGAGTAGGTGTATTTGTAAGAAATATGTATTTATGTTTTCTACCCCCAGCTACAGATAAATAGTCAAATAGGCTAGCATTGGAAGGGCAACTGATTTAGAAGAAAGAAAGACTGAATTCAAAACCTACAGTGTGTCATTTGGAGAATCTATAAGACACCAGTGTATCATTTTTCCATTATCAGCTTATACAAAAGTGTGGCCGATTCTACACAAGCCTTAAAGAAATCACCTTCAGCTTGATGGACATTGAATTGATAGGTAAACATCATTTATCAGTGTGTGTAAAGTAAATAAAGGAACACAAGACTTCTATTATTATTTACACAAGTTAGATCTATTCAAGATTAAAAATTTGAAATGATCAATCATCAAAAACAAAAATGACCATTATTTTAAAATGAAACTTATTTCAAAAAGAATTTCGATCAAATTCTCCTCAATAAAAATATTTCAGCTTTTACAGCACCAAAGACTTTGATGGTTGAGGTTACTTTTGAAATTGGACAAGCAAGTCTGAAATTTCAATCCATGGGAAAGAGGAAAAGCTGCTAAAAAAATTGCCATTAGGAAACGGAAATCAAGTAAAAGGTCAGCCAGATCTGTTTGATAGAAAAGGTTGGTCTTGCAATGAAGACAACCTTCTATTTCTTTGAGAAATTGTGATATAAAATAGTTTTATCACCATCCTTAAATTGTGACTAAACTTTACAATTGCAGAGTTTATTTGATGGACTTGCATTTAATCTCTTACAGTGTAAGTCTCACAGGGAATCAGTGGATTAGTTTTAGAAAATGTAGGAATTTCACAGCAATGTGTGAAACCAAGGTATTGCAGAGAATGTCTAAAGCCTCAAAGCAAATATAATAACTTGTATTCATTTTCTAGGCATTTTGCAGATTACCAAGAAGGTACTTTGTCTATTGACTGTAGTTCATTGGCAAATGCTTATTACTTTTGTATATGCTTGCAATCTCCTTTTGCTATTTTGATTCAGTTCTTACTATGGTTTGGTTTATTTGTTTTATGGAATATTTATTCCTTATGAATTATTTAATGCCCTTATTCATTTGTAAATCTTTAATTATAGTAATTATATGTTCTATGTTCCATTATATATTTTTTATTGTCCTTTTTTATTTGTCTATAATCATTTGATTTCAAACATTTGTAAGATTTCAAATATTCCTGTCTAATACTAATAGTTTATACACATCCCATTTTAAAGTAGCTCTTCATATTCAGTAACATCATTTGTTTACAGTTATATGGTTTCAATTATTAACAACACCAATAATTTACACACAATAATGGTTTCAATTAACTAATAGTAATAATGATATCAATTCATTGTAGACAATTATGGCTTCAAGTAATTTAATAAATAATTTGCATACAGTTAAATTATTTCAAGTATTCCTATCTAGGATTAATAATTCTATTTGATAATTTGTTTTTAAACAGTTATGGTTTCATATATTATCATATCTATTTGGCCCATACATGGAACATAACAGTTATTACCACTTTGAGTAAGAGTAGACCTGGAGTAATAGCAATGAAGGGTACTCTATACATTTCAGAAATAGAGCCTCACTACCAGATGCAATTTAATGCCATATCTGAAACACCCATTTTTTCATACTTTAGTCAAAAGGCAAAGTATCATTCCGTAAAATAACTTGAGATTGAATATCATTACTAGATTTCACACTTTGTGGTAACAATATCATAAATACAGACACATTATTTAACATCCTTAGATATCTTACTTTGTTGATAACAATATCATATAAATACTGACATATTCTATAGCATTCCTATATTTCACTCCTCTTTGTTGGTAACAATATCATATAAATACTGATAAACTATATTGCATCCCTAGATTTCATACTTCGTTGGTAACAATATCATATAAATACAGACACATTCTAGAGCATTCCTAGATTTCAGACTTTGTTGATATCAATATCATAAATACAGACATAAACGTATATATTACTCAAACAAAGGTGAAATTTGTCAATGTATTTATTAATCCAATCCCTCCACTACAAGTAGTATGTGACACAAGATTAGTTTGTTTATTGAAACGATACAATTGGTTTGAATTCAGTTTTCCTTCTAAACTCTTTAACATATCAAGGTTAATGAGCTTAGCCGGCCTTACTATATTACCTATAGCTAGGACGAAGAGCAATATGGATTCATGCCTTTCTCAACAGTATTAGCACTGTGAAATTCAAACAACTGCATCGATGATTTGAACTCAGGTTGCCGAGTTCATTTTCTATGAAAATAGCCATTATATCACTCATACCTCCATTCTTCAATGACTAGTATCCTCGTCTTAGCTATTATATTCACAACATTTCAGCAGTTGTATTCTGTGGTCTTCATCACACGTTTGCTGTATTTAGTCATCTGGTAATTTAAAATTTGGATGAATATTTTCATAGTAGTCAGAATTGTAAGGATGCCTCAAAATATTTCAGCATATTTATTTTATATTAATCATTGCAGGGAAGTTGGTGGAGCTGAAGAGAATTTTTTGCAAACACTTCAAACTACTTAAAAGAAGACAGAATTTGAAAACAAAGACATGATGAAGAATAATCTAAAATATAAATATCAACTTATCAAAACTGACAATGGATATACCAATTTCATTGCAGCTACTTACTAGCAAAATTATTGTAATAGAAAAAAGAAACTGCTGTTGCAGGGCGTGAGATTCTTAAAAAGTGAAAGTTGTTGAATTTAACTTGGACTTGTTTGGCCCAGTCAGCTAGGACTGTAGAATATACTGACAGCTTCTCTGCAGAGGAGTAAGACTTCGCCAATTAGTGTCTTGGATATGACACTAAATATTCTGATGGTAAAGCTTCTGTAATGCTAGAGTTTTGGGGATTGTGGTGCACCCTTTATTGTCATTGCTCCCAGGTCCACTTGGGCCCAGAATAGTAACACCTGATAAGCTCCTATCTATGGGTCAAATAGAACTAAACCATGTACTAACTGAATTGTTAAAAATAGAATTGTTTTGATATTTAAACTGCATACTTATGCTAAACTGAATTGTTTGAAATAGAACTGTTTATATGTATAAAAATGGATTTGGCATTAAATAACCTACAATGGTTGATATGCCATAAAATCAAGCTAAATTGAATGCTTGTTAAAATAACCTTGGAAGAATATCAAGATTTGTTTATCTCAGGGAAGGGATGCTTTCTTCTTCTATTGTGGCATGATCTTCTGTTCAGAAGGAAAGTCAGAAAAGAAACAGGAATGTTTTTTCAAATAATCAAAAAAGCTTTTATTTGTTGGATTTTAACTTTAGATCTGATTTCAACTCACTAAAGCATACTTCTAATCGACTTGCTCTGAATATTTCCCTAGTGACTCTCTTCAAGTGTATCTCTTCATGCAAGAGTGGCTTGAAAGTTTCATATCATGCCATCATACCTGCCGCTGATTACATTTTTGACCAATGGGAACCAAGCACTACAACAACGATGGAAAAAGTGTGTGGACTGCAAGGGTGACTAATAAAAATTAAACATCATTTGTTCACATTCTATGAAAGTATCTAGGTCTACCTAAGAACTTTTGAGACCACTCTCATATATATATATATATATATATATATATATATACTCTTTGACCAATCTCTTATCATCATGACATGTTGATATTCAAACTTTCTCAATCTCAAACCAATCTATTTCAAAAGACAGCTAATGCAATGGCAAACCCTGTGCCCTTATGTTACTGGAGCTATCTTGAGAAAATGTGTTGCTCCCATGCACCTACAACTTTTCATTGTTTGTCAGTAATTGCTTTGCTCTTACAGTATATCAACCCTTGTAGGTTATTTAATGCCATATGTGCTAATGAGACATAAACCAGTGTCAATTTGAAATTAAATTCAAAAGTTATCTGAATTAACAATGTATACTACCTTCAAAGAATATATATATATATATATATATATATATATATATATAATTGGCATATATCTAGTCTGCAGGATTATCACTCATCTGCTGAAGGATTTCTACTAATGACCATGTAGTGAAATTGAAAGGCAGAACCCACAGACTGCTGCCGCCAATGAGCCAACCAAGGTTTGTCATTCAAAGAGACAATGAGTAGATTGCTGTATATGCAGGCAGAACAGCCAGCATTTACGTGAATCCAGTAACCATCCCTGGCTGGATAAAAAACAGGTGGTGAGCCGAACAAATGAGAGAAATGAAATGTGACAATGAAGCTATGTGGATTGAATTCCTTTCATAGCAACACCAAAAGGAAGGAAAAAAGAAAGAAGCAAAAAGTGACGAGTGAAATGGCCTACCTCAAAGTTCAAAATAAGCACGAATGTGTCTTGTGTGTGGAGTACCAAAAGAATAGAAAAAAGCGGAGGCATGAGCATCCTTGGGAGTGTAATTTGTAGGTTACATGCCTTGTCTCTAGTGGGATGGAGTTTGTGACATATGCAAATTTTGGCCAGTTAGAACTGGTATAAAAGGAGTAATCTCTGCATTGTTGTTGATGCATTTGTTGCTTCAGAGTAGGATTGAGCAAACCAGTGTATTGGTGTGGCAAGTAAGAGAAAGGTTAAAAGGTTTCGCGTAAGAGAGAAAGAGCGAGACTGGACCAGTAGCAAGCAGTTAAAAGGTTTCAAGTGAGAGAGACAGGACCGGTAGCAAGCAGTTAAAAGGTTTCAAACCACTAGCATTTCCAGTGCAACATATAAGGAGGTGGCACAAAAATCTTGCTTTTGTTTACTTCCAGCAGGCCTTGAAACAAGATGTTTCTCATTCCTCTCTGAGGGACATTTTTTATCATCAGCAAACCTTGCTTTGCACTGAAAAAAACACTTTAAAAGAGTACACAATATACAACATCCTAAGATTTAGTTGTCTGAATTTCTTAGATGAAGTTTGATGATTTTTATCATTAAACGTTTTTGGACTATTGTCTTTATCTTTGATATTTCCACAACGTTTCAGCCGATATGTCCTCTGGCCTTCTTCAGGTGTTTGTTGAACTCAGGAGCCTACATGGAACTTCGAACTACATCCTTTATTAAATCCACGGGGGTCGCCTGCTCTGAATGTGTTTGCCATAACTGGGTACAAGTGATAATTATTTCTGTATTGATACTCGCCTGCAGTCAGGATATGTCATTCCACACAACCAACTAAGAAATAATTAAATATCTCTCAATATAACTTTCATGTCTGTAAGAATTCATATAAATTCACATGTAATAAAAAACACTTTTGCACACAACTTTATTCACTCTTTCTTGCTCATTTCATTTTGTATTCTTTCTATTAGGTTTTCACTGGCAATAAGATATGTTATTGTCAATTGTATATGTTCCTGTATATATTCTGTTTAAAGAAACTACATTTCTCATTCAGCTATTCTACCAATTCATTCTCTGAGGAATCATTTACAACCCAACTTCTGTCATGGACTGACTGGGGCAAAAGGCAAAATGTAACTCAGATTAAAGCAGAAAATTTCCCCACCTAGATCATTTGCCACAAGGCTAAAGAACTGTCAGCCCATAGGTGGAGTGAGAAGAGAAAGAGTCAAACTTTTCCCATATCTAAAATGCAAACTCCCTCATCTAGTATTTGAACTTAAATTGCTTTGTATTTTCTCTGGCAATAACTATTATTCTATATGAACTTAGGTAGATAAATATAGGTAGATCAAT
Organism: Sepioteuthis lessoniana; assembly: GCA_963585895.1. Classification (NCBI taxonomy): domain Eukaryota; kingdom Metazoa; phylum Mollusca; class Cephalopoda; order Myopsida; family Loliginidae; genus Sepioteuthis; species Sepioteuthis lessoniana. Next base: position 74,241,793 of record OY757911.1, on the reverse strand, counting down.
AAGTCCATAGACTTAATTTTTAAGCATAATTTTATTTGCCAAATCTTTATTAAGGCTTTTTTATGAACTACAACAATTGAAGATTATACAGTGAAAATTTTAGATCAAAATTTACCCAATAACCATGTCAGGCTATAGACTTAATGATCTACCCTGGTACTTTGGCTAAATTTGTGAAATTATGGATAATTGTGTTGAATGATAGAAATTTATATGTTTATAAAAAAAAATTTTCCTAGAAATTTTTCTTTTCTTTATTTTCTGTAAATTTATTAAAAGTATTTTTTCTGTACATCAACAATTTTTATAGGAAAGATATTGGACAAACAATTATTTTAATGTTATTCTGTTTTGTTTTTATTTTGTATGCTTTTATCTACAAGATTTTTTTTCTTTTTAGATTATTTTTTTAAGGAGACTTTTATGTTTTCTCTGAAATGATTTCCACTTCAGTCATTTTTTTCCCTTTGTGTATCTCATTCTTACTTTTAGAATTTTTGGTAATATTTGCAAATGCAACTTTCTAGAATTTTGAATTTCATTCACTTTTTATTTCAATAATAAATGCAAACCAATAAATAGAATAAAATAACTACATTCCCATAATAAAAGCAGACTACATGAGTTTTTCCGTTATTAATGGTGACTGCTATAGAAGTACTTTCTGTGATATATGATAAAATCTCTTCAGCTGTTGCAAACAAAAAAAGAAAGAAGTTTCATGCAAACAGCTTATGGTATGATGTACTAAAGACTGAAGGAAAATAGTTTTCTCAAGCTGATTATCGAAATGGTTTTCTATTTTATCATGAAAAATATTTGGTAAAAAACAAAATCTTTGCATATATTTTCCTGGTAAAAATATGCAGTGAAATAAAATGTATAAAATAAGGCATTTTGTGAAAAAGGAATATACTCACAATGGTAAGCAGAAAAGTTCTCAACACAACTAAGGGAACAATCATTTTTTTCTTTAAGTCTAAAAGAAACTTGAGATACAATATGCAAAGTGTGTTTAACAGTAAAAACATGACTAAGAAGATTTCATTATTTTGTTGGTATATTGCCACAACATAGCAAAATGGCACATTGTAGTGTAATTCTTGCTAGAGTAATAGCATTAATCTAGAGAATAAAGCTAATTCCAATCCAGTTTGCTTAAAAATTCTCAAGTCAGGTTAACAATTATGATATCTAATGATATACAGTACAAAAATGTGTTTTCCCAATCTTGGTGAGCAGGTAAACAATTCATTATCTCAAACAGATCTATTTGATCCATACATAAGACCCCAGCAGATACTACCCCTTTGGATCAGAGTGGACCAGTGAGTAATAGTAATGAAGGGTTGATTTCTGTTGGGTATCACCCACCTTTTTCCACACAATGAACTAGTCCATCTGCCATATATAGCAGTTGCTACTAATACCAGGGCAGACTAGAACGTTCATTTTCTGTCTGAGTTCTTTTTCACTTGGAAAAAGTAAGTTCTTTATTGTTAAAAATTGTTATTGTTATTGCTTTGGAAAAAATACTGTTATTTGTTGGACCTTTTGAAACTTGTTTGTTATTGTTTTTGAACTATTATTGTTGACTGCCCCTCCCCCAAACAATTGTTATTTTGTTTGTTGAGGGGGGTCAACGCTTGTTACCCTCGGATCATTTTGAAAAACATAACGACTTACTACATCATCATTCAAAGCACTTTTTACATATAAACAAGAACATTCGACGGTCATCCTCTCCTAGCTGCCTCATAAGCAGCTATGGCAGAGGCACCAACTTCACCAGGGTCATCATCACCCGACATTTTCTCAGATCAAAGTCCCCCCTCAAAGCCGGAAGAAAGATGGCCTGCACTTTCGCAGCCATCTTCGTCGGCCAGCTCTATACAACCGGCGCAAAAGGTACCTTCACTGCCAGCCTCATGGACACAAAAAATAAAACCAAGCCCGAAAGACTTTTCAAAATTAAGAGAAAAGTACGAGAAGTACTTCCAAGGGAATAGGATACTTCCTATTCCCGACCTTGTACAGGAAGTACAGCCAAAAATAATCTCGTTCGTTGTCACAGATTTAAAAACAAAGAGGCTGGCAGGTATAAAAAAAGATACTTTTGAAGGATTACTAAAAGCAGCAGACATCCCCGCGAAGTACTACTGTAGACGTAGCTTCGCAACATGGGATGTTCTGTTACCATCAGAAGACCTTGCAGCCAAGCTGGCCGGCGAAAATGTCATCTCCAAGTACTTCCGGCTTCAGCCAGAGTACATGGGAAGACGTAAAATACGAATCACCGTGTGTAATGTCCCGATACAGCTGAATGAGGAGGTCCTGGCTGCCTACCTCGTGAAACATGGCGAAATCGAGGACATCACAAAAGCTAAGTCGGTTAACGGGACAGCGCACGGTGATTATATCTTCACCATGTGCCTGGACAGAGGGGGGTTCACAGCCATACCTCACATAATCGAATATGAACATCAGATCATGACAGTCGTTGTTGAGGGCAGGAAGCCCCAGTGCTGGAATTGTAAGCAGCTGGGGCACTTTTCAAAATCCTGCCCTCAAAAAACAACCAAAACAACTCCGGCCACAACAACAACAACAACAGAAACGACAACGAACACAACGACAACTATAGCAGCAACAGCGACAACAGCAGCGACCGAAGTAAACAAAAACGAAACCCCTAAAACTAAAACCGGGGACAGCCCCAACAAAGAAGAGGGCTGGACCCAGGTGGTTAAGGGGGGGAAAAAGAAAAAGACACCTACCAAAGAATCAACCATCACAAAACCAACAAATACTTCAACTGCAAACATTGACACTATCGCTACTACAACTACTACTACTACTGCCACAGCCAAATCATCATCATCGTCATCTGCAAGATCATCATCATCATCGTCATCAACAAAAAAGAAAAACAAAGAAAATAACATTGAAAAAGAAGACGAAGCCATGGATTATTCAATTAACCTAAAACGGCGAAGGGATAGTGATGACTCGGTAGCTGGGGAGGGAGAGAAAAAACACATTAAGGGACCAGCAAAAGAAACACAAACACAGTCCCAAACACCCTCCCAACCTCAACAAAAGGGCAAAAAAATTGAAAGACCAGCCCAAATTATTCCTCCCCCACAAAAACATCAAAATACCCCAGCACACCTCTCTGACTTCCCACTTTCCCCAAAATCACCTTCACTCTCACCAATCAGAACCCCTAAGCTCCTTACACGGGCACAATCGGTGACCAGGGAGTCACCAACAGCAGCAGCATCACCATCATCAACAGAACTCAAGCCAAGGTCACGGTCGGCTTCAAACGAAGTCCGACGTGCCTTCACCGCATTTCATTTCTGCGAGGACATCCTCGAGCCCCAAAACATGGACCACATTTTAAAAAAAACTTTAAAACCCCTATCATCACTTAAAAAAATAGACGGCAAGGACATCACCAACCCGTATCTTTTTAAGAGTGCCGCAATGGTGACCACATTCGTCCGTTCGGCTGGACCCCGAACCAAAGAGCTTTGGCACTTTCTTGAGGGGGCCAGTCGAGCGGACGCAATGTTGGCGGATTTGCGCCACCAAAGTTTTAAAAAATTGCTTCCTTTTTGTTCGGGCAGGGTCCCGATTTTAGTTCACCCATCCTTCTATAGGTCCCTAAAATTGCGGTACCCCGTGGATGTCGGTGGAATTACCAGGGACGACCGAGTAAGTACTGAGCTCGGCACCGGATCCCTGCGTCAGGCCGTCGGCATCCTTACTCCCAAGGATTTCCGGCCCGTAGTCGACACTGAGTAAGGTAAGTGGGATTGATGGCTCTAAACCTTGCTACTTTGAATGTGAGGGGATTGAGGGATCCGGGCAAGTGTACGCGCTTGCTTGGTGAACTTAAAACTCTCGGCGTAGATGTTGCTGCAGTGCAGGAAACCCACTTCACTTGCGGTGCCGACTGTCGTGTGCTGGAAAGCGATTTTAACGTTTTCTCAGCATACGGCAGCCGTACCAGCGTTGGGGTTTCTTTGCTAGTTGGACGCAGCCTTGATGCCGATGTTGACGTTGTTTTTGCAGGTGACGGGGGCCGACTGGTTGTGGCCGATGTTGCCGTGAAAAGTTTCAAGTTTCGTCTGGTTGCGGTTTATGCGCCCAATATCGTTGTGGAGAGGGTTTCCTTTTTTCGTCGGTTGGCGCCGTTCCTGGACGATACGAAGCGGCTAGTTTTAATGGGTGATTGGAATGCGATCCTTGATCCCAAGATAGATAAGGTCGGGCGGGGAGCTAGGCGTGTGGGAAGGTGTGAAAGCAGCCTTGCCGGCCTCATGACTCGTCATGACCTCGTCGACAGGTTTCGTCTGGATCACCCAGGGCGGGAGATGTGGACGTGGCTAGATAGTTCGCCCTCTGCCAAAGTAGCTTCCTACTTGGACAGAGTGTTAGTGAGACGAGCTGACATTGATTTTGTTAGTAGTCCCACGTTCCACTTGATAGCGTGGACTGACCATAAACTTGTTAGAGTCAGTCTACGGTTAGCAAATAGGCCTAGTCTGGCCGGCTACTGGAAGTTCAATACCTCCTTACTGGAGATACGGGACTTCCGGGACCGGCTAGAATCCCTAATTCAGCGGGCATTAGTGGGGGCGGTTACCGGGAATAGGTGGTGGGGATCTCTTAAACATAGGATTAGAGATTTCGCTACCAAGTACGGTCGACAGCTCAACCTAGATAGGACCGCGGAAGCGAAATCTATAGACGATAGACTTTCCCGGGCGGTGGCAGGGGGGGGACTCCCTAAACGTAGAGCTAGCTAGGGGGGACCTTGAGCGCGAGAGTAGCGAGCGCTACAAGGGATACGTAGTTAGATCTAGGTTAAAGAGAGTTCTCAACGAAGCTGTGAAAACGAACGCGACTGCGCGTGAAGAAGAAGTGCGAAGGTTCCCCGATCGGTATATCGGTTCTGTCAAGGCCCCGGATGGGCGACTGCTGCGATCGGCTCGCGAGATTCGTGACGCCTTTCGGGCGCACTTTCGGGATCGCTTTGCCCGCTGTACTGATCTCCCGCTCCGGGAGTTTCGTAGCTATCTTGCCGACTTTCCCCGCCTTGGGGTGGCTGAAGCGGCTAGCTGCGAGGGTGTGGTTACTGAATGCGAAGTCCGTGACGCGTTGAAGCAGGTCGGCCTCAACAAGTCGCCGGGACTAGATGGTTTGCCCTACGAAGTGTACTTGAGGATGTCGCACATGTTTGTGCCTATTCTGACGGATATGTTCAACCATTGGTTCGCCCAGGGAGCCATCCCTGGTAGCGTTACCAAGGGCGTGATCACATTGCTGAAGAAAGGTGGCAGGCATGTTTGGGAGGGTTTAGACGATTACAGGCCCATAACTCTGCTTAACACAGAGTTAAAGATTTTGGCCCGGGTCTTAGCGAATCGTTTACAGCTTGTCATTAGCGATCTGATCGGCTCTGAGCAGACCTTTGCTGTGAAGGGAAGATCGATCCAGGACAACCTGCACTTGATTCGCGAGGTCCTAGAGGGTATAGAAGACGGCACCGAGGCCGCGCTGATCAGTTTAGATCAGTCCAAGGCCTTCGATAGGGTTGACCATCGGTTTTTGGCGACTGTTTTGGAGACTGCCGGATTCAAACCGGAGTTCCGCAGATGGATTAGCATGATGTACCACAACCCTCAGGCAGTGGTGCAGGTGAACGGAAGGCGTTCGAGGGTGTTCGCGGTCGAGCGGTCGGTCCGGCAGGGCTGCCCGTTGTCTCCTCTTCTCTATGTCCTAGCTTTGGAGCCCCTGCTCCGTAGGCTTAGGGATAGGATGGCAAATCCGGCCCTGCGCGGTGTCCCTTTTGCTGGCCCTCTTACGGCAAGGGTTTCCGCGTTCGCCGATGATATCACAGTGTTTGTATCCCGCCGTCTGGATATAAAGGCTGTGAAGAAGGCGGTTAGCGAGTACGAGCGGATTGCAGGAGCCAAGGTCAATTTTGACAAAAGCGAAGGTTTGCGGCTCGGCGCTTGGAGGGGTAGCAATACTCTTCCGGGGCCGTTCCGCTGGAGTGACGGACCCGTCCGCATCCTCGGGGTGTGGTTCGGGCCCGGCCTCCAACTGGAGCGAAATTGGTCGGAAGTACAAGCCAAGGTGAATGCTCAGGTGGGAATCTGGCTTTCAAGGAGGTTGTCCTTAAAGGGCAGGGCGGAGGCGTGCGCCGTGTACGTCTTCCCCTTGATCCTTTACCGATTGGCTGTACTTCCTCTGCCTAAGGTAAATCGGTTGGCGCTGCAACGATCCCTTTCCAGATTGCTCTGGGGAGGTGCAAGGCCGATGGTCCGTAGGCAGGTCTGTATCCAACGTACACGCAACGGGGGTCTAGGTATGCCTGATCTGGAGAGCCACTGGCTTGCTGAAAGACTTGCATACCTGGGCAAAGCCTTGACGGGGGACGCAGTGTGGAGACTGAAGGCGAGTCGGACTTTTCCTCGCCTAAAGTCAGACCCAAAGGCTGAAGGTCGACGTAGGCCTTTGGGCGAAACACTGTTTGTCCGCGAGTGCCGAACGGCCCTTCGTAACCTTCTTGGGTCCAGTGACCTTTCACGGCCTCGAAAAGAACTATATCGGGAGCTAGTGGTGGGTTCCGCTTCTGATCCTCTCAGCGAGCGGCGCGGCTGGACGGCGGAGGAGATTCGCTCTCATTGGAATTGGGCGCCAGGATCGAGCTTCTTGAACAACTCCGAGTTCTCGCTCACCTGGCGACTTGTGCGAAATGCGTTGCCCCTTGTCGGCTTGAACTACAAAGCGGGCCTGGCAGACATGCCCGATTGCGCTCGCTGCGGCAGTGGCTTGGAAGAAACGGCTGAGCACGCCTTCTACTACTGCGAGCGAGTTCGCCCGTTTTGGGATCACGTCGGCGAGTGGACGGCTCGCATCGAACCCAAACAGCTCGTGCTGCTCGACGTTGGTTACGTCGTGGACAACGTTCTTCCTCCGTATCAGGGTGAGAAGCGTGTGGTGTTTCTCGCGATCCTAGCTGTAGCTAGAATGGTGATTTGGACGACGCGAAACAAGGGATTGTATGACGATGCAAACTTTTCTCATCGTGATCTGATTTTGTAATTTCGGCATCAGCTGAGGGTCAAAATCAGATGCGATAGAAAACGCTTGGATCGCATAACATTCAGCAAAAGGTGGGTGAATGCAGCGAGCCTGGTCGTGCGAAAGGGAGCAACGTTGGAGTCATCCTTCCCTCCTCTGCCGGCTCATGGCGTCTACGGTACGGGTCCTTAGGGACCCCACCCCTGGTGAGTAAAACTGTTCCCTTTTTCTTTTGGTACCCAGGTACCTAGTTAGCAGTATGTTGTGAGTCATTGGCCCCATCATCTAGTCGTTAGTTCTCAAGATCTTCCCCATCCCCATTATTTTTCGACCTCAACCCGTATCCCAGTCCACGTTTACTGAAGATCTTGAACATTCATATGTATAAAAATCATATCACCTGCTTGTATTAACCCATACCGCGCCCGACCCCTTATTTCTTTTTACCCCTGTAGATTAGGATCTCTGCCCCACCTAGGGTAGGTCAGACTTGTTTCCGGTTCTTTCGCCCCGGAAAACAGTCGGCCTCCAATTTTATAGACGGGGGGGATGGGAGGGCAACCAAACGGGGGATTTTTCCTTGTTTTTGTATATATTTCGGGGTTTTTCTCCCATTCCCATCACATTCATTGTAAACAAATCATACTTGTAAATAAAATCATTCACGAATCTCGGGATTTTAAGTAGGACTTCTTCATAGAGCAAATGTGGTATTTTGGTGATTGCAGCGCAAAAGGCGATGGATGAATGGATATTTATTGTATTGTTGAATGGGTCGGCGAATGTAGCTAGCTAGGTCTCCTTAGTTTATATAGAAAAGTATGACCGCTCCCTTCCCCTCCCCAAAAACTTCAAGGCCTTGTGCCTTCTGTGTACACTACACAGAAATAAAGCAGACTAGAAGGTGAAGAGCAGGTTCTTATAGGAATCGTATTAGAGCGTTGGAGACTGGAGATTGCACTAGATCACCTTACTTGCTACCATAATAACAGAAGCCAATACTATCATTGGACTATATCTTTATTCTTTATTCACTAATCCTATGTTCTTGTCTTCTAATAGTCTCTCTATTGTATAGACTTTTTCCTGAGAATATATCTATTTCCTCTCAAAGCGTTCACTAACCAGAACGCAACAATTTCATACTCCAAGAACTCCAGAACTGAACCTTCACCACTAGATGCAGTTTAGTATCATACCCAAGACACCTGTAACACCACACCCCCAAATAGTCTATGACTGTAGCACTATCCCTAAGGTTTCAGTCAAACCCAGTGGTAACCTCACCATCATAAAAAGCGATAAACACAAAACACCTTCTGTTGTTTCTCTTGATATGGAAGTTTATTGGCTACTACTGTTTCATAGTAGTCACCGAAAAGAGAGAAAGAGTGGGAAATATGCTAACTGATTTAGATAGAGAGAACGAGCAGTGTGAGGTGAAAGGGACAGCCACAGACTTAGTCATTTCTTCTCCACTGACCCAGCCACCTCTACCTCCCTAGGAGGCTTGTCTCTGCTTCTCTTTCTCTAACAGCTTCCACTTCCTTAAATCCCTTTCTTAAATATGTTCCTTCAATCATTCCTTAACTAATGCTTTTATCAAATGTCATCCTTAAAACTTTTAGCAACATGTTTACACAAACAAGGTTTATTCGCCTTGACCTTATAAACTGAAAAACTCCCTTCCCCAAATCCCAAGTTTAGCAAGAAAACCATGTACTACTAAAATAATTAACTAAAACCCCAAGTTATTTTATTTTTATCTTTTTGTGAGGTGGGGGTCTTATCTTTCTATAGGAGATACAGTCAGTGCATTCTAGGCTTCACAAACAGAATGTGGATTGTGCTGGAAAAGAGGAAGAAAAAAAGAGAATTGTCTTTCTTCATATAAACTAGTCCATTTTATGTCATGAAAATTATTACTTATTACCATAGAATGAGCAAAATACATGGATAGAAATATTTATTTTAATTCTCTGCTATATAAGTGCAAAAACTATTGAAATTGAAGCTATGTTTACCCAGAAAAACCAGGCCATTGGCCTAATGAGTTGAGAGTTCACTCATGGTTGTTTGGATATTTCGGTTTTATGGCATATCAACCTTTGGAGGTTATTTAATGCCAAATCCATTTTTAAACAAATAAACAGTTCTATTTTAAACAATTCAGTTTAGCAAAAGAATGCAGTTTAGTTCTATTTAACCCATAGGTTGGGCCCTATCAGGTAGACCTGGGAGCAGTCACAATGAAGGGGTGCTCCACATTCCCCAAAGGCCATTATCATTGGAACCTCACCGTCAGATTGTTTAGTGTCATATCCTGGACACTCATTCGGGAGGGGTCTTCCCATCTGCAGAGGTGCAGTCAGTGTATTCTACAGCCCCATCCAACTTGGAAATACAGAGAAGTAGTTGGTGTATTCTACAGCCTACAGCAATGTTTGCCAATGGTCCAAGACTCCGAGGTTCAATCTTACGATGAGTCCTACCAAAGACTGAAAAAAATGGTACTTGATATTTCCTTGTTTAATACTCAGCATTATAAGGCATGTATCAAGGGTAAAGTGGAGCAATCCAGGGAATGGAGTTGTGCCCTCCCGTACACCTCAATATGGTAGCTATTGAAAAGAGAGCCTTCGGGTCACACTCGACTTAGGTCACCAACGTTTTACTCAGAGGGAAATGAACAATTAGTAAAACATAAATAGCATTCAGACATTCCATCAAGCTTTCCATTAGTTAAAATATCTCTGAAGCTTCTCTTGATATGTTGTAAAGCTATGACATTGTATTTCTTTTAAAATCCTCTATATTCTCAAATCATACCATTGAAATGTTGTGGTTGGGTTTTATTGCATATCAACCACTGTAAGTCATTTTATGCCAAGTCTTGCTTATACATATATATTAGATATATAGATGATTGGTAAACACATTTTGTGGATAACATTTTTAAATCAGCCTGAGCTATCTTTTTACATACATTTAAATGGTTTCAGGTATTGCTATTGCAGGGGGAGTATGTAATTTGGTTATTTCAGTAGATTGCTCTCTAAATTATTCTCACCACAAATACAACACAAAACTTTACAATCATGCAAAAGAAATGGAATAGAACACAACGAACATTAAACAACAAACAATTTAATAAGCATATAACAGAATATGAAAACAAATAAAATACATGATGTGTAAATTGCCTTTTGGAAAATAAAGTTTGACAAGAGAATAAATTTGTTTAAAGATGTGTTTATGTTCATGTTAACGGAGTCCGTAAATAAGTCGATCTTACTTACATTAAGTTTATAGCGGGTTTTATGACTGTGGCAACAGCAGGTCGCGTTGATGAAAGAAAGTTTGTCGGGTTTTTCTTTTGAATATAATTCTCGGCCATTTGAAGAGAGTTCATGAACTTTAATTGAGGAAGGAAAGGAATTTATCGGAATGTATCGGCTACTGGCTTAGTGGCTTGTCTTCATTTGTGTGTAAGCTTGTGTCTTCTGTGTATGGCTCCTAACTCTGTGTTATTTATATCCTACAGGAGGATCAAAGAATCGTTCTAAAATTTTGGTGCGTAGACATTTATTGACCAATCAAATTTGTATTTTACTATTTTATTTTCGAGCCTAAATATTTTCTGTTAGTTCACTTTTGATCCTAATTTTCTAGAATGTTCTATTCTATGTTTTTAGCTGATTGGTTGAAAAATATAAAAATGTAATTTAAATGCTAATGCGGTTTTGATCCTAAATTTCTAGAATGTTCTTAAGTATGTTTTTATTGCTTATTTTAAAACTAGAAAAAATGTGTATCCTATACTATATATAAGTCACAATTTACCATAAGTCATTTGTTTGCACATATTTTGTTCTTTGACCCATAGATAGTACCCTATCAGGTGCTACCACTTTGGGTCAGAGTGGATCTGGGAACAATGGCAATGAAGTGGTACTTCCCATTCCCCAAATCTCCGAGGTTGGAGCCTCACCATTAGATTATTTAATGTCATATCCAGGATACTTGTTAGAGGTTCTTACCCCTCAGCTGAGATGCAGTTAGAAAATTATCCAGACCTGTAAAAGATTTGGAAAAATAGCCACTCGAGAAAAGATTAAAAAAAACCCAACACTACGGTGACAGTGATTTTTCAGATTGATGATAATGGATGTATAAAAAAAACCTTTGTGGCACTGCTTAACAGTATGTCTTGAGAGGACAATTTGAACCTTCGCACTGATAGCTTTATATATAGAATATGCTGAGTTTCAACTATGATTGCTGATGAGTTTATCTACTATTTTTGGTTTATTTCTTTTTTAATCCATTTTAACTTGAACTATAGTATCCAAGTATTTACCAATATATATATATATATATATATACATACATCAGTGATTTTTCTATCTCATTGTATACCAAAGCAATGGCTTTTGTACAGGATTTGGAAAAACAAGCAAAAATGCAGAAATATAATAGATTATTCCCAAATGATTGAACAAATAAAGTGAACTTAAATTCATGAATATAGTTTGGGCTTTTCTAATCAATCCATGAAATATCTATTAATATTTACTGCTTTACACACTATATAACCATATACAACATCCCTTTATCATATGCTTTCTATGTCGACCTATATTTATGTATATATGTATCTATTTATTTATCTTGAACTACCTATATCTATCTCAACCTGTATGTATCTAACTCAACTTGTACATATGTGTATAAGTATCTCAACATGAATAAATGTTTATATGTACCTATATATCTTCCAGTCTATCTCAATCTGTTCTTACCTATTTTGAATTGTTCATATCTATCTCATTCTGTGTCTATTTATGAACATGCTCACACACAAATATATATATATATATATATATATATATATATACACACACATACATACACACACACACATCTTTTATGTTTTCACACAAAAAAGTGTTGAAGCTAATGAACCAAATATTATAACAAAAATATAGACAAAATTGATAACTTACAAAAGAAAATATGTTGGAAAAGGATATGTGACTTTGACAGTTTCCATTTTTTTCTTTAAAGTTCCAAAAAGAAATAAATAAAGGCGACGATGTAAATAAAAACAAACTATATTCATTAAATATTCTTTTACTTACCTGTGAGTAGTTCCACCTGGAAAGTATTGCTGGGGTGTAAAACTGTGTTTCCCACCTTATGATTGAGGACATCTTTCAAAGTCTTTGATGGAAGAACTTTTGTAGGTTTGACATTGATTGCCAGTGCACTCTGGTTTACTCTTTCAGCTGAAGGAGAAATGGAATCAAATCGGTAAGAAGTAATTATTGTAAGAAGAAAATCTGATTGGAAAATAAAATACCAAAAGATGGAAATTAACTTTTTTGTATATATGTCAATTCATCTCAGGCAGTTAAAATCTATCTATTGATTTATACCAACCTGTATGTATACATGGATCTATTAATCTATATCAAACTCGTCATATCTATGAAAACTAAAATAAAAATAAAATAGTCACATGATGTATTTTATCTATGCCAACATTACAGTCAAAGTGACCATCATTTGGGTAGTACTTTATCATTTTCATCCAAAATATATTTTTGAATGAAAAGTGAAAATGTAAGATACAAAGATTAAAAAATCATTGCACTCTTCAACATGATTGCATTTTTTTTTTATTCTTAACAGAAGTCACTTTGGGTGTTTGAAAATTAAAAAAATCAAATCTTTAATTGTAGATTATTCTATATGTCCATAAAACAACAAAACTATTGAATCTCAGTATACTTAAAAAAACTAGTTTATATAAGATATATTGTATCTCTTATGTCATACTGCTTGCAAAAATTTCCCTGACTCACCATTCATCCCTATAATCTATTGCTTCTACATTACATCCTGTGTTTGTACAGAGCTGTTGTTGATAAATTCTTGTGGGTCGGGTAACACTTGCATGTCCATGGGAGGTCGTCCATTGGAGCACATCATTTATGAGTTTATCCTTGCTTCTCCAACATGTCTTGTTCATCTTATTTGGATGGTCTTTGAGATGGGAGGTAAGTTGCAGTAGAGCTGTTGTTTTGTCAGGTGTTGCTTCTAGGATTTGTTCTGTATAGCTCATAGCATTCTTGTGCAGCTCCCATCTAGCTTTTTTTTCTATACACTTTGTCAGCATCCATGTGGTGCTTCCATATGGTAGAATTGATACAATTTCTTTTAAGCAACAGTTGTATTAAAAAAAAAAAGTAATGTATGTATGTACGAACAATTAATTTAACCAAGAAAAGATAAATTAAAAGAAACTTGACTTTATCTAATTGTATTATAAATAGAAATTAGGTTATATCTACAATCTCTGTTGATAGTTATGTATTCTCTTATTTTGAAATCTTTAAAATTAAAACTATGTTTATGTAAAGCCTTATAGAAATTGCTATATAATTAAGGAATGATATTTTTTATGTTAATCATTTATTATCATTCAGTTTGGTCGGGCTTTGAACTATTTGGATTAAGAGTTCAGATGCATAGTCATTGGGTGCAAAGGATATGACAATCACCATTGTCATAAACCTCCAGACAGAAAATGGGGCTGGAGTGTGAATGACGTCATGTCCAGAAGAGATGGTCCTGAGAATTTTGAAAAGAGTCAGTTGAGATTGGGCCATGGAGGCAGAGAGTTAAGTTTCTGCCATTGAGGCAAAGAGTTGAGTTTTCTACCGTTGCAGCAGCAGTTAAGTTTTTTGGGTCTCGACCAGCAGAGATGAATTGAGATTTCATACATCACAAGATGCGCAGTGCATAGGGTGGATGGAGTCAGATAGTATGGTTAGAATAAGCTTTTCAGAATTGTCTCTCTTCTCGTGTCTCCATGAACCGAAGTCAAGAAATTAATAAACCGTACATATCTGAAACAACAGAGTCTGCCTGTGTTTTGTATATGTATTGTGTAACAGTTGTGATTGATATCATTATGCTTATGGTATACAACAAAATCACCTAATTTGAAATCTCCTATGTTCATTCTCACACTGTTTATATCTATTCATCTATCTCAAACTGTTCATATACCAAAAGATAGAAAGTAATATAACAGCAGAAAATATTTTAGCAGAATGGTCTCTGGTAGAAAGTGGAAAGGGATAAGGCATGGATCATGTGTGTGTGTGTGTGTGTGGTTTTACATGCTAACTTAAGATGGATTATTGATTATTTGATGCCAAAGTCAGTTTTTGAAACCAATCATTTTTTATGAAGACTGAACAAATTTTTCATGTATATCTAATGGATCTTGCAGATGATTTTTGAATCAATATTTTTTTATTCTCCATGAAAGGATTCATCATGAATAGGAAGTCCTTAACAAAATAAATTGACAGTCATGTTGCTATAAGATGTAATTAATCGTAATGAATTTAAAAACTCCCCCAAATAAATCCTTTTAATGAAATTATTTTTCATTCTTAATTAAAAATTACTAAGTAGGCTGAAGATTTAAAATAATTACCTAATATAATTAATTACTCAGGTATAACATTATGCATAAAAAAAAAAATTAAAAAAAAAAAAAAGTTTTAATTGTTTAATTGATAAATCTCAAATGAGAGAGTTAAATTTTAGAAATATTTCTCAGTGGAACTTAGTGAAAATTTTCACAAGACAATATTACCTTGATAAAACTATCCAAATATTAGCATGATTGTATGAAATATAATCAGAACATTGTATTTTAGTAATGCAGATGTACCTTTAGTTGAAATAGTTATTGTTTCCTGACATCCAACAAGAATTTTAAATTGATAATAAAAATCATATTACATACATTTGTTTTTTTGAAAAATTAAATAAGTAGAAAGGATTTCTTACGTTTGCATGTGTAGATATTATCACTCAATGCCCTGAATATTCTTATAAAAAGTTAAATTTCTTCCAAAATAAAGATATTAGGATTTCATCATTTTTTGTAAAATATTATACAATAAAAATAGATACATGGTGCCTTCAATAAGTTTCCAGACTTTTACTGATAGTATACACAGGAAACTCTAGTGCCCTTTGAAGTAATCTCCTCCAGCTGCAATGCACTTGTTGCACTGTTCCAACAACTTCTGGAAGGCCCCAAGGAAATCCTCTTGTGTGAGCATGTCAATGACCTTCGTCACAGCTTCTTTCATCTCAATTGTCTCATTACGACAGCCTCTAAGGTTTTCCTTGAGCTTAGGGAATAACCAAAAGTCACAAGGAGCAAGGTCTGGACAATAGGGAGGCTGAAGAACTGTCTTGATGCTCATCTTGGTCAAATAGTCTGTGACAAGGATGGAGTTGTGGACTGGTGCATTGTCCTGGTGGAAATGCTACTGACCTAATTTGAAGAGTGCTGGCCTCTTCCCTCGGAATCTCTTCCTGAACTCCCTTAAAACCTCAACATAGTATTCCTTGTTGACTGTCTGTCCAGTGGGAACCCAGTGCATGTAGATCATGCCAGTGCTGTCAAAAAAAGGGATCATCAAAAGTTTGTTGGTGAATTTGCTCTTTCTGGCCTTCTTGGGTCTGGGAGAGCCAGCATGCTTCCACTGGGAACTCTGTCCCTTGGTCTCTGGGTCATAGCAGTAGATCCAGCTTTCATTGCAAGTCACCAGAGCATCAAGAACTGCAGGATCTAAATTGATCAGCTCGACCATCTCCCTGCCGTCATGACAACATTTTTCTCTCTGATCTTCTGAGTTCCCTTGGGACAAACTTCACGCAAATCTTCCGCATCTTCAGTTCCTTGTGAATAATTGTGTGTACAGTTCCCACACTGATGTCAAACTGTGTGCTTATTGTCTCTATAGACATACAACAGTCCATATCCATGAAATTCTTTATTTGGCCAATCAACTCTGGTGTTCTGACTTCCTTACTCCAACACCTCTCATCATCCCTCACAGACTCCCTGCCTTCCTTGAATCTCTTATGCCATCACTCAAAAACTGATGCTCGATTCATGCAAGATGCTCCAAAAGCATTCTGAAGCATTCCATACGTTTCAGTGGCATTTTTTACAAGTTTAAAACAATTTTATAGCATATCATTCTTCAAAAGTGTCCTCACGTCCGGATTGCATTTTTGAAATTCACCAGCTGTGACAATAAGGCTTTAGTAGTTTGTATTGCAATTCCTGCTGTAGCTGTTCATTTGAACCTAAAATCATAAAAATTGGTCAGTCATCTCATAGGATGTATAACAATAACAGTGAATTTTCAAGAGTCTACAACAATTTTAAATGCCTGTACAAAAAAAGTTTGGAAACTTTTTGAACAACCTTCGTATTATTAGGTTTTGGTTTGATGGCATATCAACCATTGTAAGTTATTTAATGCCAAATTCTTTTTTAGACATATATTAAATGTATGATTTATAAACACATGTGGTAGATAACATCTTTAAGTGTGCCTGAGCTAATTTATTTTCCACACACTTAAATGGTTTCACTTGTTTCTATGGAAAACAAACAATTCTATTTATTCTTAATCATTTGTTTGCACCGTTTAATGTTTTCAAGCATTGCTATGAATAACTAACAATTAAACATCAGTTATTTGTTTACACATTGCTAAATGATCCAACAGTTCTATTTCAATCAATTCAGTTTTGCATGAGTACACAGTTTAAATGTCAATTAGTTCTATTTGACCCATTGATAGGACTGTATCAGGTATTACCACTCCGGGTCAGAATGGACCTGGGAGTGATGGCAATAAAAGGTTATTCCACATTCCTGAAGCCTCACCACAGATTTTTTTGTATCATATCCAGGACACTCATTCGGGTAGTCTTACCCCTATGCAGAGATGCAGTTGGTATATTCTGCAGCTTCAGCTGACTTGGTCATATCATTAGGTAGTATTTATCAAATAACTGCACTGAAATTTTGTAATCAAGAATATGAATATATAACAATATTAAAAGGAATGCTCTCTCTCTCTCTCTCTCTATATATATATATATATATATATATATATATATATATATATATATATATATATATATATATAAAAAATTTAATTTTTGGATGTTAAGGTAAGTAAATTTCATTTTTGTCCATAGAATTTCTATGTTGTAAAGTTTCATAATAAATAATATCTTTTGCCTAATATTCCACTAAAAATGATAAAATCCTGATACATTTGTTTCAGAATAAGCAAAGATTAAAAGCTATCTAATGAAAAATCTATTCATCGATAAGTTCTGGCATGCTAAAATTGTCTTTAATTTTTCAGATATTTTGGCAGAGTACTAAAATGTGATCAAAAAGTATCAAGACGGAAATCTAAAACACCAGGATTTTATTACTTCTATTCAAACATCATATGATCAAAAATAGCTATGTGTTACCAACACAACAGCATTGAAATTTTGTTACCAAAAATAAAATTTCAACACTTTTGTAACCACTAAAAACAAAAATAAATATGGTTTTTGACACAACAAACAATAAAATCCTAGAATATTCGGTTTAGAAGAAAATTAACTTTCAATATAAAAAAAATATTTCTTTATTTTTACACCAGATGAAAGGTGAAGAATGGGTCAATTTATATGTATAAACAAGAATGAAAAAAAAAAAGAAAAGAAAAGAGTTCAGTTTTTCAAAGTTTAAGTGGGAATAAGTAGGTTTAAAAATAGTAACAGAGAGATCAATCAGTTAACAAAGTTCAAAATCTCATCCTGTCAGCAAAGTGTAATAAGATAAACTATCTAGCACTTGGAACTGAAAACAGTAATTAACCAAAAGTTACTAAAATTACTTGGCTCTAATGGCCATCTGAGGGTTGGGGGTTCTGAGCACATCAAACAAATAACCTGGGTTTTTCACTTTGCTCTCTCTTTTGTTGCTGTAAATGAAAAACAAGTGGTAGTGCGGACTGAGAGCCCATGAACTACTAAAAGATATGAGAACAGCTGGTTCTTACTAGAACAAAGAAAATACACAGCACATTGCATATTTTCTGTTTCCATATATATCCACAACCTCATAAACTAAACAAAAGGAATAAAACAGTGGAAGGTCCTACATGTGAGATGAGTTTTGTTTTTGTGTTTTCTCTTACTCAGACAATCACTATCATTTACGTAGCAGTCATTGATGTTTATGCGACAAGTTGCCCAAAGAATTGCTGTTATGTAAATGACTTCTCAAAACTATTAAGTCTTCTTTTCTTATTCTTTCGTTTTTTGCTGACTGGTTAGTTTTTTGGTATGCTGGGTTATTTTATGCTGAAGTCAGAATAATAATTATGGTCTCTAATTACATACATATGCTCTTAAAACATTGATGTTGCAACTAAGTTTTATCAGTTTTAAATTATTTAGAATATATATTTTTTTGTACAGTATATTATTGGAGACCATAGTTGTTCTGGCCCAGTTGGCTGGGGCTGTAGAATACATTGACTGCATCTCTGCAGAGGGGTAAGACTCCTCCAGCGAGTATCCTAGATTTGAGGCTAAACAACCTAATGGTGAGGCTCCAGGGAATGTGGAGTATCCCTTCATTGCCATCACTTCCTGGCCTGAAGTGGTAGTACCAGAGAGCCTCCAGTCTATGCGTCAAATAGAATTGTTTGACATGTAAACTGTATGCAAACAAATGACAGATGCTAAATTGAATTGTTTGAAATAGAAGAGTTTGATCATTTAACTGTATGTATCTACAAAATGTATTTACAAATCATATATTTAATACATATGTAAAAACAGGATTTTGCATTGAATAAACAACAATGGTTGATATGCCAGTAAACCAAAGCAAATGTAATTATTAAACTGACTTTAGAATATTTTACCTCAATAAGGGTTGATATAAAACCAACCAAACATGTCTTAAGAGAAAAAGTATTAATGCAGTTTAAAATGATCTTAAACAATATCTCAAACAAATCTTTTAGATCCATAGATGTAACCTTAACAGGTGGTACCAATTTGTATCCATGGAGACACAAGAGTAATAGTAATGAAAGTGTGATTCTATACTCCCAAGACCTGAAACCTCACCACTTGATGCATTTTAGTATCAAAACATTGATATTGTAACTACGTATGCATTTTTCCAACCCCTCTCACATGGGCAGGATGTGACAAAAGGTCAATTTTTAAGTGAGGTAGAGCTGTTTGGAATTTGAATTTTTCCTTCTCTTAGATGTTACCTATTCATGACTAGAGAACCCAGTCTGTCCTATTTACCCAGAGCTAGGAGATAATGCAACTAAGTATGTAGTACTCACCTGTTTAAAATGATTGTGAACTACATTAATTGTCTGGCTTTTAAAACATTGATATTGCAACTAAGTATGAAGTGTTTACCCATTTAAAATGATTGGGAAGATAATCTTTTATACTGTACATAACTGAAGACGGTAATTGTCAAATTGATGCCAGCATAGTTTAGTGTCATACAGAGAACATCTTAAGACACTGATATAGCATGACAGTTAAATTTTTATTTTGTTTCTGAAATCTAAATTAATTCAGAAATGGAAAGTAAATAATTATTGAATGTCAAATATGCTAGAACATTCCAAACAAATTAATAACTTTCTCATGAGTGAAACACAACCTGGTGTTATTAATTTCATGATAACATCTTAACCTCCTAACTATAGTATTTGATAAATCTTCAAGATTCACATATTTTGAATTGGTGGGTAATGAGCAGAAATGTTTTTGGGTGTATGTTTACTAAGAGATTTAGTACTTGTGGAAGTAGCCCAATGGGACTATACAAGTTTGTCATCTCCAAGGTTTATGGCTCAATACTTCTTGGAAAAATCAATCCTCACTCATATATTTTGAAGCATGATAACAAAGAAATATATTACTTGTAAAAAAGACTTATTGGATTAATGATGAATATCAAAGAAAAGGTTATTTTCTTGTTGTTATAGATCATTGTTTCCCCCAATAGTATCAGTACCCTCTCTTGGAGGAGCATCATGAGATATGAAGAAGCAGAGACTAAAATTATTTTATAGGTGGTTGTTTTGAGGCTTGAAAGAGTGATGAGATTTGGTTTGGTTTTATGGCATATCAACCATTACTGGTTATTTAATGCCAAATCCATTTTGATACATATAAAAAGTTTTATTTCAAAAGATTTAGTTTAGCATAAGAATATTTTTTTGTTTACATAGTTAAATGTAAAAACAGTTCTACTTCAAATAATTTGGTTAAGCATAAGTACAGCTTAGTTCTATTTGACCTGTAAATAGGATTCTCTCAGTTGCTACCACTTCGGGCCAGAGTGGACCTCCGAGTTATGGCAATAATGGGGTACTACTCCACATTCCCCAAAGCTGCAGCTTTACGTTAGGGAGGAGGTCTTACTCCTCTGCAGAAATGCAATCAGAGTATTCAAGATCCCTAGCAGACTGGACCGGAAGGAGTTGTGAGCAAATTTGTATATCATCATCTAAGAAATAAGGAATGAGCAATACACTATGCTGTCTAATTTGATTACATTTAGGTTATCAGTGGGAACACAGAGTCACCTTGTGTCTAATCTCACAGTGTGAGTTAGGCAGCTTATGGGTCCTGGGTCAAAATTTTAAAAAGTTTGTAGTAAGAGACATTAGAAATTATGAGAAGGTAGTGACTTATGAAAGGGTATAAATTTGAGGTGGTAGAAAACATCCAAATGTTTTAAGTGGGTATTTACACAAAAAGGTTGGAAAACACAGCAATAAATTAATGATTCTAGTTTGTTATGATATAAAAAGCAGCTAAAAGTTAACAATGAAGGTGATGGGATTACTGATTTTAATGGAGTCCTTGAAATGGTCTTCAAAGGCCTGTAAAATAAATAAGGGAACTGAAGACCAGATGAAGAATCAAGACCATTCATACTATTAAAATTGACTAGGGTTCTGAGAATTGTCCTGGAAACCTGCAGAGATTTCCTATCATTCTAACTTCTTTTAAAACTTGTATGAAAAACTTGCTTGGAGTCAAAGAATGACTAATAATGCTGTGTCTCAAAATAGAAATAAACAAAAATGCTGATTTTAATAACAGCAAATATCACGCTTACAGTGATTGAGTCAAGAGTAAAGGAAAAGGTTTGATTTGGGCTTTTGCTTCATATCAAGGGTTAGAGCAGCTGGTGCATTTTTTTTTTTCAAAACATAAGACAAATACAAGGCTGAGAGAGATTAAAGGATGTTTTTAAAGAGGTTAGTTTGGGCTTTTGCCAAAGCAAGAGTTTCTAACTGATCAGATAATCTGAGTTGCTGCTATTTAATTATGAATGCAAGCATCAATTAAGAGAATGATATACACTAAAATACTCATTAGGAATGGATATAATACAAAGATTTTGTAAGTTTTGTACTGTAATGTAAGTGATTGATAAAATCTAATCCGATTTCTTTCCTTGTAACTGCTTGTCTATAATGTGGGACACCTTCTGCCCCAAGTTCAAAACTGCTACTTGTCAGCAATGCTGGATACTTGCGTTTCCAAAAAAGTCCCCACTCTCTCTGCATATCAATTTTATGCACTCAACTTTTCATACATCTGTGTGCTTCAAACTTGGTTTGTCAATTTCTGCACTCAAGTTTCCATACATCCGGGCACCTGAACCAAATTACATGTCCCACCACCTGTTCAAGTCATCTTTTCTGTAACTCTAAAGACATATTTCTGATCCAGGCAGGCCAGACACAACCACTTTCTCTAACAGATTTGTCTTAAATTGGCTGGTATTTTTGGTTGTGAATTACGACTATAAACTACTTCCTGATGAATCTACGTCTCTACTGCCTTTCACCATTATCACCTTATGGTGGCTGAATTTTTACAATTGAAATTTTTAGATGAAATGAGTTAGAGTCAGTTTTGTGAAAATCCCAGACCAAATACAGTGGGTATTCTTCAGCAAGTTTACATGAAATTGCTTAAATCTTTTTTATCTGCAGAGTAAATAATTCATTGTTGGGATCTTGTTGGTTTACTTTTCATTACATGAATATAATTTTGCTAATTACAATATACCTACTGCAATTACATCCTCTTTGGAGATATTTCTTAATTGTACAAAACAAAAATCAGCCCATAAAGAAATTGAATATTCACTTAATAAAAAAAAAAAAAAAAAAAAAAAAAAAAAGAATTTTAGTACATAAGTCACTCTCGAAAAAGAAAAAAAAAAGCCTTCATAAAAATTTTCTTTAGCAGGAAATATGATGTTAGGGTTTAAGATTAGTAATTCCTTTTTAAATATTTAGAATTTTTGGGATTATAGAATATTAAAAGATTAACAAAATACAACAATCCTTTAAGAATTTTTTGAAAAAAAAAATATTTTTTAGATTTTGTTAAAGATAATGTAAACTGCATTGTTTTAAATTGCAAAAATTAATTTGATCTCACAAAAATATGTATTGAATCTATTTAACGTGGTGGCGAATCAAAGAGTGTTCCAGGCTTGAACAGAGATCAGGTATGAAATTTTTGGTGACTGAGAAGTGCAAAACATGCTAAATTTTCTGAGGAATGCTTGATGTGTACAGAGAAGTATATTTTTGTCAAAAAATGTTTTTTTTATAAATATGCTAAACTACAAGTCTTAATTGAAAATATTAAATAGTGTGGAAACACATGGACTCTCTGGTAAAGCAAAAGTTCTAGCAAGAACAGGCAATAAAGAAAGTAATGATAATAGTCATGTGAGACATGAAAGGATCCATTGCTATTGTTTTGCTTGAAAAATGTGCAACTGTAAAAAGTGCTTCCTATTACCAATTCCTTTGGCAAAATTCACAGTATTTATTGAATGACCCTCATACATTAGTCACTACATTGAAGAGTGCTATTAGAACAAGTTTCCTGCTATGATTAAAAGCTTTTATACAAGTATATGAAATATTTCAAGCTTAATTGATAAGATTTTTCTTTTAGATTTCTTTTCAAATTTCTGTGTTGTGTTGAAGTTGGCATTATCTTAAACTCAGAGCAATCAAGATAACCTTTCTTGCTCATTAATGCATGAGAAAATTCATAGACCATTTTTAAACATACCTTAAACTTTTGTTTAACTCTTCAATCAGAGTATGTAATTTTTTCAATCAGTTGTCATTTTATTGATTTTTGGATCCACAGCTCACTGCTTAATTAAAAATGGTCTGGATTGTTCCAGTGGACAATAGTTACTAAGATAAAACTGCTGTTAAGAACCTCTAGTTGAAAACTACTCAAGGTTCAATCACTGGAAATATGTTGAACAAAAGAAAAATAACACAAGTGTGAAATAACTAAAAGAAATTCACTGAAACTTCAGGGTGTTGAGATTGAAATTCACTGAAGGCTACCAACAATAACAAAAAACATCTGAAGTAAAGTGAACAAAATGTTGTGATTGTAACTATCAAGATAAAGACAATAGTCTAAGATATGCAAATATGCATATACATATACACATCTCTTACAAGGTCTCACTGGGAGGCGCATTTAGTTTAATAGTTATCATCACAGGAAATGGAATCAGTGACCCAAGTTAAAATATTTTTGCTGGTGAAGCTACGTCACCTGTAATGTCCTGCTGTCCTCAGAGGAACTAGCATCAAAACTGGCCGGGAACAATATAACAGTGAAATATTTCTGGCTCCAACCTGAATACAGGGGAAAACAAACGATAAGAGTGACCATGTGTAATGCCCCAATTCAGTTAAATGGGGATGTCCTCGCTGTCTATCTTAGTAAATATGGTGGCGTGGAGGTGCTAACGCCATTAAAAGCATCTAATTGGACGGAACACGGTGACTATATCCTTACCGTCTGTTTGGATAGGGAGGATTTCCTGGCCATTCCCCACATCTTTTCAAGTGCAAATTG
Organism: Sepioteuthis lessoniana; assembly: GCA_963585895.1. NCBI lineage: Eukaryota > Metazoa > Mollusca > Cephalopoda > Myopsida > Loliginidae > Sepioteuthis > Sepioteuthis lessoniana. The sequence continues at coordinate 74,217,817 of OY757911.1, read as the reverse complement.
TCTTCAGGGTGTGGTTTGGGCACAGGCTCCAACTGAAACAAAATTGGTCTGAAGTACAGACCAAGGTAGATGCCAAGGTGGGTACCAGGCTTCAAATGTGGTTGTTCTTAAAGGACATGACGGAGGTTTGCACCATGTACGTCTTCGCCTTGATCCTTTACTGGTTGTCTGTACTTCCATTGCCTAGGAATCATCGGCTAGCATTTCAACAATCCCTTTCCTAATTACTTTGAGGAGGCAGAAGTACGATGGTCCGTAGACAGGTCTGTTATCAACATCTGCAAAATGGAGATCTAGGTATGCCTGATCTGGAAAACCACTGGTTCGCTAAAAGACTGGCTTACTTGGGTCAATCCCTGTCAACAGATGCTGTGTAAAGATGAAAGGTGAGAAATACCTTTCCTCACTTTAAGTCAGACCCCAAGGCTGAAGGTCGACATAAGCCAAAGGACAAAGCACCGTTTGCCCCAAAATACCATAAGGCCCTATGTAATCTTTCTGGGTCCAGTGATGCTTCTCTGTCTCAAAAGGAACTGTATCAGGAACTCATTGTAGGCTCCACATTGGATACCCGTGAGGATCAGTTCGGCTTGTCGATGAAAGAGGTTCGCTCGCATTGGAATTGTACGTGAGGTTTAGGCTTCTTGAACAATTCCAAGTTCTCGGTCACCTGGTGGCTTGCATGGAATGCGTTACCTCTTTTTGTCCTAAAGTACAGAGACTGCCTAGAAGAAATGGCTGAGCACGCTTTCTACTACAGCAAGTGAATTCTCCCCGTTCACTGTGGATGGCCCACATTGAACCCAAACAGCTCGTACTGCTCGACATTGGTTATATCCTGGACGTTTTGCTTCAGTTTCATGATGAGAAGCGTGTGGTGTTTCTCACAATCTTAGCTGTAGCTAGAATGGTGATTTGGATGACACGAAAGAAGTGATTGTATGACGATGCAAACTTTTCTCATCGTGATCTTATTTTGTTCTTTAGACAACAGCTTAGGGTCAAAATCAGATGCGATAGAAAAATGCTTGGACTGCATGACATTTGACTGAAGGTGAGTACATGCAGCAAGCCGGGTCATACGAAAGGAGGCAACGTTGGAGTCATCTTTCCCTTCTTTTCCTGTGCAAGGTGACAACAGACCAAGTCCTCCAGTAAGAAGTTTGTTTATTCCCTTTTTACTTAGTTAGCAGCATGTTTTTTGTCATTTTCCCCATCATCTAGTTGTTAGTCTCCAAGGTCTTCTTTGCCCCCATTCTTTATTGTCTCTTAACCCTCAATCCAGCCCCATTTTTTTCTGAAGATCTTGGAATTCATATCTATATTCTCATTCCTGAATAAACTTTCCACACTGAACCCTACCCTGCATTTATTTTGCCCTTTTAGCTTAGTTTCTCTTCCCCTCAATGGAAGGGATGGCTTATTTTTGGTCCCCTCAGAGACCAGAAAACAGTCAGCCTCCATTTTATTGATAGGGGAGATGGGAGGGAAACCAAGCAGGTGTTTAATTTGTTCTATTTTTACTTTTTCTTCCATTCTCACCACTTTCATAAATCATACACAAGTCATTCATTGTAAATGAAATACTTTTTTTCAACTCGAGTTTTTAAGTAAGACTCCTCACATAGTAAATGTGGCATTTTGGTAGTTGTAGCACACTTGATGAAGAATGAATGACCGACTGTATTGTTGAATAGGTTGGCGAATGTGGCTAGCTAGGGCTCCTTAATTTTTATAGACCAGCACCCTTTCCTATCACCTCAAAACTTAGAGCCTTGTGCTCTGAAAATTGTATTTTGGAAATAAAGATTTTGTGGTCACAGTTCTTGCTGACGGTTAGACTAACATGGTAACGCGGCAAGCATGAAAAGAAAGTGAGAGAGATGCTACTTGTGTGTCTGTGATTGCTCTCTGACAGTCATGAAAGAGAGTCCCAAAATCCATTTCCTCTTGCAACTTTGAAGCTACATACGAGAAAGAAGGAACTATTTCTACAAAAAGCAGGTATTCAAACCATTTGTATTTCGCTTAAAATTGCCCTTGTATCACATGCTGCCTGTGGAGAGTGACTGAGTAAATACATATATCTCATACCATACATGATACTGCTATGTTTGATAGGTACTCTTCTAGTATATGAGTTCTTGACATTTAAAGAGTCTTCTATCTGTTCTACTCTCAAGTTCCTTAATGCTTACTATGTTTTGCCAGACATTTCAAATATCTTTCAAAATTGATCCAACAGAAAACAAAGAACCTTATCTATTTTATTTTCAATGTTTGAAAAAGTTATTTTGTGCTCTAAGTTGCCTAAACTTTTGTATACACTAGTTCTGATAAAATGAACATATATTTTCTTTCATATATGAAATACTCAAACCACACTCATTTCAAATTGTTCTCTTGTACACAAAATGCCAAGCCTGGAGTCATCTTGCATTCTCTTCCACCAGTATGAGCAGTTTAAGCCATGGCTATTTTCAGTATAATCAGAAAGTAGCTGAAATAATGTGATCACAGGACTGACCATCTGGATGGCTGACCAGATATTAAGTAAGGAAGCAAAATAGAAAATCCGGGTGCTCGTTAGCCATATGGAGCAGAAGACCGACTGACCAACCAGGTTTGTAAGTAGCTTTATCTCAAGCTGTCCTTTGTTAAATTCTAATTCAGTTGGAAAATATAGTTGGTAACTGATACTTCATATTTAGGGACAGAAGAAAATGGAATAATTGACACAGGACTTTCTTAACAAATAAAAAAAATATATGAAAGAAACTGGGTTGATTTGATGTAATGCCAAGAAGCTTGAATATAGAGTAAAAATTATAGTAATTCATTTGATAATGAATATTTCATTTTTTTTTTTTAATACGATTTAGATTAAACAAGATCAATTTTGTTCCAACTCAGCAAAGAGTTATAATAATATGGCCATGTGGCATAATAAATTAATAGAAACAATGATTTGAGAGTTGGATATGAAGGAAGATAGCAATATCACTATAGAATTTTGTGAGCAATTTGGTTGTCTAAGAATCAATAAGAAATTTATTGACTTTGTTCTGTTGACATAGATAAGTATGTTCCATATTTTAGCTGTTCTTTGGAAGAAGTTATTTCAGTGGAACAACAGAAAGTATGAAACTGAAGTTCTAAACCTTTTTAGTCTTAGAAATTAAATACAGACTTATTCATAGCTGGGCAACTTTTATTATAAAGTAATGATGCCTTGTCAATTAAAAGGCACTCAAGACATCTAGACTTCATTTAGACATGCCATTTCCTGATATTTTGTGATTATCAGTTTTTGTTAAAACCTAAAATAGCAGAGGTGCTGCTTCCTTAATACTCACAAGACTAAACTATGATTTTTTGTTTGCTTTCTAAACTGAAAATTCATGAGTAAAATTTGAGAACATTAATTTACATATGATTGGGCAAATTTACATATAAAAAAGAATATAAGAGGGGGTTTGACCAGTGAAATTCTTGCTGAAAAAAGGGCTTTGAATGACAAGTGAAATATTTTTAAAAAAACTGACCTTTCACACATTGTTTCAGTTTTGTTACTTTTTGAACTGACCCTATAACTATATACTTCTATCTACTGTGAATCATTTGTTTGCACACAGTTAAATGTTTTCAAATATTGCCATTTAACACTAACAATTCAATTAAAGATCACTTTTTTTTTTTTACATGCTGTTAAGTGATCAAACAGTTCTATTTCAAGCAATTCAGTTTAGCATAAGTCATTTGTTTGGTTTGGTGGCATAACAACCATTGTAGGTTATTTATTGCCAAATCCATTTTTCTTCATAAGCAGTTCTATTTCAAACAATTCAGTTTAGCATAAGTACAGAGTTTAGTTCTATTTGACCCATAGATTAGGACCCTATCAGGTGCTGCCACTTCAGGCCAGAGTTGACCAGGAAGCAATGGCAATAAAGGGGTACTCCGCATTCTCCAATGTTCCAACATTACTGAAGCCTGATCATCAGATTGTTTAGTGTCATATCCAAGACACTTGTTGGGAGAGTCTTACCCCTCTGCAGAGATGCAGTCGAGTGTATTTTAATGCCCCAATTAACTGGGTTGAGCTTACTTAGGATTATTATTATTATCATCATCATTGCTAGTTACTTGAAACCATAGAACCTTTGTTTAAAAAAAATTAACCTTACTAAAGATAGATAGTTACTTGTTACTATAAAACAGTATAATTATTGTATCATGTAAGAATAATTGAAAACATGCAGCAGTGTGCAAATTATTTGTATTGGTTCAGAATACTTGATATAACAGTGAGCAAAAAATATTCATTTGCAAAAAAAATGTAAGATGGTATGGTAGGTCTAAGTTATAAAGAGAAATGGAGCCTAATTTCTGGGGAACGAGAGAGAGAAAAAAAGAAGAAAAAGCAGACACAGAGTCTACTGTGAGTCAGGCCAAAGCACTAGTTGTTGGTCAGCCAATCATGGATGAATGACTATGGTAGATAAAAATGACAAAGCCCCACCGAAAGACACAGAGGTCCCAAATCTTCTGTGCAGGTGTAGAACCACCAGAAAGAGATATTTTCTTTCTCCAACCCAAGGCAGAAGGAAGGGGACAACTCTGGTTTGAAAGTTGGTTGTTTAACAGTGTATCAAACCTTTTTGGGTCATTTAATGCTGAATTAAGTACTTTTGATTAAAAAGTTTCAAACAATTTAAGTGTCAAAACTATTCTATTTCAAACAATTTAATTTAGCATAAGTACACTGTTTAGTTCTATTTAACCCATAGATAGGACCCTATCTAGATCGACAACTCTAGGCCAAAGCGAATCTGGGTGCAATGGCAATAAAGGGGTACTATGCATTCCCCAAAGCTCCAGCATTACTGGAGCCTCACTATTAGACTGTTTAGAGTCATATGCAGGACACTTGTTTGAGAAGTCTTACCCTCTGCAGAGATACAATCATTGTATTCAGCTAACTGGGCCAGAAAGTTAATTGACTCGGGAATGTGACTAGGTAAAGACAAGAGTGAACCCTAGCCAGGACAATGGAAAGATAGTCAAAAAGTTGAAGCCCAGATGTGCTGCAGTGAAGACAGACCCCATGAGCAGGCATATAGGAGAACTAGAAGATGATACATGGAAAAATTCCAAGGCCTGTGTCTGCTCTCTCTCTCTTTTTTCATGACATGTTTCTTTTTGTCCAGCTTACACAGTTGACTCAGCTTTCATACTGTTTCTTTTCCAGACTACTACTTAAAAAGTGTAATAGTGAATAAACCTTTGTGTTATTGAACTAAGACAGTGTTTTGTGTGTTCGTCAACTTTTGCATGGTGAGGTTACAACAGGGTCTGGCTACCACTTAAGACGTAGCGATGTATATACAAACCTGTTCAAGCATGTAGGGGTACAACCGTACATTTGGCACGTAACAGTACAACATCCCATTTGATGCAGTAACATTACAACATTCTATTTAGTACCATTATAGGACAAGAAACTGCTACAAAAAAATGCAAGTATAGATATATAATACATTGGATTCCGAAACCTGTGGGCATAAGATAATGCCAGATGAGTTGACATGCCATTTAGATTAATCTGTTAATCTATTAAAAAAATTTGAAGAACTATCACCTATTCTTTATGATTTTATAATTGTTTATAGTTTCGTTGGTTTCTTTGTTTTGGTGCGGTCGGGTTTTATGGCATATCAACCATTATAGGCTATTTAATGCCAAATCCTTTTTATACATATATATCAAATAAATGATTTATAAACACATTTTATAGATAATATCTTGAAATGAGTCTGAGCTCACATTTTTGCAAATAGTGAAATGGTTTCCCTTATTTCTATCTTATATGAATAATTTCATTTACTATTAATCATTTGTTTACACACAGTTAAATGTTGTCAAGTATTGCTATGTATCACTAATAATTCAATTAAATATCTGTCATTTGTTTACAGTTAAATGATCAGTTATATTTCAAACTATACAATTTAGCATAAGTCTTGTTTTCACTTAGTCTTCATGTCAAACAGTTCTATTTGACCCATAGATAGGACCCTATCAGGTGCTATTGATGACAATGAAGAGGTACTCTGCATTCCCCAAAGCTCTAGCATTATTGAAGCCTAACCATTAGATTGTTTTGTGTCATATACAGGACACTCATTGGGGGGGTGTATTACCCCTCGGTAGAAAAACGGTCAGTGTATACTGCAACCCCAGCCAATATTATATAATTATTATATATTGTGAAGGTGCCTGTGGTGTAATGGTTATCGTCGTAGGAATTGGACATGGCGACACGAGTTCAAATCCTAGACCAGACTGATTGCATTTCACATAGCACTAATTCCCTTGGGAAAGATATGAATCCAATTATTATCCCTCCAGCTATGGGTAAATTGTAGGACAGACTAGGTTCTTCAGCCTTGGTGAGGCAACTTATCTAGGAGAAGGAAAACTGAATTCAAACCTGTTAAACTCCGCTTAAAAATTGACCTTGAGTCATATCCTGCCCATTATATTATATCAATCTTCAGAGTTTATTTAATGCCGAAGCCATCTTTGAGGAAAACTGCAGTGATACTATCTAACCCATAGTTGAGGGATAAAGAAGTTCTGACCTTTCCCAAGTGCATTGGCCTGAAAATAAACCTAATAGTATGACTTGGGTTTGAACTTGCTTATTTTGAGGCATCAACCCAACAATTTAGTCATTGCTCTATGAGGACTCCTCATTTTATTTCTCTTTCATAATTCAAAAAAGAATTTATACTTTTGAATGTTATTAATTGTACATTTTTTATTATTCTATAATGGGTGAATTCAAGAATGATAAATATGTCAACGGCATGTCACAAATATTTGGATCATGAACTCTTCTGGAATTGGCAAGAGATATTGGATCCTGAAATGTGATGAACATTCATAGAAAGATTTTTTAAAACCTTTCCCGAGAGAGAAGATCAGGATTTGGTGGAAAGGATGTTCTTATAATGGTTGTTATGCTGAGATAAAAAGGTTACGTAAGAGATAATGCATTGTTCTTGAAGTAAATCCTTTAGTGACATGGAAAATTTGATACTGTTGTGAGGATGACAGAAATTTTCTTGAAAGAAAGGTTCGAGTCATTAGAGTAAGTAAATGATAAAAACTTATGAAAATATATTCAATATTATCAAGTATACAGGGTGTCTCAAAATAGATGCAACCCATCAGTATAAGGATTTATTACTGAGACAAACGCAAGGGCAGTCATTTGAAACACGTTCTTTAAAAAATGCATCTTTTGAGCTAGAGACATCGAATTAATGTTTTTTTTTAATTGTTATTATATTAGCTTCTAGGACATGCAATCTTTTTTTAAAAAGTTTCTTGTCTCAGCAATATATCATTATCATTAATGGGTTGCATCTATTTTGAGACATTTGAAGACAAAATCTTACAAAACAAAGTAGGGAAAAAAAATATTTTTCCTCTCTTGTCCAAGGCATTGTGATCAAGGATTGATAGTTGTTATAGTATACAATTATCTAATTTGAAACAAAAAAGAAAACATTATTATTGGTAGAGTTATTAGCAGGCACATGGGTCCCATGAATATTGAGACACCAGATACGTACCTTGATTCACATATATATAATATGCGTTTATTCAAGGGTTATTCAAAAAGTAACCTGAAAGAAACTGATTTTACTATGACTGAAAGTAACATATTCCTCTCTGTATTCAACACTTATTCCGTCAAGTTTTGATTGGTTGAAGCACCACTGAAACTACTCTTTTGATATTACATGAAGCTGTGTCATTATTTTTCTTTTAATGTCATCCATGTCCAAAGATCTTAACCTTGATATGAGTTATCAGTCTTATAAAAAAGAAAAACATTGTGCAGAGCTTGGTGTAATGATTATGGAGTGTAATGCATTTGTACAATCCGGTGTTTTGGCCCCCCAAAAAATGCTGATCAAAACCCATCCTGAAAACTATCTAAGTTAGACAAAGCAGACATGCAGGACACTGCTGGAGAAGTAGGGACAAGCTCATAAGTGAAGTACTCCTATGGACCCCTTCACATGGATGAGTAAAGTCCGGGTGACCAGCTTGCACCGACATACAGCAGTTCTGTGAGGATATGGAGCGTAGCTCTGAGGACCAGCCAGAAGCAATGAACGATAGGGACGGGTGGTGAGAGAGGGTTAGGGATATCCGTGCTGATGGCACAACAAGATGATGATGAGATATTGAGATATCACCACATTATTATACATGTATTTACTCAACCCCTCTACAATGAATAAGATGTGACATAAGGTTGGAAATATATGTATTTATCAATCTGTCTGCATGAGCAGAATGTGAAAAGGTCAGTTTTCAAGCAGAGTTTTAATAGGTTTGAATTCAGAGTTTTCCTTTACTAGGTTGGTTCCTATTTCAAGATTATAGATCCAGTCTTACCAACTATTGACTCATAGCTGGAAGGAGAATAGTTGGCTGTATGCCTTTCCTAAGGTCATTAACACTATGCGAAATGCAAACAGCCTCGTCCAGGAATTGAACTTGGTCACCATGTCCATTTCCAATAATTATGACCATTACACCAAAATCAACTCCATAAAGTTTGGTTTGGTGGGTTTTATGGCATATCAACCTTTGAAGGTTATTTAACACCAAATCCATTATGTAACTAATCAGTTTTATTTCAAACAATACAGTTTAGCATGAGTATACAGCTTGTCAAAAACATTTTTTTCAAACAATTCAGTTATAAAGTTTGAGATATATATATATATATATATATATATTTACTCATACTTCAAGGGACAATGAGAATTAGAGTGAAATGATAAATATTTGCTCCTTCGAATCAAATTCACAATGGGTTTCTACAAAGTTCCTGGACCAAACAACGAGAGAGTGAACTCTATCTTGTAATTAAACCTCTTTTGAAAGGTTTCAAAATTTTTGAAAAAATGGTGTATCAGGTATGTAGATTTGAAATATCATGGCTGTAGATCATCTCTTCTTGGTGAGGCCAAGAACTTTCTTGCTCTCATCCATACGTACATTCAAATGTATATTGTTTGAATTTATATACACATATTCACTCAGTCATATAGTAATAGGTGTATATATGCATATGTGTAAGAGAGAGCATAGGGAAGGGGGAAGAAAAGGAGAAAGAAGCTGAGATAGGAATTGGTAAATCGTTATACAAATGCATCCAAATTATACTTACATCTATCTACCCATTTGTAGCCTTTCTTTTTATCTATATTCATTCATGAAAGTTCACGTATATGCCATAAATGTAATTTTTTGTGTCTTTCTTACATTATGTATGCATACCAGTGTGTATGTGTGAATAGGTAAAGGTTGGCCAAGTACTATGACAAATTCACTCAAGCTAAATTCCAATCAGAAACAATCCTGTCTTGCAACTTGACATCGCTGCCATGTTTACTTGCCGTGCCATTTCCTGATTAAAGGTGAACAGATCCCCATCGACTCAGTTGAACTACCACGAAGCAGAATGCATGGAACGTTCCACTGACAGAGATAAAAAAATAGCTACATGACAGCAGCAGAAAGGATTGAAGTCTGATCTGTTGGATAGAAGGAGACACATGTGGAAGGCTTGTCGAAAATGTCTTACAGGCATGTGGAATTCTCTAAATAAAGCCAGCTATTTTGCTGTATGCTTGGCAAGTTTCCTGATCCTTGCTGAAACTGAATGTAAAGAATTATTTTTCTTCTCAACCAGTTTAAAATGTTCTGTTTAAGTTCTCAAAGTCAAATAAATTTGGATATTTGATTCTTAATGGAAGAAATTTAAATCCATATTTAACTATGTTTTTTAATATCAAAAACAGATTTTAATTAATTTTCTTAGTAATTTTACTCAAACTTTAATACAGCTACAAATGTTTTGCTACCAAATTTAGGATGCATAATTGTTACAAACAGGAGATGATTTTGATATAAAACAAAATTGTTCATCATTGAGAAAGAAAGGCTCACATTGAAAAGTAATCTTCAACAAGAAAAGTAATCATTAATAAGCCACGTTGCTGCAATATATAACTAATTGAATTTAAATTTCTTAAAAAAAAAAAAAAAAAAAAAAAAAAAAACAACAAAAAAATTGTCTTTAATAATTATTCAAATTTGATTAAATATTACTAATTAGGATGATAGGTAAATTGAATAGGCTATACAATTAGATAATTCTAATCAAGCAATAATGCTATCAATCTTGACAAAACTTTCCCTATCAGCAGAGCTTAGAATATGATGATTATCTCTCAAAGAAGAGAAAAACTCCCCTAAAAAAATGGTGTAGGGGGAATTGTCTTGAATATGACATTAAACTAAACACTGACCCAAAAAGATAATACCTGTTTGGGTCCCATTCATGGATCAAAATGATTTGTTTAAAAATAATTTACATTTGAAAGAAGGGAAAAAAAAATCAAAAACTTAAACACCACCACAAAAAATATAAAAATGAATGTATGATGAATGCGATTTCCTAGTCTCTTGGCATGAAATAACCCTAGATGGGTTGTTATGCCATAAACATCAATAAATCTAATCTGGCCAAAAATGCAAAATGTTTAATAAAATTTAAATATTACTGCCTTAAAATAAAAATATTTTGTAAAAGAAAAAAAAAACAAGAAAATTTTTCACATTATTAACTTCCTAAGATGATATAGAAAGATACGATAAGTTCCCAGACTTTTTTCGTATGGGCATTTAAAATTGTTGTAGACCCTTGAAAAGTCACAATGTTATTCCTATACATCTTATGAGATGACAAATTAATTTTTATGATTTCAGGTTCAAATGAACGGCTAAAGCAGCATTTGGAATACACCCTACTAAAGCCTGATTGTCACAGCTGGTGAATTTCAAAAACGCAATCTGACACTTTAGAAGATTGATATGCAATAAAATTGTGTTTTAAATTTGGAAAAAATGCCACAGAAATGTATGGAATGCTTCAGACTGCTTTTCAACCATCTTGCATGAATTGAGCGTCAGTTTTTGAGTGGCATAAGAGATTCAAGAAAGTCAGGGAGTCTGTGAGGGATGATGAGAGGTGTGGGAGGAGTAAGGAAGTCAGAACACCAGAGTTGATTGGCCAAAAGGTTAGGGTCAGGGTTACTATGTTGAGGTTTTAAGGGAATTCAGGAAAAAGATTCCTTGGGAAGAGGCTAGCACTCTTCAAATCGGGTCAGTGTCAGTGACATTTCCACCAGGACAATGCACCAGTCCACAACTCCATCCTTGTCACAGACTATTTGAACAAGATGAGCATCAACACAGTTCCCCACCATTCCTATAGTTGAAACCTTGCTCCCTGTGACTTTTGTTTATTCCCTAATCTCAGAGGCTGTCTTTATGAGGAGATGAAAGAGGCTGTGATGAAGGTCATTGACATGCTCACACAAGAGGACTTCCATGGTGCCTTCCAGAAGATGTTGGAATGTTACAACAACAGCATTGCAGCCAGAGGAGATTTCTTCGAAGGGGACAAGAGTTTCATGTTTGTACTATCAATAAAAGTGCCCATACGAAAAAAGTCTGGAAACTTATTTAATGATCCTCATATAACTGGTTATTCAAGTTTGGTCTGGTTGGGTTGGGTTCAGAGGCATATCAACTATCATAGGTTATCTAATGCTAAATCCTCTTTATACATAAAGGATTTGTAAATGCATAGTTTGTATATAACATTTTTCAAACGAGCCAGAGCTCATTTGTTCGCATACAGTTAAATGTTTATGCATATGATTTATATGTCAATACTTTGTACGTAGTCTTATTTTTAAATGAGCCAGAGTTCATTTGCTTGCCTATAGTTAAATGTTTATGCATATGATTTGTAAGTTAATAGTTTGTAAGTAGTCTTCTTTTTAAATGAGTTAGAGCAAATTTGCTTAGAGGCAAGTGTTACTATTGTTTGCACACAATTAAATGGTTCAAAATTTTCTAATATGAATTGTTCTCTTTAGAATTAATAATTTGTTTGCAGTCACTTAAATGGTTTAAATGATGCCATCTAGTGTCTATAGTTTTATTTGTACATAGTTTAATAGTTCCAAATGTTCTAACATGAATAGTTCTATTTAGAATTAATCATTTGTTTGCACTCACTTGAATCATTTCAAATATTGCTATTTAACAGTTTTATTTACACACAGTTAAATGGTTCCAGACATCACTATGAAAAACTAACAGTCCAATTTAGGCATACAGTTAAAGACGTTCACGTATTGCAAATCAACACTAATAATTCTATTCAACATTACTCATTTATTAGCACACAGTTAAATTATTCCAAGTATTCCTATGTATCACTAACAATTCAATGAAACATCAGTCAAATGGTCAAAGTTCTATTTTTGACAATTTGATTCAAGTCATTTGTTTGCTCAAGGTTTAAATGTCAAATAGTTCTATTTGACCGATTGATAGGACCCTATAAAGTGAGAGTGGACAACAAAGCAATAGCAATGAAGGAGTACTCTGCATTCTCCAAAGCTTCAGGGCTGGAGCCTTGCCATATCTAGGATATTCATTGACAGTGATGGTGGGGATCTTGCCCCTGGGCAGAGATGCAGCTGGTGTATTCAACAGCCCCAGCCAACTGGCCTGTTGCTATTCAGATTGTTTTCTTGTAATAATTATGATTTGTAAATGTTTAATGTAAATTTTGGCTAAAACAAAGACTGTAAAATTGACATTTTTTTTATAATAATGAAATAATTTGAATAGGTTTTCTCTATTTATCAGTTGGTTTCACTGCAATTCTCGTCTTAGTCACCTACTTGGTATAGATGACTATTCAACTAGATTAAAATATCCAGTAAAACATATCTGTACATAAATTCACTTTTTTCACTTGTTATGGATGGACTGTTCTGCTTAAGCCATTGATTAAACTTGGCATGAAAACTTCTTTCACTTGAAAGTGTATTTTAATGTTATTTGTTTGGGGAGCTTATATTGGGCGCATGTCAATGCCCAGCCTCTGCTCCTAGATTAAGAAATTTGATTTACCCAGAAAGCCAATAAAACTAGCATCTGGAAGAAAAATTAATCAGAAGTGATTTATTTTTCTACAGAGTGAGAGTATGTTAAATGTATGTGTGGGGAAAGAGGTGTGGCAGGGCATTGTGGTGAGTGGTGGAAAAGAATTTAAGAGAGATCTCCTTCATAGAGAAAGCAAATAGAATGAATTTTTGTAAAAGAAAATCTGCTTTAGTATATTATTTTTGTTGTTATTCCAGGTAATACCAGATTTTTCTTGTTTATGTACATAAATATGATTGCTACCAATAGACTCCTTGACTAACAAGTAAATCTTAAAAAACCTTGGCATGGGAACTCCTTTCACTTCAAGGAGTATTTTAATTGTATATATTTTTACCCCTGGGAATAATAGATTCTTCTGCTGATATATACAAACACACACACAACTATTCCTAATACAAGTATCCTCATCTAACCATAAATATTTTCAAACAGATGTATTTGACACAGATAGGACTCTCATGGCTACTAATTCTCTGGGTTAGGTTGGAACTGGATGAAATGGCAATAAAAAAGATAATTCTTCACTCTACAGGGCTCCAGAACTGGAACCTTTCCACCAGATGCAGTTGTGTATTATATCCAAAATTGAAAAATAAATCACTGACCTAAGAATAAAAAAGATGAGAAAAAAAGCAATAACAAATTATTACAGATATGGGCATTGATTTATACCTATATATACGCATTTGATTATTTGTCTTTAGCCTTAAAGAATTCAAGCTGTTTCAAGGATTACACAGACACACAAATGAACTCGCACATCCAATGACAATTTGTGTTCCCAGTGTAGCAGAAAGAATTTCGTATTTTTGTTTGGCACGTAATTTAATTCAAACATTAGGGTCAATGCATAATTTCACCCAATCAGGATGACTTATCCTATTCATCCCAGACCATCTCTCCAGGCAGCACGAATTGGGGAAGCTGTCAAACACTTCTTCCTTTTCACAGAACTTCTTTGTTCAGTAAAACATCTTACTGTCTGCTCTTTAATAGTGGCAGCAGCATCACACCACCATCTAATTTATGGACCCCTTGCGTCTATTTCTCTTAGACCAAGGGTTCCCAGTTGAATATGAATTAGATGAATCCAATATGCCACACACAGGAACAACTTTACATCACCAAAATTGGCTATGTTGACCGCGATGCAAAATTTCGCTCCGACACCAAGCTACTTCTTCACTGGGCAACATTTTCTGGAGACATTCACGCTTCTCCCCAAAACAACTAGAACCACAAAACTCACAGTGACTACAAACATTTCTGTCCTCAAACAGCAAACATGACTTTTGCTACACTATGGCAAACATATCTCCCTCAACACATTCAACAATGCCTAAACCTAATGGTGCACTATTCACTGAGGCATTTAGCTGCTAAAATGCTTTCTCAACTGTATCATAACTTCATTTTGTTTCCTTACTTCTTTCCTTCCTACGAGATTTGCAGCATAAACGTAAACCCTTTATTCTATGCTGCCATTAAAAACTTTCATATAAAACCTTACGGCATCTTTGTCTGCATACTTCTTCATCTCACTCCTTTATTTACCTTTTACCCTTAGCGAGGAAGTAATGTAACACCGACATAACCTAATAATATTCCCTCACTAAAGCAGTAAAAGAACCAAGACCATCTTAATGGTCCACTGAGCAAGCATTTCTATTTTGAGTAATTTGGGAACAGAAATAAAATTATTAGACATTTTATTGGCCTATTCTGATTGGCTGGTTGCAACCATCCATAGTTATGGACCTTATCCATCCTCCATGACCCACATCTCTAATATGCTTGGGGCATCAACAAAATAGAGATCAGATAAGGGAATTGCAAGATTTTATGAAGTTGATAATGGAATTATAATGAAATCTTATTGATGAAGGGAAAATTATATTAAGCTGTGTAATTGAAGTAACTTTATAGGCATAGCCATCTCTCTTACAGTATAGGTGGCCATTTTTTTTAAACGAAGATTAACATGGGTAAAAATTTTTTTTCTTTTTCTTATTGTGGTTATTCAATTCATGTTAATATGTGGATAATTGCTAGCAAAGAAATGAATACTGTCATTGATGTCACTTTTTCTTTTGTTTAAACAAGTAAAAAATATTCTCTTTGCTACTTTTTAAATCAAATCTTGTTATAATTTACGGCTCTTTTGTCAAAGTCAAAAAATAGTACACACTCACAGAAGACACCGGCTGACTGCTTACTATTCTGACACTTTAGTGGACAGGTCACATGACCCTTGTAGAACAAATGGAATCCACCACAAGCACTGCCCCTTGAGGCACATAATTACACCAAACATTTTCTCCACTGTTCTTCCTAAGTGGACTGAGACAGCAACAACTAATGACAAAAACCTGTACCTGATCACATAATATAATATGTCATAGCATCATCAGCCAGCACACATAGAATTCCATTCACCATTCCTATCCACGTAACACATTCAGCATTGCATCTTCATTATTGTCTTACCCACAGCATTAAGTTCTGCATAAAGATGCTTCTAAATGGTCATACCCTGATACAGCATGTTTGCACCGACACATGCATCCTGTATTGAGCCCCCTCTCATAGTTTCCTTCCTACATAAACACATACAGCATAAAAGACGTAGTTATATCAATGTTTATGTGTGCTGCATATCAACCTCCATTATAGTTCTTTTCGCAACCAGCTCAATGAAGAATGTTTAGCTGCTCAATAAATTATGCCACATTTACAGAGAGACTACTTTAGTGTTGTTGCAGATGTGCTGCAAGTTGATACAGACAAGTTCACCTAGCTTGGAAGCAGCATCTCATCAACTGAAAATGACATCAACATGCAACTGCTATCAATAGGCTATCAGTCTTATGGAAGTCAAACTTGTCTGATAAGATAAAACACAGTTTATTTCCAAGCAGCAGTAATGTTAATACTGGATACACCACATAGATGCTGACTAAGCATAGAGAGAAAAAGCTTGACAGCAATTACACAAGAATGCTACAAGCTGTATTGAACAAGTCCTAGAGGCAACATTCCACAAAACAGCAGCTGTACAGCCACCTACCACCCATCTCTAAAACCATCTAAATTAGATAAACCAGACATGTGGGACACTGCTGGAGAAGTAAGGAAAAATTTGTAAGTGATGTACTCCTGTGGATCCCCTTACATGCATGAGCAAAGGTTTGACAACCAACTAAAACCTATCTACAACAACTTTGTACTGATACAAGATGTAGCCAGGAGGACCTGCCGGGAGTGATGGACGATATAGACCCGAGAGGGTCAGCAAAATTAATGCTAGAGGGATAACATGATGATGATGAAGAACTGCCATGAACCACACTCTAAAGCGGACCTTTTTTTCCTCTACCACAACAAGCAAGAATTGAAGTCTTTACTCAGAAAGCCAAATTTCACTTCCTACTGTTTTCGTCTTTCCATGTATCTGCAAGAGACTTCGAAAAAGAACTTTTACTGAACAGACATTTTGACTGCTGAACCATTTGTATATTCATTATAAATACCCCTTCCCTTGTTTGTCCACTTTTTTCTTCTACTCAACCAAAATAGTGAGTGATATATTTTTTTCATTTGGACTGTCTTTTCTCTACCTGCATTAACAAACACAAATATAACATCAGTAATATAGTAAAAATATTTATCATTTTTCAGTAAGAGGTAAAACTTAGATGTCTCCATTAGCTACAAATATTTTCATAAGGTTTTATTGTGTTGAAAAATATGGAATTTCCTCCATTCATTATCAGCACAAATTTATCATGCTTCTTATTCCAATAAAAAAATTAGTAAATCAATAGACAATAATTTTGTATATGTTTTGTTAAGATATATATATATATATATATATATATATATATAAGGTGATGGAAAAGTCACTATTTAAAAAAAAAACAAAAAAACTAGAGCATTTAAAAGATATTAGTTCAAAGTCATCTCCAAAAGTCAACATAAATATAACGAAAAGAAAAAATTCTGGACCTTATTTTCATTCACAAAAGTTGTCCAATTTTTAAAATGGTCAGTGATGTTTTTCATGAAACATATATATATGTGTGTGTGTGTGTGTGTTGGGGGGGTCTCTTTGTTTAATGATATATCCTAGATTACACCACTTTACCCTTGACCCCTACCTTATAATATCATTAAACAAAGAGACCTCCGCCAACACACACATAGAGTGTGGTTTATACAAGTGTGGATATGATGGGATATGATCCTGAAGACATCTATGAAGCAAGAGTTGTGCTGATGATAATCCAATGCCTTGGATAGGGGTGTTTCTATATGGCAGGATTGCTTGTGCTGCCATGTCATTGTCCAAGGAATCCTGGTGTCCTGTGCAGTCCCTTATGAGTCTTTTTGCGGTATTGACTGCTAACTCTGCTCATCCATTAGATTGGGGATTGGCTACTGATGAAATTCTTTGTTTAACAGCCCAGTATTTTAGGAACTGTTGGAATGACTAAGCTGAGAAGGGTGGCCCACTGTCTGTGCTAAGTTCCTCAGGTGTGCTGTATACTTGGAATATTTCTCTGTAGATGGATATCAATCTGGAGGCAACTGCATGTCCCGGCTTGATATGGGACAACATAAAACAAATCTATGACAATTTGTTGAAAAGGCCATTCTGGTGTAGGTGTCATTTGGATTGGTTCATGTGGTATATTTGGGGCATTCCTTGAGCATGTAATGCAATTATTTCTGTTATTGCGAATTGAAGCATTCATTCCAGGCCAGTAGACTGACTCATTGGCACGTGTTTTCATGCCAACTACTCCTTGTTGAGCCAAATGTAGGGACTTTAATGTTTTTGCTCTGGAAGGTTAATATTACTATCCTCCAGTCCAGTAGTATTAGGCCATTATCATTGTTGAGGCAGTTACAAACTTCCCAGTATTCTCGTATTTTAGGCAGCGTTGCTTGACCACTGTTTGGAAAACCATTGTCTTGCTTAATAAGGGGTATTGTGTGTCTTTATGACCAGCAAAACAAATGCAGTCAAGAGAAGTTATGGCAGGGTAACCATCTAATTGGGATATGGATATGAGAGCTGTCAATCTTGTTGCTGCACAAATCTCATCAGATTCATCAGAGTCTATTGGGGAGGGTTCTATGGGGAATGTATCAAGTAAGCTTTGCACCATAGTGACTGGATTGCAGGAAATAGTGTCAGGGGACCTATGCCATTTTCCAGGGCAGTGTTGCATGGTGAAA
This sequence comes from Sepioteuthis lessoniana, assembly GCA_963585895.1. Classification (NCBI taxonomy): domain Eukaryota; kingdom Metazoa; phylum Mollusca; class Cephalopoda; order Myopsida; family Loliginidae; genus Sepioteuthis; species Sepioteuthis lessoniana. The sequence continues at coordinate 74,199,451 of OY757911.1, read as the reverse complement.
CGATATCTCCAGCTTTTTTCTTTGTGATAGATTGATGCATGCAATGCTGACATTTTGAGTGTCCTAGACACTTGTGCTTGGTCACACAGTGCTGCCTCATATACCTCAGCATGGTTGATGTTTTCCTCAAGGGTCTTTAATGGTCATTTTCTAATAAATCTACGTGGAGAGCATCATTTACTGTGCCTTTGATCAGCTGATCTTTGATATAGATATCAGATAAGTCGTGATTGCAAATGGGATGTGAAATCACAATCCTGTGCTGTACCTCTGAGGCGGAGGACTAATTACTGGACCGATTCACCTGGTCCTTGAGAAATTGAGGCAAAAGATAATCTATGAAGCATGGGGTTTGATTTTTATTTGACTAATGCCTCCAGCATGTCCATGAGTCTATTTGGTTCTTCAGAGAAAAATTTGGGGTATGTATTTATAATTGATGTTTGGACAGCCTCATTGGTGCAGTTGTATAACTGGATGTTAGTCTGTGCAGTGGGTATGTTTGTCATTTGTACAAACACCTCCCAGTCGATTCTAAACTTTTGGAATTGTTGTGATGTCATCCCTGAATGGAGCCATGGAAATTTGAGTTTGAGTTTGAGTTTTGTTTAACGGCATATCAACCCCTGTGGGTCATTTAATGCCAAAAAGGTTATTTTTAATTTCAGTCATTAAAATAGCGGTTCTATAGAGATGTTTGGTTATATCTTACTGAAAAAGTTGCTTTTTTTTAGAAAATTAAAAATGTTTTCAGGGTTTGTATTCTTAAAGATGTCCCTCAGGTTTCTTGCTTGATAGTATTTAGTGCGGATATGTTTAAGGTTGTTACAATTTAGAAGGATATGTTTGGTTGTGAGTTGTACTTTGCATGATAGGCACACTGGGGCATCCTCCCCTTTTAACAGGTGTGAATGAGTAATGTGGGTGTGCCCAATACGCAATCTGGCAAGTATTACTTCTTCTCTTCTGTTACTTCTGTAGCCTGTTGGCCACTCTCCGATAGCTTCTTGTATTTCATGGAGTTTGTTTTGGGTCTGATTGTCCCATGATTTCTGCCATTTGTCTGATATAAATTTCTTTATGGTTGGTTTTAGATCTGTATATGGGATTTTTGATTTGCACATATCAATTTGAAGAGCTTTTTTTGCAGCTTTGTCTGCTTTTTCATTTCCTTGGATGCCAATGTGACTTGGTATCCAGGTGAATATGATGCTATTATTTTTAGAGAGGGAGTTTAGTTTGTTTAAGAGCTTTGTAATCAAGGGGGATGATGTATCTCTGTTCTGTAGTGCTAGCAGGACTGATTTGGAGTCTGTGTATATGATAAATTTGGAAGCTTTATGATCTGCTATGATATTCATAGCTAGATCAATGGCTGTGGTTTCTGCACTGTAAATTGAAGCTTCATTAGGTAGGCGTTTTAGGGTTTCTTTTTTTTGAGAAATAGCAGCACAGCCTACTTTTTTTCCTTGTTTGGATCCGTCTGTATAGATGTGATAGTGATCTGGGAACTTATTTTGTATCTTTATGAGTTTCTCTTGATAAGTGATGGGGTGTGTTTTTATTTTGGGTAACTTAGCCAGTTCTAAGTTTATAGTTGGTTGCCTTATGGTCCATGGTGCCGTTTTGGAGAGTATGGTATGGTGTACTATTTTAGTGTTGATTTTGATTTCGTTGAGGAGGTCACTTATTCTTAAGCTAAAAGGTCTGATTTTTTTTGGGTTATTTTGATACAGGTTTTCATATTTTGTTTTGCCAGTATAGTCATAAGCAGGATTTTGTGGACGGGAGATGAGTTTGATGTAGTACTGTAGTGCTAATTTTTGTCTTCTTAAATAGAGAGGGGGTTCGTTTGCTTCTATGTATAGACTTTCCTTTGGGGAAGTATTAAAGGCTCCTAAAGTAAGGCGAAGTCCTTGGTGGTGTATTGTTTCCAGTCGTTGTAAGTAGGATTTTCTGGCTGCTCCGTATATGAAGCAGCCATAGTCAAGTTTTGATCTTATTAGAGATCTATATAGCTTGATAAGTGTCTTTCTATCAGCACCCCAGTCTGTGTGGGCTATGGCTCTCAATAGTTGCATGGCTTGATTGCATTTTATTCTTAGCTTTTTTATATGTGGGATAAAGGATAGTTTAGAGTCAAAGATAATGCCAAGGAATTTATGTTCATCTGTTATGGGTATTTCAGTGTTATTTAATGTAAGTTTAGGGTGGTTGTGCATCTTGTGGATTTGACAGAAGTGTACACATTTTGTTTTACTATTTGAAATTGTAAATCCATTTTCTGTGGTCCATTTTTCGATTTTATTTATGCATTGTTGTACTTTTCTTTCTATGGTTGTCATGTTTTTTGAATTATAGCAGATGAGGAAGTCATCTACATATAATGACCCTTTGATTTCTGGAGGGAGGCAGGATGTTATGCTGTTTATTTTTATTATAAATAGGGATACTGATAAAATACTGCCCTGAGGAACTCCCACCTCTTGTGGCTTCGAATCAGAGTATGTGCTGCCAATCAGTGTCCTGAAAGATCGGTCTTCAAGAAAGTTTTGGATGAAGATGGGAAGTCTACCTTGTAACCCAAAGTTTTTAAGGTCTTTGAGAATTCCGTATGGCCACGTTGTGTCATAGGCCTTTTCAAGATCAAAAAAGACTGCCACTAGGTGTTCCTTTTTTATGCATGTTTCTCTGATTAGAGTTTCTATATGAACCACCTGGTCCATTGTGCTTCTTTTTGTTCTGAAGCCTGCTTGTAGGTTTGAGAGCAGTTTATTTGATTCGAGAAACCATATTAGTCTTTGGTTTATCATCCTTTCTAAAGTTTTGCATGCACAACTAGTTAGGGCTATGGGCCTATAGCTGGTGGGATTTGTTGGGTCTTTTTGTTTTTTGAGGATGGGGATGATTGTAGCTTGCTTCCATAAAGTAGGGATATTGCCTGAGATCCAGATATTGTTATATATGTTTAGGAGATATTTCTGGGAAATTGAAGGTAATTCTTTAAGAAATGTGTAGTGGATTTCATCTGGACCAGCAGCTGAGTTATTGGATTTGGATAATGAATTTTGGAGTTCATCTAGGGTGAAAAGTTGGTTGTAGCATTTAGTATTGTCAGAGGTGAACTTTATTTTGTTCTTTTCTTCTTTGATTCTGATGGAGTTAAATTTGTTGGAATATTTTTTGGTAGATGATGCTTGGGCAAAGTTTTCTGCCATCAGATTAGCTATTTGTTTTTCATTCAAAGCTTTTGTGCTTCCTTGGGAGAGATGATTTATAGGAGTGTGGACAGTTTTATTTGATATTTTCTTTACAAAGTTCCAAATTGTTTTGGGATTAGTATTTGAGTTTATTTTTGCAGTGAAGTTTCTCCAGGAGGACCTTTTAGCTTCTTTAATTGTGCGTCTAGTTTTAGCTCTTTGTTGTCTATATTTGTCTAGATTTTCTGATGAAGGGTTGGTTTTAAATTTCCTGAGGATTCTTTGGCGTTCTCTGATCATAGTTTTGCACTCCTCCGTAAACCAGGGATTGTTATGTTTTGGGGATGTTGTAGTTTTAGGTATGGTTTTGTTTGCTATATTAATTAGGGTGTTTGTGAAATGTATTATAGGTTCTTCTTGGTTTATATTTGTTTCTGGGATTAGGGTGTCAAGGCATAGTTTTTTGTAGGCTTGCCAGTTTGCTTTTTTGAAATTCCATCGTGGGGTTTTTGAGACTGTTTGTGGGTCTGATTTTCCTGGTTTAGTATTTTCTATTATGATTGGAAAGTGGTCACTGCCGCAGGAATCTTCATATACCCTCCAGTTATATTCTATAAAGGTGGCTGGATCGCTGAGTGTTAGATCTATAGCAGAGAATGTACCTGAGGATGAGCTTAGGTGGGTTTGAGCTTTCCGATTGTGGAGACATAGGTTGTTGTTATTAATGATTTTTTCAAGGGTCTGACCTCTTTTGCTCGTTGTCCTGCTACCCCACAAAATGTTGTGGCTATTGAAATCTCCCATCAATATATATGGCTTAGGGAGTTGATTTATTAAGTTATTTAGCTGTTCTTCGTTTATAGGATCTTGAGGTGGAATGTATATAGAGCAGATAGTGGTGGTTTTGTGTAAAGTTGCTGAAATTGCTACTGCTTGTAGGGGGGTGCTGATGTTGATTTTGCTTTGGGGAATGTTTTTCCTTATTAGGATTGATACACCACCCGAAGCTCTTAGTCCCGTGTCATGTATATAGTCATATTGCTCATAATTTTTCCTGTTTGTTTTATCATTGCTTTTTTTGAATGTTTCTTGGAGACATATAATGGTAGGATTTTGTTCAGTTATTAACAGCTGGAGTTCGTTGTAATTTGCCTTGTAGCCACGACAGTTCCATTGGATTATCTTGTGGGTATTTTGGTATTTGGCCATAACTATTTATGCAGTGTGTGTCTTGGGTTTAGGGTGTACTATTTAATTTTTGTATTTTCGATTTTAGGTGTCGAGTCCATTTCGGTTTCCATACTTTCTATGTTTCTGGATTTATTTTTGGTTTTTGAAGGGGTGTGTTGAGTAGGTTTTTGTTTTTCTTCTTTTTCTCTGGTTCTTGAGGTTGATCGGTTTCTGTTTTTGATAGTTAGCGTTTCATTTTTTTGGCTAGAGGTTGAAGGGATGTTTTTTGATTTGTCAGTTGGAGTTAGTTGTACATTGGGTATAATGGTTTTAAGGGTTTTGATTAGTTCATGTAGGTCGTTTATTAAATTTGTTAATTCTTCTTCTATTTTTGTTGTTTTTATTTGTGTTTTTGCTTCGTTTTCTACTTGGTTTGAGGGAGTCCTGGTTACCTGAGAGAAAGTTAATTTGTTAAAGGGATTTTCTACGAGTCTTCTTGCTTCAGGGAAGGTAATGTTTTTGGTGATTTTCATTTTGATAATTTCCTTTTCCCTTTCCCAGATTTTGCAGTACTTTGAGTCTGCTCTATGATTCCCTTTGCAGTTGTTGCAGTTTAGACTGTTTTTGCAGGATTCCTCTATGTGATTTGGTTCCTGCTCTCCACATTTGACACACACTTGTTTTCTTGTGCAGTGCTGCTTCAAGTGTCCATATTTCTGGCAGTTATGACATCTTCTGGGATTTGGGATGTATGTCTCAACTTTCACCACTGTATAGCCTATTTTTATTTTTAAAGGGGGTTTTGGGTTATTAAAGGTTAGAATGTAGGTATTAGTTTCAATTATTTCGTTTTGTTTTTTGACTGTTATTCTTTTGATGTCTATTACATTTTGTTTTTTTAGTTCATTTTTAATTTCCATTATTGAGCATAATGATAGCTCTCCATTTCTTATCACCCCTTTAGAGGTGTTTAATCTCTCATGGGGGTAAGCTTTTATATCGATGTTGTGGATTTTTTTTTGCTTTAATATTATTTCGGCTTGTTTTTTTCCTGTCACCTCTATAAGGATGGTTCCATTCTTCAAGTTTTTTACGGTTTTGGGTGATATTAGAGCTGAAATACATTTTTCTATGATGAAGGGGGATATTTTTGTTAGCGGTAGTTTTTCTTTTGATTCTAGAATGATGAACCTTGGATATGGCTCATCATTGTCTGAATCACATTCAATATGGGGTCTTTTTGCTTGGGTTTTTGTTTTAACAGAAGCCATAAAAGTGTTGGATGAGTTTCACTGAACATGCTCCCCACCCACCTCGGAGCCCCATATGGGGATGTGCCTAGGGGGAAACCCATTCGCCTAGCAACACCAGGGCTACATGTTCAGTATACTCATGCTGGTGATAGACGAATTAATTTTTTGTCCCTGGGTTTTTGTTCCCAAGATAACTACTTCCCCAGGGACAGAAAGGACTACGAGTCTTTCCACAGCATGATTGACCCTACAGCCATCGTCCTCATTTAGATTTAAAAAAAAAAAAAAAAAAAAAAAAAAAAAACCTAAAAATCTAACAGAGTACTGTCATGACCAGCCGATTGATCGGATCGGGCCTCTCCGACCGCCCGTCTAGCCCAGTAAGGGCCAAAGTGGTGTGTTGCAAGAGACTTGACCACTCGATTTTCAGGCCAAGTACTGCTCAACCACCAGGATCCCGTCCTTAAGCATCACGGGTCGCCACCCACGGCCAACAGGTAGCCTCGTTGGGGGGGTTTTACCCCTCTGCAGAGGTGCAGTCAGCGTATTCTACAGCCCCAGCTGACAGGGCGAATGGAAATTTGACTGCAGGGTCCTTCGTATAGCTGTCTGATGTTAAAGGCTGCTCCTTCACTAGCTTAAGGATGGCTAGGGCATGTCCCACGGTTGTGACACCGAGTTCTTTGAGGACTTGCCAGTCTATCATGGTGAGGCTATCCTTGGTAATGCTTTCCACCACAAAAGTTTTAGCCTAAGTCCTGGCAGAGTCAGCTGGAATGCCAATTTTGGTAAGTGGCTCTTGTCAATCATTGGATCCTGTTCGCAGCGCCATGATGAATATTGGTTGAGTTGAGAGTGGTCTAACACACAAGTAGAAAATGATTCCCATTGCCATTTACTAGATGAATATATGGGTGAATAGACACCACTTATGCAGATGTGTTAGGCAGGTCATCCTCACACCATAGAACTCACTTAGCTGGCTTGCTTTTACCAAGAAGATTCAAGAAGGCAGCCAGGTTAGAAGGTGAGTCATTTGACTTCTACATTTAGTATGACTCAACCTGGGATTGAGCCCAGGTCTCTTGGGCCATTGGCAAACCCTCTACTCACTAGACCAATGTACATAGGTTATTTAATGCTTAAGTCATCCTTGTAGAAGAAGAGTGGCACTGTTTAACCCATTGCTGAGGGAATAAGTGGGGTTCATATCTTTCTCAATGGTATTATCTAAAAGAGAATGTAAATGTGACTCGAGTTCAAACTCACTCACTATGATGTTGCAGGCCAGCATGTTAACCTCAGGAACTGTTTCATGTATTAATATAAAACTATGTATTTGTGTACTAAAGTTTGTATGTCTTATGTATGAAACTAAACTTTATCTGGTAGTAAGACCTTCAGTTCTGGAGCTTTTAGAAGTATGAAGTAACCCTGTGTTGCCCTTGCTCTCAGGTCAACTCTCACCAATAATGGTAGTGCCTCTTAGGATCCCATTAAAGATATGTTTCTGATAAAGTTTTAAAAGATTTTGAACTACTTTGATACACTAGCTTTTAAAACTTTAATATTGCAACTCAGTATGAAGTATTTACCTGTTTAAAATGATTGTGAAGATACATTTCTGTAATTTATTTAACTGAAGACCATGATAGAGATTATATATTAGGTTTGACATGTATTTGACCTTTTCAAATGATTAGTTATATAATGGATGTTCAAGAGTAAAGCCTGTAAAAAGACCCAGAATTTGTCAAAAAGATGAAAGAGCAATATTATTATATACGAAGAGACTCATAAATTCATCAGAATTTTTCGTTCTTTCAAAGTATTTTTGAGTATTTTTCTTGGTATCATGGCATGATAAGCAGACAACTAATATAATCTTTTTTGACACTTTTAAAAAGGGTCACTGAGTTTGTTATATCCATTATTTAACTTTATCATCTAACAAATGCTCCAACAGTTTCATATCAAAGCTTGTCATATCATCAAGAAAAAATTTGCTCTTCTTACAAACTATCACTAATATTTTATCAAAAAGCATAAATATACCTCTTTTCAATAAATGTTTTTAAAAATTCAACAGCTCATTATTTTAATGAATTTACACTAAAATTGAACTATGCAAGTTTTCTTTTATAAACTGTTGCCAGTACTTCAAGTCTGTTTTCATGATATTTGTTTGGTATTCATAGACTGCATCAAAGAAGGCATGGGGTGTCCTCGTGGTGTAATGGTTAAAGCGATGGACTGCAAAATCATAGTAAGCAAGTTTGAACTCCAGTTGCATGATTACGTTCACTTTCGGACAAATACCCTTGGGAAAAAATGAACCCCCTTATCCTCCCAACTATGAGTTAAATAGTGCCACTACTGTTCTTCTAGAAGGGTGGATTTTGCATGATATAACCCAAGGGGTTGATATGCCATAAAACAAAGATGAAAGAAGGCATGTTCCTAGTTTTGCAGGTGAGATAAGTTATTCATTATTTCTTTTTTTGACAAGTATTTTCTTTTATTTTAATATTTTGTTACTTTTACTCTTATAATTGCTCTGTATAGAATAAAAAACAAATATTTGAAACATCATCAAGCCAAATGAATATTGAGCAACAATGACTGTGACTTTCAATTTAACTTGTAGATTGCAACTTCTAACAAGTATATTTTACATAAGACGCATCAGTAGAGAAGTGCAACCAGACAGTTTTCCCAAGAAATTATCAGTTTAACAAGTTGCTAAATTTCTCATCAACATCTTAGGCGATTCCATTGACTATAGCCTTTTTGTCTGTGACAGTTACTCTTTTGCCAGATTTTAGGTTCTTTTCTTCTTGTTTTTCTCTTTGAGTTTTCATGCTTGGGCTGATCATCTCCAACTTGAAAATCATTGGTCTAATGAGTCGAGTATTCGGCAATGGTTGAGGAGACTGGTTTTCAATCCCAGGTCTTGTCATACCAAAGACTCAAAAAATGGTTTTTGATGGCGCCTTGCTTAACACTCAGTATTATAAGGTAAGGATCAAGAATAAAGTGGAACAATCCAGGGAAAGGAGTAGTGTCCTCCCAACACCTTGGTGTAGTAGCTATTGAATAGGGAGCCTTCAGGTCACCCTTGACTATGTTCACCAACTTTACTTATTTGTTATATGTACCACTGAATGGATGAGTGTGGCACAAGGGCTTTTTCTTGGTGGGTCTGAGCATAGGGCAGTAGCCCAGACATGCCAAGGTTTGAGGAAGCCTTGGCACATCCATATCCCTAACCCAGCTTTTTATGGCTTCTACTTAGTACTGGCATGTGTCTTCTTTTTATGATAGCTGGTTCCTTTAGCTGTCAACTGTGATGGACCAAGTTATAAAACATTACCTGCTTGAAATGATAGGAATGATTTTCCTCACCTTAAAATTGAATTAGCTGACCTAAATTCATCAGCTATCAATTTTGACCAGTAAGAAAACACTGACATGATAACCAAGGTTGGTATTCAGGATTTTCTGTGTCAGCCCCATTCCAAGGCTATGTCTGGCAATTATCAACTTATCTCAATTTACTCTGGAGATCTTAGGTTGAAGCATGGGATGTATTAGTTTTTATGAAATCTATCTGGTTAACAGCAAACTTGGGTTGGATCCTTATGAACATTTTTTTTATTGGATCAGTTCACAGGAATTAATCAACCCTCTTAATTCCTTCTGAATTAGTCTCACCATTTAAAAAAAAATTTGATTCGCTCTTCACTCACATCTTCCTTCCACCCTTACTATGGATGTGTATCTCTATACTATACACAATTGGGTCCACTGTCATACCTCTGTAGGGATCAATGTGCCCGCTGCAATGAGGATAGGATCCTTACCCACTTTGTCATGCCAAAAGAGATTGCCAAATCATTATTTTAGTTATATTTAACCAGGCAAAATGTCATGTGTTTGATGTTCACTGAAAGCATACCCTTAATTTATCTTCTGTGCTACTTATTCATTACTGTAAATGGATAGTGTGAGTAAAAGTTGTGTTAGATAACTCACGTAAGCAAAGGAAAACACTAGTGGTGATTTTCTTCTGGATGGTAGGGAATAGAAAGCACAGAAATCTTGTTAAAAGCTCATCTTTCTCTTTCGAGGTTTGGGAGAGACGAATGACTTACTGGCAAATAATTTATCATAAAATAGATATATGCACCGAGTCTCTTCCTTCTAAGCTCAATCCCTCATAGGATATGGAGGAATGTGAGCTTTTTTACAACTGACTGCGGTTTTCAAGGTTGTTTCTTTGCTGCCTTCCCAGTAACTTTCTCTCAAAAAGGCTTTGATCTTTGAATCCTTAGATTCTGTGTCATCACTAATGTTACAAATCTCATTATTCCATGCTTTCTTAATGTCAAACAAAAATGTGAATCACTTTCTCATTTTTGATCACAAGTAATTGAGTAATTTTAACAGCATGTCAACCCATTGAGGACTATTAAATGCCAAGAGTTCAGAGAATTGTATTCATTACACATCCATATATACATTTTTAAGTAGTTCCTTTAGACTTTTTTTGACACTGTCCTATTGACTATAATATAATTTTTAAACACATTTGAATGATAGATGGGACCCTGACAGGTACTACAACTTGGGGTGAAAACAAAGTTAAGAGTAATGACAATGATGGGAAACTCTATACTCTCAAGAGTTGAAACCTCAACATCAGATCCAGTTTAGTGCTTCATTCAGAATACCACTTGGCAGTTGGTCTCACTCTTCTAAAGGAAAAACATTCTCAGCCCTATTGATAGGGATTTTGGAGGTCACAAGTTTGACCTCAAGCATCATTGGCAACTTACCTCATATTAGTAAATGTTTAGATTGAATAAAGTTGAAAATAAATACTAATTTGGATGGTGGAATAAAAAGTTTTTTATTACATTTTTAGTTGATGAATTATTGTTGTTTAATCATTATAATCATCATCCTCTGACTAGTATTTTCAAACATACTTATCTTCTAGTTGCTTTTTATCAAATTTACTAAAGCTATCAGTCTACATAGTGTAAAAATGTAATTTGGAGAAATTGGGAAAGAGTAAAGGAAAGGTTTCAAGGTTAGATATAATCTAGTAAGCTATAAAGCTTTTATAGCTCAGTAAGAACAGCTGGTCTATCTAACCTAGCTTCCATGAAACAAGATAGATACGAGTTCAAATCTCTCAAAGAACTTATTCTTTATTTCTGATCCACACAATTTACTTACTCTTGTAGATTGATAACCTGAGTAAATGTCATTAAAAAAAAACAAAAAACAACTAAAGATGAAAAAAAAAAGCTAGACTTTTTAATTTTCTATCCACTTTATAAGCTTATATGATTAGCATATTCCAGAAACAATATTATCCTTGTTGGAAATAAACGGCCAACTGGCAGGAGATTTACGTAAAACTTCCATAAAAAGATTAAATGGACCATCTTATGTAAACCTGGGAAGTAAATGGAGACAAAATATGTCAGTCCCTTAAGTAAAAAGATGATATGAAGAGAAACTGTTATAACTTTTGTGCAGTTCCTGGAAGATTTCAAGTTAAAAAAATACTAAATCATAAATAAAAACAATAGAGCCAAACTAAAAGTGGGCATTGGGTTTTTTTTTTTTTAAAAAAAAAAAACAAAACAAAAGAAAGAACAAAAGCAGAGGGAAGAAAAGAAAAAAAGTCTATCCACTGTAACACGTTCACATTACATACATAATTCGTCATATCAGTATCTGAATCACAAAAAGAAAAGTAACTAACAAAAGAAAAAAAAAAATATATATATATATATATATATATATATATATATATATATATATATATAAGAGAGAGACTGACCAAGAGAAAGAGATAGACCTAAACTATGTATATAGATAAATGTTGGATCATGTACACAGATTTATACATTCAACTAAATACACATGCATGCACACACTTGAGATACATCATGTCTTTATCTACATTAATAATTGTAAGGATTCTGTTCTTCATAGACAGCTAAATGGTTTAATGTAGAGCTTCTAAAATCGGTATGCATTTTTACACAAAATAACTCCTTGTTGCTTCTTAGTAAAAGTTGGTTCTCATTAAGCGTGGGTTTCTAAAAAAAAAAAAAAAAAAATCAATTGGAACACGTGTTGCTGCAAGACTTGAAAAAAAAAAAAAAAAAAAAAAAAAAAAAAAAAATGGGCTGAACTGAAATGACCAAATTTCAAGTGAAAAATATTAATGAATAGTCTTGAAATAATCCTATTACAGTGATGACAGGTAGGGGTGGATGGTAAGAAGGTCAAATGAATCCATGTTGTTAACCTTGATGAGGTTTAGAGGTATCTTTCTTTTTAGCTGGATATTTAAAATTACATAGAACTATTATTTGCTAATACAATGCAAATAAAAAACTTAAAATGATATATGGTGTACAGAAAAATATGAAAAGAGAACAAACATGTGATTATAAGTATATATGTAAATGGGAAAATCAAAAAATGTAAAAAAGAAGATTTCAATGAAGACAAGTAAAAGAAAATCAGTCAATTTATCAAATACTATATGTCCTCTTTTCTATGACGAAGTTAAGATAAAAGAAATTCTTACTCTCATCCCATTTTCTTTGATATAAGATCGTCCCTAGTGGTCTTAGATGGTCAAGAGCATGACAAGCCTTAGATGGTCAAGAGCATGACAAGCCAAAAATAAAAGAAATAAGGCCTGTTCCATTAGCATTTTCAGTGGGAGATATCTAGACGTTCAATTGGGCCAAATTTGAATAAACAGAAAAGGTCAGAGATAGCACCCTTTCACTGACATACCTATCTTCATATGCAACTGCCTGCAATTATTTTGATGCAGTACCTTTATGACCTTCAATAGAACCAATTGATGAGAAATTTGGATAATCCATACATTTGCCTTTTCCTCTTACAAAGAGACAGGGAGAACTGAACCAGAACGTGGGCTGGTTGACAGGATGAGACACCATTAGCAACCTGCCAAAGAAAAGAGACTTTCTTGCATTCTTTCCACAGAAGAATAGGTGAGGATTAATAAAAAAAAATAAATAAATAAATAAAAAGTGATAAATTCAAAAGTAAGTTTCCCAGAAGCCCTCTGAGAGGAAGCAAGAATGGCACATGCCTAAAGAAAGGAGCTTCCAGGCACTGAAGAGAAATTCTGCCACTTAAGCTGTTACCACTGACATTGAAAGGACCCCTTTCTCTTGGCTACTGGCAGAGTAACACATGTGAATCTTGGACTTGGCAGTATGTTGTGTTGTGTTAGTGGTTGCCTCTGTTAAAACACCCACAGGATAAAAGATGAACTTCAAACTTTTACCACCAAAAAAGAAATATATTTCATCACCTTGTCTGGGAAATGGGACCGATTCTGATGATCCAAAAAGCGTTTCTCATCGTTGAATGTTCATGAACCCTAAATAGTTAAAAAGTATTAAAAAAGTGTGTGTGTGTGTGTATATATATATATATATATATATATATATATATATATATATAAATTAAGATCTTCTTGTAGGTACAAAATTTAAATAACGTTTTTAAGAGTGTGTGCATAACAATATTTTTAAATCCTGAAAAAGGAGACCATTTGTTAGAGCAAATTCTCTTTAGAGAATTATATCAGTGAAAACAAAGTTTACATGAGATATATCCTAACGTAGGATATGGGCCATCAAAAAAACCTGGAAGTAATTAATTTCTGAGTTGCTATGAATTTTTAATTTAAATTACAGTGTTTCAATGTTACAGAATTTGATTCTTGAAGATATCTAACTTTGTTTTTATTATGTTTCACTAAAAATTTTAAAATGCAGTTATTTTTAGTTTAGATGAACATTAAGTTTTTGTAAAAAAAAAAATACAAGGGGTGAATTTACTCATATAGATGATACAGAATCTTGGCTCCAGACCCCCGAAGAAATCTTACAGATACTGTAAAATCCATTGGGTATAAGCAGCTTTTTGATCATGCAATAGGGCAAAAACTTTTTATGGTATGTTGTCTTAATTTTTTAGTTCATCCGTATATATAAGTATATATACGTTTATACTTTTACCATCCCCAGAGGGTGAATATAACGGATACCAGTTACAGTGGCCTGGATCTGTTTGTAATAAACTGGATTCAGCAAATGCATTCTTTATGATCAAGTGCTAGACTGGGAAGGAGTTTGAAATGAAAGTTTTCCTTTTGTTGCAGTTACTAATGCTTGAGAATCCTGTCTCTCCTTTTTGCTAGAGTTTGTCTGGCTATAGCTGAAGAGTAGGGAAACAGTAGTTTGGTTTGGTTTTATGGCATATCAACCATTGAAGGTTATTTAATGCCAAATCCATTTTTATACAAATAAACAGTTCTATTTGAAACAATTGATGCATAAGTACAGTTTTTGTTTACACTCATTTAAATATCAAAACAGTTCTATTTAAAACAATTCAGTTTAGCATAAGACACAGTTTTGTTCTATTTGACCAAAATATTTGATAGGTAGGATCTTATCAGGTATTACCAGAGTGGACCCGGGAGTGATGGCAATGAAGCTCTGGCATTACTGAAGCCTTACTATCAGATTGTTTTGTGTCATATCCAGGACACTCACTGGGTGAGTCTTACCCCTCTGCAGAGATGCAGTCAGTGGATTCTGCAGCCCAAGTCAACTGGGCCAGGAACGCAACGAGTTGAATTGATTGAACAACTCTTGAAATGATAGACTTCTCAAAAGTATAGACTTACAACAGGTTAGGTGAAGATTCAACTCACCGCAGGTTATGACAGTAAAGAATTTCATAGTAAGGATGGTAAGATTGTAAGTATTTCTATCAATGTCAAGTTAAGGTGAACTGCTGGATATAATACTGAAAAGTCCGAGACACAGTCGGCAAGCACAGAAATGTCAAAAATCTCCGTTAATGGATTAATGAACAAAAACATGATTATGTATGGTTTTACCTAACATCTTTACCATGAGTAAGATGTCTCACAGTCAATTTTCAAGTGGAGTAAAGTTGGTTTAAATTCAGACTATTTTTCTTCTGCCTTACCAAGACTAAAGAATGTTGTCTGGCCTCCTATTTACTCATAGTAGTGGGAAGAATACATAGATTCATACCTTTCTCAAGCAAGTCAAATGCAAATTGCATTGTCCGAGATTTTATCTGTTTAGCAACTTTAATTATTCTGATAATGTAATGCTATGGGACCAGATATAATGAAGTAACACAACATACACAGATATTACTAAAAGTTCTTATCCTATGAGATTTAAAATGAATTGACGTTACATTTCGTAAGTGGACACCATTGTTTCTAATATGCAAGTTTATTTTCTGACTGCGAAATTCAAAATCGGCATCACCAAAACGAGAGAAAAAGAGAAAGATATTAGTTGTTTCACAGAAATGCTAAAAGCCTCATTCGTGGGAGATAAACAATCAAAGCACCGATTTCACTTTCTTTGTCATGAACAAACCTGGTTCTCAAGGGTCTGCTTGCTTCTCTGGACCAGAACCTGTCTAACCAACTGCGATTGTTTACTTCTGACTTGACTCTGAACTGCGACCATTTGACTTTTTGCATTCGACTTACACTTTAATCCAAAATCCAAATAAAATAATTAACTAATATAATTACCATCCTTAGTTATATAACAACAATAACAATTACACACAAGTATGCATGTGTGTGTGTGTGTGTGTGCATGAGACCCAGTATGTAAGAGTATGTATTTTCCTCTGATTGTGTGTGTGTGTGTGTGTGTGTTAAGTTTCAGCTCAACAGAATTGTGATTTCTCTTTAAAAGCTTCAGTCATTCAATTGATATAATGCATGTTCGTACAATGAATGCATATAAAAACTAATTTGAATAGGCATCACCAGAGAGTGACAAACTCAACCAAAACCACACAAATTGAAAATAATTATTCCCAATCAAAACTATGAAAAGTTTAATATTTGGTTTTTTAAAATCAACTTGAATTCCATTAATATCAAAGTCAAAATTGCAATCAGTATTTGCACCAAACTTACATCTATTTGTTAGAAGAAAAAATGCTTCCTATTTCAAAGGTTATAAAGTCTCTTTAACTAAAAACATTTAATGGAAAATAATGATCTTCATTTTCATCAGTAACAATATGTGGTAGCTATTATCACAAAGGAAATTGTTATCAAAAGAATTAATTATCAGAATATTTCTTTTACAGTTTTGTTATACTATTTGAATATTCAGATAATAGTGCAACAAGGAGTTCAAGTTTTTGAGATCTGTAAGAACTGTCTTCAGTACAGGTATTTGTTTTTGGAATACAAATTACAAGATCATTACATAACTTCTTCCTTTAAATTGGGTTATTCTATATATTCCTCTGTATGGCTTGGAGAAAAATCATACCTTTAATTCAAATAACTTAATCTAGTTTGATTAAGATACATCTTATTAAGGCTGAATTTTCAGCTATTAAATCAAGAATGATTTGCAACTTATCTATTATTTTATTTACTGCTAAACAGAAAACCTAATTTATTTTGCGTGGGACAAAATCAAAGGTGTGGACGTTGTTGGGAGCATAAATCACATGACTTTCCTGACCGATAGGTTCTGGAGACTAATTAGTTTACTGATGTCCTCCATCTTTGTTTTAGGAACAAGTGAATCAGTATCCTACTTTCCAGAATTTTCCTGCATCACAGCCATTCCAAAAATATAGGAGTGTAAATCCTTTAAGATAAAGACAGATCAGACTTGAACACATGGAAGAAGCGTGTAAAGAGATTATACAGTTGTAGTAAAACGACTGACTAAGATCTTGTCTCCACAGACTTAAGAGATAAGAAAATACAAACAATAAAAACATTTAAGACTCAAGCAAAAAAGATGCTTTTGCCTTCCTATATTAACTTTCCTTCTGCACAGATGATCAACCACAACAGAAGCAGCAAACATCCATTCTGTGTGATTGGCAACAAATCCTGATTATTGCTCAAAGTCATTTCATCAAGTTTCCACAACTGTTAAACATTTTCAAAGTCCCATATCCTGAAAGTGCCTTCATAGCAATGGACAATTTTTTTCTCTTACATATAAATGGATGTGTGGATTTGTACAAATAAAAGCCCTGAGGTACATAACTTCATTAAAGTTTTTGAGACTACCTGTCTTGTCAGCCAAAGTATTTCTACTAATGATTACTATATGGTTAAAAAATGATGGTGCCTGGGACATCTAAAAGCCAAAATTTACCACCAACATTATGGCTCTAACGTCCTAAAAAAAAAAAAAAAAAAAAAAAAAAAAATTCTTTTTAAATTGAATTTTAATCATCATCATCATCATATCGTGCTGGCAGCACGGATATCCCTGACCCTCTTTCTCCACTCTTCCCTATCGTTCATCGCCCTAGGCAGGTCTTCAGGACAACAACCTGTATCCTCACATAGCTGCTGAATGTACGTTCGTGCTGGTCGTCCTGCTTTTGCGCGGCCGTGTGTGGGGATCCATAAGAGTACATCTCTTATGAGTTCATCTCTGCTTCTCCAGCAATGTCCTGCATGTCTGGTTCGCCTAACTTGAATAGTTTTCGTGATAGGGGGCAGGTGGCCGTACAGTTGGTGTCTTGTTGGGTGTTGCCGCCAGGACTTGTTGAGGATTGCACGCAGCATTCTTGTGTAATTGCCATCTAGTTTCTTCTCCAGCCGTTTTGTTAGCGTCCATGTAGTGCATCCATATAGCAGTATCGATGTGACCGCTGCCTGGAAGAAACTGCGTTTCATTTTATCGGTTAGGTCTGACTTCCATATAGTCGATTCACATAATGGCCAAGAAACAAGGATCTGTTTCATTCCACATGGACAGGGATATTTCATCCCCAACATACCTTAGATGCACTGAACATGACACTACACAATATTATTTGATTTGGTTTGGTATATCAGTCCTTGGGGTTATTTAATGCCAAATCTTGTTTATATATATATATATATATATTTGTAAGTAAATAGCTTGTAATTAACTTTATTTATATACAAGCTTTTAGAGCTCTCTTGTTTAAACACAGTTAAAGGGTTTCAAGTATTCCTATTTATCGTTAATAATTCTGTATATCAAGTATTCCTATCTAATACAAACAATTCGATCATAACTATATGGTGTCAAATGACTAATGATAATTATCCTTAGTTAATGATTGAACTGTCCTATTTGACCCATAGATAAGACTAACAGGTATAAACTATGGTCAGAATGGACCTGGGAGAAAGGATACTCCACATTCCTCCAAACCCCAGATTGGTTAGTTGGTTGTGCAGATAAATTAATTTCAAACCCTGTTTATAAAGTCATTTAGTAAATATAGGTATTGTAGGTAACAGTTTTAAAGGAGCCAGTGGTCATTTGTTTGTTGACAGTTAAATTATTTCAAGTATTGAATGTAACGCTAAAAATTTCATTTAATATCAGTCATTTGTTTGCACACCGTTAAATGGTTATATACATGATTTATAAATGATTAGTATGTTGGTAATTCTACTTTTTTAAAAGTCTGAGGTAATTTGTTTCCACATGGAAGTCGGACCTAACAGATAAAATGAAACGCAGTTTCTTCCAGGCAGCGGTTGTGTCGATACTGCTATACGGATGCACCACATGGACGCTTACGAAGCGGCTGGAGAGGAGGCTGGACGGAAATTACACAAGAATGTTGAGAGCAGTATTAAACAAGTCCTGGCGACAACACCCCACGAGACTCCAACTATACGGACACTTGCCCCCCATCACAAAAACTATACAAGTTCGACGAACCAGACATGCAGGACACTGCTGGAGAAGCAAGGACGAGCTCATAAGCGATGTACTCCTGTGGACCCCCACTCATGGATGTGCAAGAGTGGGACGACCAGCACGAACTTACATACAGCAGCTATGTGAGGACACGGGTTGTAATTCTGAAGACCTGCCGGAGGCGATGAATGATAGGGAGAAATGGCGAGAGACGGTCAGGGATATCCGCGCAGGCGGCGCGACATGATGATGATGATGATGATTGTTTGAACACATTTTAATGGTTTCAAGTATTGCTGTAAAATACAAATAATTCTATTAAATATTAATCATTTGTTTGCACACCGTGAAGATGTTACAAGTACTACTATTTAACATTAGTAATTCTATTCAACACTATACATTCATTTGCACACAGTCAAATGATTTTAAGTATTGCTATGTGTTGTGATATTATGATGTGAGGATGGTTATGGATTTAAATGAAGATGAGATGAGACTGGAGTGAATAGGTTTTATTGTCTCAGACTACCAACTGGGTGCGAGAGGAGGAGGATAGAATGGGGCTGCTACTACTAATAATACAACATCCCCTTCTCTATTGAAGGAGAAGTACACTGGGTTGTAATGGACTGGAAACAGTCTATGGGGAAAGGTGGGTGAGGATAGTTCATTGGTTCTATGTCACAGGTCAAGTCTCTGTATGGTTTTGCTTACCCTGCTGGATCTACAAGGTTTGACAGGTGTGGACGGAATTGGTGGATGGATGCTTGGGGTGGTTGATAGGTGACCACCGGCTGGCCTTGGGCCCTGTGTTAGGATACTGGTGTGAAGGTAAAGAAGTTGGTGTGTGCTGCAACACATTTTCAGTTGATGCTGGCACTCTGTGTTGTCTGCCCTGCCCTTTGTTGGCCTTAATGACTGCCAGTTTCTGTGATGGATTACACCACTGGCAAGTTTTACCAGGTATGACTTTGGTTCTGCAGCAATCTGCACAATCTTTCCTGGTTCCCAGAGCCTGGTTCTTTTGTCTTGAACTGTGGGTGTTGATAGCTATTCTTTCAGTCATACCATTTCTTAGTTTCTTCTTTGCTCTTCTCCAACTCTACCTTTGCTTGTTCATCCCCTAGTTGTTGTTTTGAGACCAGTGGGGTCCTCATGGGTCTTCCATTCAGTAACTCTGCCGGGGAATTGATTCGGGCTGATCACCGTGTGGCCCTGTAAGCCATCATTGTCTGTGGTCATCTCTTGCGCTTTAATCAACAGCCTCTTACAGATACCCACCATCCTCTCTGCCAATCCATTAGATTAGGGATGGGTGTGATGACGAGGTAGTGTGCCTGAAGTTGTAAGAATTGGCAAAGTTTGCAAACTCTGTACTGGAATACTGTGGCCCATTGTTGCTGTATACTACCTCCAGAATGCCTTGTTCTTCGAAGAGGAGTTTCATTTGTCGAATTATTGCGGCTGATGTGATCAAGTGGAGGTGCCATATGAAGGGACTATGGCTGTAATGGTCTACCACTAGTAAGAATTCCTTATCTTCTATGGTAAAGATGTCTGTACTGACATACTGCCATGGTTAGGTAGGGGTCTCATACTGGTGTAGAGTCTCTGATGGGATTCTGAGTTGGTACTTCTGGCATGTGGAACAGTTTCCGATTAGTTCCTCTATGTCCTTATTGATACCAACCCAGAAAACTGCTGTTCAGGCCAGTAAACGTGTTTTTCTACCCCCTGGTGGGATGAATGTAGTTGTTATAGAATGTCCAGTTGGAGTGAGAGGGGTATAATGATTTTGTTGCCTTTAAGGAGTATCCCATCTTGGAGCCCAATTTCGTCCCTATAGTTCCAGAAAACTTGTACATTAGGGTGGCAGTTGGATCAGTTGGCTGGCAATCCAGACATAATGGTGTTGGTGAGCTCTTTCAGAACTGGGTCTTTGGATGTTTCTACCTTGATATCTTGTAGGCAAGTTGGGAATGCCTTGAGGTTTGTGTTAAGTAGGCCGATGTGGGTGTCTACAACACTGATTGGTCCCCCTGGGCATGGTGACACCCTGGACATGCAGTCAGCTATCGGGATGGATTTTCCTGGATTCTATTTGACTGTGATGTCATCGCCTTGGATTTTAAGTAACATTCTTGCTAACCTTGGTGGTGCATTAGCAAGATTCTTTAAGGCTATTGATTCTTGCGGTTTGTGATCTGTTTGTATTGTCACCATTTGGCTCCATATATAGAGATGGAATTTTTCTAATCCAAAAACCACTGCTAACATTTCACGTTCTATGTTGAAGTATCTTGTCTCTAGCCGTGATAGGGTTTTGCTTGCTAGAGCAACTGGCATTCCATTTTAGATGAGTGCTGCACCTAATCCGGCTGAGGATGCATCTACTTGTATATTGATTGGTGCTTTCAGGTCAAAATATTTAAGCACAATTGCTTTTCCTATTTCCTCTTTGATACTGTTGAATACTATCTGTTACTGTTCAGTCCAGATGAACCGTGTTTTTGTTGACAGAAGGTCTCAGAGTAGCTTAGTCAGCATTGCTAGTTGTGACGAAAATTTAAGTAATTTGCTTGCTCCAGGAAGCTCGCTAGTTATTTTTCGTCTTTTGGTGGCTTCATCTTCTTTGGGTCTGGTTTCACTCCATCCCTTGTTATGATATGACCAAAGAACGAGATTTCTTGTGTATGGACCACTAATTTGTCAGGGTTGAACTTGCAATTCTTAGACTGAGCTCTTTCTAAGAGTTCCTCGAGTGCCTTGTCATGGTCACTGCCATCCTCCTCATATCCAACAATAACGGTGTCATCAGATATTGAGAGGACATTCTTGATGTTCCTAAAGGTCTCAAACATAGCTTGCTGAAATTCGTCTTGGGGACTCTTGACTCCCATTGGGAAGCGCTTAAACATATAGTGTCCCTCTAAGATGATGAATGTAGTTAGCTCTCTTGATCTTTCATCCAGTTTCATGTTCCAGTAGCCAAATTTCACATCAACTATTGAGACCAATTTTGCTCCATGAAGTCTGGAGCTGATTTCCTCAAATGTTGGTGTAACAAAGTGTAGCCGCAACACTGCCTTGTTTAAATCCTTGGGGTCCAAGCATAGCCTGACAGATCCATTGTTTTTATCTTATGCATACAAAAGAGTTGACCCAGGATGTCGGTTTGGTTATGGGAGTTATGTCCTGGTCTACAAGGGACTCTAGCTCTGCTTTGAATTTCTCTTTCAAGACTATTGGTACCCGATGAGGTGGGTGTATTACTGGGGGTACTGACTGGTCAATCTTAATGCTGTACTTCCCTGGTAGGCACCCGATGCCTTTGAACACATTAGCAAATTCTTTGAGTGTGTGCTCTCTTTCTTTTACGTCAGTCCTGGCTTTGGTTGCATTGTTGCCATTGAACTGGTGTGATGTTGTTCAGCAATCTTGGTCCCTATTGTAAAATTAAGGGTCACTAGTCCCAGTTTCCTTGAGGTCTGCAGGTCAAGTTGTGTGGTTCCTTTGCTTTTCACCATGTAGAAGTTGGTGCTTGTAAATTAATCGCCATATCTGACCCCTAGGTGACACACGCCAACTTGGTTGATTGGGACGCCCCTGTGTCTACCTTTGCGTTTATTTCTATTTGGGACATTTTGTTCCCTACTCACAATTCTGCAGATGCCTCTCTTGCGTCTGCTGGGGTATGGGATTTTGCTATTTTTGGTCCAGATATAGCATGGAAGTATGCCTCTGTGGGTGAGTGGTTGTCTTCCTCATCGTTGGGTGTTATATTGTGGGTGTTTCTATTTCTTGGGGTTTTTGTTGATCTTGGAGGCCCATCTCTTTTACGAGTAGAGGCTTTCATGTCTCTGGTGCGGCAAGCGACTGCAAAATGCCCTGTCCTCCGGCACTTCCCACAGGTTTTTCCCTTTGCTGAGCATTCGCCTCTGTAATGGCCTTTCCCACAAAAGTAGCAGTTGTTATAGTACTCTCTCCCAGCCTTTATTGCATGGGCATCTAGTGTTTTTTCCTTGGGAATCTGTGGGGTGTGTTTTGTATTGCTTCCACCTGCTTCACTGTTGCCTCTTCTGTCTTGGCAACATGTAGGGCTTCCGCGATGCTGAAGTTATTTCCTTCCTTGAGTAAGGACTCTTGTGTGGACTTAAGGTTTAAGCCAAAAATGAAAAGGTCGACAAGAAGGGTTTTCTCGACAGGTGGATCATACTCGTACTGCTTCATAATTTGCCTTAACCTCTTCAGAAATAAGTGGGCTGGTTTGTCAGGATGTTGCTGGCATTGTAAGAGCTAGTATCTCGAGACGCAAAAGTTTGACCTCGGCTCTATTATGGGGATCTTTATAAGCCCTGAAAAGCCCAGTTTATTCCTACGTTTTGTAAAAGAATAAACTGTACTTCAACCACAGTAGGGTGGCAGCTTTTAAAGAAAAGGAGATGAACGACTTTTAGTGTAACAAAATTTATACACAACAAACAGGGTTTTACACCAAATGGAACAAACAACGAATATGTAAGAGTTCAAAAAAGAGTTCAATGTTCTGATAGGTGGTAGGTGTATAAGAGTAAGGTTTTTTAAGGTTTGTTATAAGGAAGTTGCAGATAAAATGCCTGCTGGAACTTAGCTGTGATCTTGGTTCCTTTTAACTCAGCATGTGCATTCATCATTCTTGGCTCCTGGCTGGTGTTGAAGGTACCAAATACGTTTGCCGTCAAGTGCTGCTATGAATGGACCTGTTGTTAACAGTGGTGGGAGTGGAAAAAAAGAGGAATCTTCAGTTAAAGCTCTTTTTATAGTGGACACCACGTGACCCCAAGGGGCTGCTGATATTCGGTGAAACAGGATCACCAGTTCCTTAACAAATTTCCACACTATATATGCATGAAATTTTTTAATTTAGTTTTCTATGTTACATGCTTCACTTGCCTCAAATTCAAATGTGTCACTTAAGTCTTGGCCTTCAATCCCTGACCATAGCAACAGATAATCTACTTTTACTTCCCCACTGACGCCCTTAAGTGGCCCTTTAAAATGCAAGATAACCTCTCGGACAATTCTGTCAAAAGATTTTGGTAAATAGGTACTTTGCCAATCCATAGGGGGAGTGGGTATTTGGCAGGCCATTGTTAAAGGGAATTAGTGATTAACACCCTTGGATAAAATTTATTTTTTAACAAGGGGGTCGGTGATTAATATTGATTCACAAATTGACTCAACGGCGTATGGTATTTGTTTATAATGAGAGGCAGTGCAATAATTTGCTTGTGTTGTTTGATTTTGTAATAATAATAATGATAACAATATAGTAATGAGTTGCCAACCTTGTACGTTCTTGACACCTATTAATTTGATAGTTTCCACCTTGTTTTTAAATGTATTGTCTCTGTCTGTAACTTTGTAGATTTGTTTACTATTGGAGTTCTGGGGTTGACGCTTGTCTTTCATAGTGTTCACTTCATACCATGATTAATACAATATGGTTTGAATTCCTGGTAGTGCTCCCATGTGTGTAAACTGTTTGACGGCTTGATTTTTTTTGTTTTCTTCTGTCAGTTTGTTTGAATTTCTGCTATAACCGTAGTTGACTGTCAGTTATTTTGCAACCACTTCTATGTTGTGATTTTATGATGTGCGGATGGTTATGGATTTAAATGAAGAAGAGATGAGACTGGAGTGAATAGGTTTTATTATCTCAGACTACAAATTGGAACTGCTTCACAGTGAGCCTGTAACTGGAAGGAGGGATATGAAAGAGGAGGACGGAATGGGGCTGCCACTACTAATAATATAACACTATGTAATGTCAATAAGTCAATTTCTGCACACAGTTAAAGGGTTTCAAGCATTGCTATTCAACACAATTCCAGTCAACATTACTCACATGTTTTCACTCAGTAAAATTGTTTCAAGTATTGTTATGTAATACTAACAATTCAATTTATCAGCAATTTGTTAGCACACAGTTAAATGGTCAAACAGTTCTATTTAACCCATAGATGGGACCCTATCAGGTCAAAGTGAACCTGGAGTTATGGCATGAATGAGTACTCCACATTGTGGAGTGTCGCCTTCAGATAGTTTAGTGTCATATCCAGGGCATTCATTGGAGGTGGGCCTTACCCCTCAGTTAAGATGTAATCAGTGTATTCTACAACCCCAGCCGACTAGGGGCATCTGTCTGAGGTTACTAAGCAAAGCATAAATTTCAATAAATCAAATTTGATTGTGAGAAAAGTTGCCAAATGTTAAACAATCAATTTTGATGCCTAAAAATTAAACTGAGTTTCGGTAGTATTGATGTTTTATTGAAGTTATTTGATCTATTCTAAAATCTGCTGTCTGAAGTTATTAGGCAAAAACAAAATAATTACATTTTACTTTAATAAAAGTAATAAAATCATCAAGAATTGATCAACACTTAAAATAAAACATAAGTCTTTTAATATTGTAACCCTTCTTCATGACAGCCAGTAATCTATTATCCATTGGTTTCTTTTTACTTCAGTTGGTTCAATTTCCAACAGGGTTGTTTTAATTACTTCCCATAGGTCTACTTAGCTGTCATATATATTGTTTGCCACCTTCATATTACTTCATCTTCCCAATTGACCATAGATTTTCAATCAGATTCAAATCAGAATTTGTTGGTATCTATTCCATTATATTTTCTCTTATAAAACTTTTATGCTCAAAGAATTTATGGGTTAGCTTAGATACATAAGAAAGAATATTGTTGTGTATAGATATACAGTTCATTTTGAAACTGTGAGACTAGGACTTGTACCATGCAAAGAAAGTCTTGTCCATAAAAATCATAAAAGTTAGCACTGTTCCGTTAAACTTCAAGTGATCTAATAATGCTTTGGTCATTACTTCCAGCCCATTTCATGTTATCTCGTTGTTGCCTTCTTTTACCCATAGGTACATCTGAATGGGATAAAATCCATCCTTTGACCTATAGATCAGGTCCATTATATGTCAACTGAGATTTGTCCATGAAAATTACTAAAAAAAAAAAAAAAAAAAAAAAGTCAATTAAAAGACTTTTCTACAGAAACTTCTTCATTTCTTCTTTTGCCTCTCATTTCTTTGTATTCTCTTCTCTATTGGGCTCTGGCAAGAAGTACCGAGTTGTTTCTATATTCATTCTTGAGAAAACTAAATTTCTTCAACAGACAGTTTTCAATAAAATAACATCCTTGACATACTCTACCCATATTCAAACCTAAACATATATATATTTCAACTTTAATGAGAGAATTTTACAAATTTTATTGGTTACGTTTAAAACAGAAACCTGCTTAGAATTCTGACTACTCTTCATATTCCTCAAGCCTTAGTAAATTCAAGTTCTGCATGAGTTTGTTTTCTATGAGCTAATGCCCTCGAGAAAAGAATGATCCTTCACTTCTAACTTGTGAGTAAATAGTAGGGTAGACTGGACTCTTTAGCCTTGTTAAACCAACTAAGCCTTCACAACTCAAAATAAATCACATGTAGATAGTCTAATCATTTACATTTCCCTGAACTGTTCGATTCTTGTACATCAAGATTGATGTAAGTGTCTCGTATATATCAATGTTGAAGGGTCTATGCATGCTATGTACTGGATGCCGTACATATTTTCTGGGATAAATAATTTTGTGCAATATAAGATTATTCATAATTTCCACTATCTTTTTTCTACTTGTATTTTTTGTATTTCTTATTTCTTCATATAACTGTGACTAGCAATATTTAGAATGTAAATACAAGAAAATGCCAGTTGGTTTAGTGAAACATGTAAAAGCAATAAATTTAGTAGCTTCCGTATTATCTTTTTATAGGGAGTATGAGAGACAGAACATAAGACTGAGTGAGTGAAAGAAAGAGTTACAGAAATGCAAAAATATTTTTGCTTGCATTCAGGTCAAAAAAGGTCATGGCCTGAGTCTTCCCAATTTCATTATACCCTTCGAATGGGGTGCATGAAAAAGAGAGACAGGACATGATAGTAAGTGGGAGAAAGAGGGTCAAAGGAATACAAGAACATTTTTATTTGTGTTGTAGTCATGTTTAGAAAAGGATGTGACTTTAATCTTCCTTGGGTGCATGAGGAAAAAAATTATAAAGTGGGTGGGTAGAGGTCACAGAGAAAAAGCTACCCACTGAAAAAAAAATAGAAATTCTTTTGCTTGCTTTCCAGCCATATTAAGCTAGCAGGTGCTCTCAACCAAAGTGATGTTTTTATTGGCTTTGCAGATTAAAAAACTAAGATAAATAAATATCAAAGACTTGCCAATTCAAAGAACTAATAGACAGATTTTGATTGAAGCAATTGTTTATGTTGAGCAAAGATTTAAAACAATGAGAGAGTTCAGATTTGTTGAATAGTTCAGTCTGAAGCTTTTTCACGCTAATAAAAAAAAATCTGATGGAATTGTTTTCAAGTTTGAATGTATATAAAACATATTCGATTTGAATATATTGAAATGCCAGCTAAAATCAGTTTATACTGCAAATTTTACAAAGCAAATATCAAGCACTCAAAAAAAAAAAAATCACTGAGATAATATAAGTAAGTAAAGTTGGCGACCGTGGTCGAGGGCAACCAGAAGGCTCCCTTTTCAATAGCTACTACACCAAAGTGTAGGGGAGGGCGCTACTCCTTTCCCTGGATTGCTCCACTTTACACTCGTACGTACCTTATATTACTGAATGTTAAGCAAGGAAGTATCAAGTCTTTGGTAAGACGGGACCTGGGATTGAACCCAGATCTCCTGGATCATTGACGAACACTCTACCCACTGGGCCAATGAGCTCTGGAAGAAGGAACCAAATTATGTTTGATTCTGACCATATATGCCATATCTGCTTCTTGTGAGAGATAATCTTTATCATTAAAGTTTGTAAATAATTATATATGATATTCTCAAAGTAGAGAGTGATTACATAATAAAAGACCGTTGAAGAAGATGAAGATAGATTGTGGTTGCTGATACTTTTTGCAACAAAGTGATTGATGAATTTGCCACAAAGAAACAAAGAATTGAATTGATTAACAAATAAATTTTAATTACTTAAAATTTGTAGATTTTATAATTTTCTCCACTTACCAATAATGGTCATCATCATTATCACCAGAGTATTACTCATATTCACAGTAAGCAAGTTCAAACTCAAGTTGTGCTATTTTGTTCAAAGGTATGAACCCTCTCATCCTCCCAGCTATAGGTTAAATAGTACCACTTCTGTTCTTCTAGAAGGATTTGGTATTAAATAACCCAAGAAGGTTGTTATGCCCTTAAACAAACAAAATCATTGTTATTGTTTTAACATATGATTGCTGATAAAAGAACACCCTATTATAGGTAAATAATGGTAAATGTATTGTCACCTTTGTTTCATTCCTAAAGTTTTATGTTACATACATACGAGTCACTTGTATTCTTAAACATCAGTGTCCTCAGATTCATAAAGATTTACAAAAAGCTTTTGCACAAATTTCTCCCAGCCTTCATGGAATTTCTTAATGAGCCTTAACTGGAGTAAAAAGAAAACAAAAAATTACTTGTGTTCAGATCTTGGGAAGAAATAGAAAAATAAGCCAACAAAAGAGGATTTTTCAAAGTAACTTCTACTTTACTGAAATACGAGTCAAAAAGTTTTTAAATTCTGACCACTTAGTACAAGTGGCTTAACAGTTATTTACATAGAAAGTGGAAGTGATAAGCCTAGTTTAAATTGTGTCCTGGGTACGATGCCTAACTGTATTCAGTAGTGAGGCTCCAGTTCTTTCATTGCCATTACTCCAAGGTCCACTTTGAGATGGAGTAGTTGTATCTGTTAGAGTTCCATCTATGGGATAAATAGATATGTCTGAAAAGGATTTGTACTAAATTGGAAATACTTGAAATCACATAGCTATTTGTAAATTATTTGTATTTGATTGAAATACTTGAAATAATGCACATAAACTATTTTTATTAAATAAGAATAGTTACTTGAAATTATAATTGTGTATCATTTATTTACATAAAGAAGAATTTGTGGTTTTCTAAAAGATTATCAGTCACTTGAAGCCCTAAAATTGGTAGTGAAAAAGACTGACTTTGGTTGTAAATAACCCAACAACATTTGGCATACCATATTACCAACCAACCCAAGTTCAGATTCCAGTTAAGACTGACTCTATTGCACTAAATCTCTTGGGAAAAGCATGAATTAATCTTCTCTAGAAAGTTAAATCTTTCTGATTATCGTGAAAATCTTGTCAATGAGAAAGAGAATTGAATTCTGATTCAGGAAACGGAGACAGAAATTTTTGCTCTGCTGCCTTGTGGAAGACAAAGCTAAGGAAAGAATCCTAAACAAACAATGGTTCATCTATATAGACTGATAAGTGACTGCAATCTGGAAAGAAATTACAATTTTGGTTGCTACCAGTCATCTTGGAATGTAATTCAGCGGTGCGAGTTGAGATAATGCTCAATCTCTCCAGTACTTTAATATTTTTTTAAGTCAGATTTTACATTCTTTTTTTAGGAAATGAGGATATCATATTCCATGTTGGTGAACTATTTAACTCAAAACTGCTATTTAGTAAATAAATAAGAGAATGATTATTATATAATTTGAAGATTTTGAACATATAAAGAATTTGTTCTTGTACAAAAGTTTTATGATAGGTGCAAAACTAAATATCAAAGAATTCATAAAAAGATTAAGATACAAAAAAATGTTAATCATGGTATTTCTATAGAAATGTCCTTTATGGCACGAATGAGTATGAAGTTTTTAAGAAGCATGAAACTTTGTGAGAAACTTACATATTTGAGAAAGGTTCCTTTAATTGTTGGTTTTGAGTAATTAGGGATATGTCTGTATGTATAAAAGCAAGCTTGTGGCTGTGTGCTATTCAGTAGTTTCATGTTCAATGTATCTTTAAGTCCTTTAGAGAACATCTCTCAGAAGGATGAGAACAGGTCTTCACTTCTAAGCCACACTGTGAGTAAAGAAAATGGTGTTTTCACACCCCCTTTTTTATGAACTAGGCCATTTTGTTGTGGTGTCTCCAGTGAGAAGTCATTAGAAGTCCATTGACTGACAAAGGTAATCCCACTCATAAAATAAGCTGATGTGACACTTTGGACAAACAGTAAAGAGTATCTTGTAGATAAAATAAATCAAACTGCTAATGACATTATACCAACAAATTGGATCTGATAATGAAATATCTAATGGTTTATCAAATTAAAGAATCATAGTACTTAGGCTCATGGCAGGCATTGGTGTTAGAGTCATTCAATAAATAAGGTGAATTTTGCCTAAGAAGTTGGCAATAAGAAGCATTGTTTAAAGTTGTACCATTTTCAAAGAAGTCAATAATAATGGGTTCTTTCCTGTCTCAGAAGACTGTCAGCATAACCTTCTTTATTGACCACTGTTCCCAGAACTTTTTCTTTTGGTTAGAGTGTTCGCCTAATGGCCCGGGAGACCTGTGTTCAATCACAGGTCGAGTCATACCAAAAACTCAAAAAATGGTACATGATGCTACCTCAGCATTATCAGGTAAGGATCAAGGATAAAGTGGAACAATTCTGGGAAAGGAGTAGCACCCTCCCCTACACTTTGGTGTTGTAGCTATTGAAAAGGGAGCCTTCGGGTCACCCTCGACTACAGTCGCCAACTTACTTAGTATTTCCACTTCATCGATTCTTTGACTCAAGTTTGTAATGGCAAACTC
This sequence comes from Sepioteuthis lessoniana, assembly GCA_963585895.1. Taxonomy (NCBI): domain Eukaryota; kingdom Metazoa; phylum Mollusca; class Cephalopoda; order Myopsida; family Loliginidae; genus Sepioteuthis; species Sepioteuthis lessoniana. Next base: position 74,169,285 of record OY757911.1, on the reverse strand, counting down.
ATGTTTAACCCATTTGTAAATATTTTTTGACCAACATGTTTCTCCATACACATCATGCATTCTTCAGTAAATTTCACTTTTTAGCCACCAAAAATTTGATAGACGTCTGTGTAAGCCTAGAGCACTCCGATTTGTTGCCATTTTGAATAGCCTCAAAACAAATATTTTTGTAAGATTAAAGTGATTTTTTGTGATAAACTAATTCCAAACAAGTTAACATTTATGGGGAAAAAAAGCCTTTTTCAAAAATATTCCCATTATTTTTTGATTGACCTTTGTATACATGTGATATACTTTACACATAAGAAAGATGGAAAGACAAAAGCAACATAAAGGTATACAAGAAATACAAAACATTATCTGCAATACACACAAGTTGATAATACATTCCAGCAGACATGTAGCACTATATGGGTGGCCTGAGCAGACGATTCCTTTGTCTGTTTTGGTGCGAAACCAGACAAAGGATTTTTGGACCTGAAATCTCGCCGTATCCGGAAGTGGTAAGGGGACGTGAGAAGAAGGTTGGACAGAGGAGCTGACAGGAGTTGACGACGGGACCCGGACAAGAGCAGTTGGCGACTGGACAGAAAACAGAGTTGGCGTGGAACCACGGACAGGGGCAGTCAACACCGGACTCCAGAGACAGTAGCGGAGAAGAGAGGGTCCAGCCACAGTGAAGAAGATCGACTCAAGATGTCTGCATTCGAGTTGCTTGTGGAATTTTCGCTAGTAACCTACGCTAGCAATAGTCCACACATGCATGTAGTGTTGCAATACCTCCTTCTGCTCTTGGTTAATCCCAAGCTTTGTTCGTGTTTGTTCGTCTGTTTTATTTTCTCCTATGCCCCCGATCGTATTCTTGTAGCGGTAAAGAAATGTGCGTTACCCCCCTCAGACCACTAGTTGATCACCGGCCGGCCAAGAAGAAAAGGTTCGAGAAGAGGATGAATGCGTGTGGGGGTGAGGGCGTAACGTTACAGACAAAAGTTGAGACATGTCTACTTAGACAAGCAGTATGTGTAAAAGAACAAAAGAGAAAGACATACTTGTTATGTCCTAAGGGACATGTGTAATACACATGTTCCTTAGAACATAACAAGTATGTGTATTCTTACCATTCCTAAATGGATTTCAGAGATAAGTCTCTTGGCAAAGGCCCAGCAACCACTGACCAGACAATCCCTTAAGGAGCTGTCATATGACCTTAGAGGGCCCTGTGAAATATCCATAAATTCTTTATCAAGGTTCGGTTTCTTTGGTTTTATGGCATATCAACCTTTGTAGGTTATTTAACGCCAAATCCATTTTTATGTAAATCATCATCATCATCATCATCATATCGTGCTGGCAGCACGGATATCCCTGACCCTCTCTCGCCACTCCTCCCTATCGTTCATCACCCTAGGCAGGTCTTCAGGACAACAACCTGTATCCTCACATAGCTGCTGAATGTACGTTCGTGCTGGTCGTCCTGCTTTTACGCGGCCGTGTGTGGGGATCCATAAGAGCACATCTCTTTTGAGTTCATCTCTGCTTCTCCAGCAATGTCCTGCATGTCTGGTTCGCCTAACTTGAATAGTTTTCGTGATAGGGGGCAGGTGGCCGTACAGTTGGTGTCTTGTGGGGTGTTGCTGCCAGGACTTGTTCAGGATTGCACGCAGCATTCTTGTGTAATTGCCATCTAGTTTCTTCTCCAGCCGTTTTGTTAGCGTCCATGTAGTGCATCCATATAGCAGTATCGATGTGACCGCTGCCTGGAAGAAACTGCGTTTCATTTTATCGGTTAGGTCTGATTTCCATATAGTCGATAGCCTATTGATAGCTGTCCATGCTTTCGTTAACCTCGTTTCTATGTCCTTTTCGGTTGATTCGATGCTGCTTCCTAGGTACATGAATTTGTCTACTAGTTCAAGGGGGGTTCCTTCTAGAGTGGAGATGTCCCCCGTTTGGTTATAGCACATATATTCCGTTTTGTGTGCATTAACATGGAGGCCTATGCTTGCTGCTGCTCGTTCCAGGCTATGCAGAAGTGTTTCGGCTTGGTCAGGTGTATTTGCCAGTATCGCTATGTCATCGGCGTAGTCGGCGTCGGTAATTGTTGTTGCGGGGTATCTTCTGCTTCTTTTCTTCGTCAGTTCGAAGCCATTCTCTTTGATTTTGTCAATCGATGTTCTAAGTACGTAGTCTAGACAAATGATAAAGAGATACGGAGCCAGCGTGTCCCCTTGTAGTACTCCTGCTACAATGTCAAAGTATTCTGTGTCTCCCTCTGGTGATCGTACTTTTACTTTAGTGTTTCTATAGAGAATCGTTATTGCCGCTACGGTTTCTTTAGGTATGCCGTACGCTAGTAGGATTTGTTCCATCTTTCCTCTATGAATGGAGTCGAAAGCCTTGGTAAAGTCGGCAAATATTAATGTCGCTTGTAGGTTCTTTGCCCATACACCTTCAAGGATTCTGCGGATGGTTAGTATTTGTGAGGTCGTAGATCTATTTCTTCGGAAGCCATTTTGGTTTTTTCTAAGTATGTTGTCGATTTTGGGTTCTATTCGGTTTCGTAGTAGGGCATTGTAGATTTTGGCAGCTATGGATGTAAGTGTTATGCCTCGGTAGTTTTTGGCTAATCCGAGGTCCCCCTTTTTAGGGAAGGGGAGTATGCATCCCTTCGTCCATCTATCTATCGGATTTTGATTGTATACTGCGTTGCAGTGTCGGAGCAGTATGTCGTCGAATTGTCTGGTCTTCCATACTTCCGGGGGAATTTCGTCCAGTCCTGCAGCTTTCCTATTTTTAATTTTTCTGAGAACCAAGTCGAGTTCTCCTTGTGTGAACGGTCCAAGTTTAATGTCTAATTGTTTGCTAATTATTCTGGTGATTGGTTCATGCGTTATTTTTGGTGGGTTTCCAAGTAAGTTTTCGAAGTGCTGTTTCCACAGTTTTATTCTTTCTTGTTGGTTTGCTGCTTTAAGTTTTGCTTTGGCTGTGTTCTTTCTTCTGCTCACTTCGTTTATTGTTTGCCAGGCAATTCTAGATTGTCTATCTTCTACCGAGTCTCTAATCTTATCTATCTGATTTTGAATGTATTCTGTCTGTTCCTTTATATATATGCCTGCTAATTGATATTGTGCTGTTTTTAGTTTTAAGGCATTTGTGTTTGTTGGGGTTTTTTTTTTTTTATTTTTTTATTTTTTTTTTTTTTTTATGTACACATGGGAAGCAGCATGATGTACGTTAAGGTATTTGAATAAACCAATGGATGACCAAACTCAATACCCAAATGGGTCCTGGACGTGAGTTTGACGACTTTTCGCTCAGGATCGACAGTTCGATCGGGGAACTACTGCTGCTCCTCTATAAGAGTGGCTTCTATAGAAGAGAATAAAACAGCCATCGAAAGATAACCATGACCCACACTCAAACCACTTACACAAACCGCATCGCTCTTCGCGCGGGTAAAAAAGGGGCGCGTCCTGCTGAGGTTGGAGCACTGGCCTCGGTGTTCGAAAAATCAGCTACAGAGCTCAAACAATCAAAACTACTAAAATGCAAGCAAACACTACAAATAGCCACATTTAACGTAAGAACCTTAAATAGAATAGGACAACTCCCAGAGCTCATCGCATCGGCCGAAGAACATAAAATAGACATAATATGCATACAAGAACACAGATACACGCACACAGAAGATATCAAATATCACGAAACTGGCAATGGATGGTCGCTCGCCACTGTATCCGCATGGAAAAACTCTGTCAACGCCGCAGTGGGAGGGGTAGGATTGCTTATAGGACCTAGAGCACTAAAAACGCTTAATAGCATAGAGAAAATACAACCTAGAATGATGGTAGCTACATTTAACGGAAACCCCAGAGCAACAATCGTCTCATGCTACAGCCCCACCAATGTTAGTGAAGAAAATGAAATAGTCACCTTCTACGATGAGTTATCCTCATTAGTGCGTAGCATCCCGAAACACAACATGTTAGTCATTGGCGGAGACATGAATGCACAAATCGGGAAAAACGGAAACAACAAATACAGCCTCCACAACACGTCAAATAGAAATGGGCAACATCTAACAGATTTCATGATAGAAAATAGATTAGCATGCCTCAATACAAACTACCAAAAAAGAGAGGGCAAACTATGGACATACACGTACGCAAACAATACTAAAGCTCAGATAGACTACGTCCTTATAAACAAGAAATGGAAGAATAGTGCATTGAATTGCGAGGCATACTCCTCTTTTGAGGGTGTGTCCACCGATCACCGAATAGTCACAGCGAAAATACGGTTAAGCCTACGAAAAAACGACAAACGAACAGCAACCACCAAACACTATGACTGGGCCCTATTAAACAACAAAGATGTCAGAGATAAATACGTATTAGAATTAAGAAACAGATTCGAAACACTACAAGAAAAGACGGAAAAAAGTACACCAAACGACGAATACGAAAATTTCGTCAATGCACACCTTGAGGCAGCAGCAAAATACATTGCAACAAAAATTAAAACTAAATATAGAGTCCCATGGGAAACCTTAGCGGTGAGAGAAAAACGTGCACTAGTGAAAACAGCCTCCAAAAACTATCGAAAAAACCCAACAAACACAAATGCCTTTATGTAAATAATCTGTTCTATTGAAAACAGTTCAGTTTAGCATAAGTACACAGTTTAATTGTCAAAAACATTTCCATTTCAAACTATTCAAGCAGTTATATGTAATAATTCAGTTAAGTGTAAATACAGTTTTGATGTCAAAAAACAGTTCTATTTGAAATAATTCATTTAAGCAGAAGCACGCAGTTTAAGTGTAAGTACGGTTTAATTGTCAATAACGTTTTTATTTCAAGCTATTCAGTTTACTCAATTCATTTTAGCATAAGTATGCTGTTAGTTCTATTTAACCCATAGATAGGGCCCTATCAGGTGCTACCACTCCGGGCCAGAGTGGACCTGGGAGCGATGGCAATGAAGGGGTACTCCGCATTCCCCAAAGCACCAGCACTGCTGGAACCTCACCATCAGATTGTTTAGTGTCATATACCAGGACACTCGTTGGGGGGGGGGGTCTTACGCCTCTGCAGAGGTGCAGTCAGTGTATTCTACAGCCCCAGCTGACTCGGCAAATTCTTTATCAAGGGGATATAATTAACTTCTCTATCTATACAAGTGTTTGTTTTCATAAAAGTTATCTGATATTTAAACTACTTCAAACTTTCATAGAATAAAAAAAATTGACACTTATTTCAAGAATATCCACAAGAACAGAGAAGGAAAGTGGATTATAAGCACCATTTTTCAAGAAATTTTTCTAGGTAACACATTTATCTATGATTAAATTATGACTTTTGGGTTTATTTAAACATGCATATTTTTGGTTGCTATTTTTCTACACAATTATAAAATTCATCTTAAAAGTATGCAATCAGGCTTACAAACCTTGTAAGCACAATGGTATTCGTATTTATTATGTAAACTGTCCAATTTAGTATTTTTGGAAATTTTAGACAACATATTTCAATATTGGCCATTGCTTCAACAATCTAATCAGAGAAAAAAGCATCAAGAAATAATTTTAATCTAATTTTCTCACAAACATGAGAATTTGTAAATTGCTTTAAAAAGAATATTTTTACTCTTCTTCTGAGAATTACCATTATTAAATAAAAGCTGCATTTTTAAAATTATTTATGATTATCTTAGCCATAAATAAATGAATCAAGTCTAATTTCTTCAGAGAAAATTTAGTTGTTAGCACTTAAAATTAATCAAGTCAAAATCATGAAACATTGTTATATTTGAATGAACTTTTATATTTTCTTCTTTCTACATGTCTTGGCAACCTTTAACTGCCAAACTTTTCAAGAAGAGCGTGCACAGTAGAAAAAAATATTAGGATTTAGTTCTGTAGCTGTCAGTCATATGAGTAACCTTGGATAACCAACTTCATTTTATAATCTTGAAATTGATATTGCCTGATGGTTAGGTTGAAGCTAGAAGTATTGAGATCAGCTTGTGAGGGGTCAAAAAGAGTCATGAAAACCAACTTCCCATATCATCATCTTTTGTTATCCTTCACAGAAAATGGAAGTGTTAACAAAAACATCTTTAAAAAGCAAATGGGGTATAATTTGAATCAACATTTTTTTTATTCAATTTTGAGTATGACTTGGATAAAATGTAATTTGTGTTTGTATTACAGTCTTGCTTAGTATGCAGGTAGTGTGTGTGTGCGTGCGAATGTATATAAGTTGTAACTCTAGAATATATAACAGACTGAACTTTATAACTGCCCCACCCTTAAAAAAAAAAAAAATAAATGACAATGCCTCTGTTAAACTCTAAGATCTTTCTTGGTCAACTTTTTCTCAAGCATTATTCAACTGCTACTTGTTTTTGAAATGCTATATTTCTTCATATAGAATTTGATATTGATGATATCAGTGTAGAGTTGAGAAAAAATTATTTCTTATAAACAAATCAAGAACTTGAGACCAAAAAAACAAAGCAAAAAAAAATCCTAATAATGATTCAGTCAAATTTCTTGCTAAAATAAAATTAATCTTTATATAAAAATTTATTTCTGATAATAGAAGAAAACTGACCAAGAGTGGTGAATTAATAGCAACTTTAGTGCTTTTAGAGTGGAGAAGAGAATCTAGCCAATAAGGCACCAAGAGCTGTCCCCATCATTTTTGTAGACTCAAAACTTAGTGCATCCTTGGATGCAGACCTGTGAAGCAGTAAAAAGATTACCAACAGAAAGGTATTTGTAACTCATTCCTTTAGCCATTAAAAAGAAAATGTAACTAAATTAGCAAGGTGCTATACGAGAAATTCCACAAAAAGTCCACAAAACAGAAAATTCATTTAAATTTAACTGAACAACAAAATAGAAGACTTTGACTAAAATTCAACTTAACAGAAAATTCAAATATAATTTAACGAAACCTGAAAAAAATAAATCAACCAAAAATTCAACAAAACCACAAGAAACTGGACGCACTCTCTCTCTGATAATTTTTTTACAAATTACAACAAATTTGCAACACTTTATCCTTTCCATCTTTTCTTTTGTTTCACTTATATAAAATTTGTTTCTAAAATTATGTCATCTGTATTATCTTTTTGAATCAGTATCTGAACTAGAAAACTGCAGAACAAACAAGACATGCAGGACAAACTCATAAGTACTCCTGTGGACCCCTTCACACCGACAAGCAAGTTGGGCGACCAACTAGAACCTATCTACAACAGCTCTGTACTGATACAGGATGTAGCCTGGAAGACCTGCCCCGAGCAATGGATGATAAAGATGAATGGCAAGAGAAAGTCAGGGACATCTGTGCTAGTGGCATGTCATGATGATGACCCATATATTTACAGAATTGTTATTTCCTTTTATTTAATAATCTCAAATTTGTTTTACTTTACATTTTTCAAACTTATCTAAATTAAGATTTTGGTTGATCATAATATTAAACAAGGACAATTGGGCCCAAAAGATTCAGGATCCATCGTGGTTCTATGCATGTGTCTGTATAGATAAAGTTTAAGTCACAGAGAGTGGTTAACATCAACGATCTAAGTGGCACTTAATCTGGCTCAAAGAGATTTGTTTTGAAAAATACATTAATGAGAAAATATTGTTTTGGTTTTAGCAGAATGATCAATTGTACAAACCTGCACAAGGGCAGATTTAATGAATTGTATTTAGAAAAAAAAGATGTGGTTTGAGAATAAAAACAGCCATCGAAAGATAACCATGACTCGTACTCAAACCACATTCATAAACCTCATCGCTCTTTGCGCGGGTAAAAAAGGGGCGTGTCCTGCTGAGGTTGGAGCCCTGGCCTCAGTGTTCGAAAAATCAGCGACAGAGCTCAAACAAAAACTACTAAAATGCAAACAAACAATACAGATAGCGACATTTAACATTAGAACCCTAAATAAAATAGGTCAACTATCAGAGCTAACTGGATCAGCCGTAGAACATAAGAAAGACGTAATCTGCATACAAGAGCACCGACACACACACACACACACCGAAGATATCAAATATCACGAAACTGGTAATGGATGGATGCTGGTGACTGCATCGGCATGGAAAAACTGTCAATGCATCGGTAGGAGGGGTGGGAATGCTTATTGGACCGAGAGCGTTAAAAACACTGAACAGCATTGAGAAAATACAACCTAGGATGATGGCCGCAACGTTTAATGGCAACCCCAAGGCAACAATTATCTCCTGCTACAGCCCTACCAATGTAGCAAAGAAAACGAAATAGTCACTTTCTACGAAGATCTATCCTCCCTAGTACGTAGCATTCCGAAACACAACCTGCTAGTCATTGGCGGAGATATGAATGCACAAATCAGGAAAAACAGAAACAACAAATACAGCCTACACAACGCGTCAAACAGGAATGGACAACAACTAATAGATTTCATGATAGACTAACATGCCTCAATACAAACTTTCAAAAAAGGGAGGGGAAATTATGGACCTACACATATGCGAATAAGAGTAAAGCACAGATAGACTACTTCCTTATAAACAGGAAATGGAAAAACAGTGCGATGAATTGCGAGGCATACTCCTCTTTCGAGGGTGTGTCCTCCGATCATCGAATAGTTACGGTCAAAGTACAACTAAGCCTACGAAAAAACGCCACATGTAGAGCGACAACCAAGCACTATGACTGGGCCCTACTCAAGAACAGAGATATTAGAGATAAATAAGCATTAGAATTAAGAAACAGATTCGAAGCACTACAAGAGAAGGCAGAAAAAGGTACCCCAAATGACGAATATGAAAATTTTGTAGAAGCACACCTTGAGGCGGCAGCAAAGTGTATTCCAACAAAACCTAGAACTAAATATAGAGTCCCTTGGGAAACGCTAGCGGTTAGAGAAAAATGTGCACTCGTGAAAACTGCCTCCAAAAGCTATCAAAAGAACCCAACAAACACAAATGCACGAAAACTAGAAAAGGCTCAACATCAATTAACAGGAATATATCTAAAAGAACAGGCAGAATACATACAAAATCAGATAGATAAGATTAGAGATTCGGTGGAAGATAGACAATCCAGGATAGCCTGGCAAACAAACGAAGTAAGTAGAAGGAAGAGCACAGCCAAAGCAAAATTGAAAGCTGCAAGCCAACAAGAAAGAGTAAAAATGTGGGAACAGCATTTCAAAAATCTACTAGGAAACCCACCGGAAATAACGGATGAACCAATCACCAGAATTATTAGTAAGCAATTAGACGTTAAACTAGGTCCTTTCACTAAAGAAGAACTTGACTCAGTTCTCAGAAGAATTAAAAATAGGAAGTCTGCTGGGCTAGACGAGATCCCCCCAGAAGTGTGGAAGACTAGACAATTCGAGATATACTGCTCCAGCAATGCAACGCAGTCTATAGTCAAAATAGGATAGAAAGATGGACAAAAGGATGCATCCTTCCTTTCCCTAAAAAAGGCGACCTCAGACTAGCCAAGAACTACCGAGGGATAACACTTACATCCATAGCAGCCAAAATTTACAATGCCCTACTACGAAACCGCATAGAACCCAAAATAGACAACATCCTTAGGAAAAACCAAAATGGCTTCCGGAGAAATAGATCCACAACCTCACAAATACTGACCATCCGTAGAATCCTGGAAGGCGTTCGGGCAAAAAACCTTCAGGTGACATTACTATTTGTCGACTTTAACAAGGCCTTCGATTCCATGCACAGAGGGAAGATGGAGCAAATCCTACTAGCATACGGCCTACCAAAAGAAACCGTAGCTGCGATAATGATTCTCTACAGAAACACCAAAGTGAAAGTACGTTCACCAGATGGAGACACGGAATACTTTGACATTGTTGCAGGAGTACTACAAGGAGACACACTAGCCCCGTACCTCTTTATCATCTGTCTAGACTATGTGCTTAGGACTTCGATCGACAAAATCAGAGAAAATGGCTTCGAGCTGACTAAGAGAAGAAGCAAAAGGTACCCCGCAAAAACAATCACGGACACCGACTACGCTGATGACTTGGCGTTACTAGCGAACACGCCAAATCAAGCAGAGACACTACTGCATAGTCTGGAACAAGCTGCAGCTGGCATTGGCCTCCATGTCAATGCAAACAAAACTAAATATATGTGCTACAACCAAACGGGCAACATTGCCACACTAGACGGAGCCTCTCTGAAACTAGTAGACAAATTCACCTACCTAGGAAGTAGCGTCTCATCAACCGAAAAAGACATCGACACACGACTGACGAAGGCATGGACAGCTATCGATAGGCTCTCGATCATATGGAAGTCAGACCTAACCGATAAAATGAAACGCAGTTTCTTCCAGGCAGCGGTTGTGTCGATACTGCTATATGGATGCACCACATGGACACTAACTAAGCAGCTGGAGAGGAAACTAGACGGAAATTACACAAGAATGTTGAGAGCAGTATTGAACAAGTCCTGGCGACAACACCCCACGAGACACCAACTATACGGACACCTGCCCCCCATCACGAAAACTATACAAGTTAGACGAACCAGACACGCGGGACACTGCTGGAGAAGCAAGGACGAGCTCATAAGCGATGTACTCCTATGGACCCCCACATATGGATGTGCAAAAGCAGGACGACCAGCACGAACTTACATACAGCAACTATGTGAGGACACAGGATGTAACCCTGAAGACCTGCCAGAGGCGATGAATGATAGGGAGAAGTGGCGAGAGAGGGTGAGGGATATCCGTGCTGGTGGCTCGACATGATGATGATGATATATAAATAATATGGTTGAATGCTAAAATTCTTACGTAGTAAATTATATTAAAAATATGAGCCCAAGTAACATTAATGATCTAGAGTTACTATCAATATATATTTGTAAAATAAGCTGTGATTCAAGTCTTGGCTTCATAACTTTTGCTACTTGAAAAAAAAAAAAAAAAAAAATTATTTATTCTATTTTTTTGATTGCTGTTTTGGAAATACTTGATCATATTCTTTTTTTTCTTGCACTTAAATTGGTAATCACCTATTCAAGTTACTTTCAGTTTAAAAAAAAAAAAAAAAAAAAAAAAAAAAAAAAGAAAAGACCTCACTTTCTCTCAAATTATATTTCTTTCCTGAGGCTTTTGAGATGAGTTGTTAATATTCAATGAATTTTGTGGCATATTCTCATTAATAAAAAGACTCAACAATGAAGAAAATTCCACTTGAACAGATACTGAACCAGCTGAAATATTGTCAAGGGGAAAACAAATTTTAAAAAAAATATATATTGTAAAGATGACATCACAAGGATGAATTAATTTATTCCAAGATAATATTCTCAAAGAATAAGCAGCAGAATGAAACCAATCTGCCCTGTGGAAGGAATAAAGAGTTTAGTTTGAAAGTCCGAGGTTACCAATCATGACAGACACTTGAAGATCAGAGAGGAAAATAGCCAAATTTTGACAATAAGAAGCAAAATGATAATACTAACTCAAGGATATCAGTGTATAATTTTGGATAAAAAATATTTTTTGCTTTCTCTTCACATTTGAGAAATTTATCAGTTGAAATCCAAAGTAGGCTATTCAAAATAGAGTTGGAAAGTTTTATATTTTTGTAGAAAGTGTGAAAGAAATATATAAGCTTATATTTGAATAACTTATGAACATGAATTGATTCATGTGATTTAATATTCTGATAATACTTACATGTATATATTAGTTTATGTAAATTTATAAATGAAAACAGATGTGTATATATATATTCATGTATATTTCTAAACTGAAGATTAAACTTGTAAATAGCACAATAAGACACACAAACATATATATGTTTATATAAAATTGTATGTATTTATTTAATAATTGTAGAAAAATCACATTTGCTTATAGGTACACACAAACATATATATATATATATATATATATATATATATATATGAAATGTCTACAACTGTATGTATTATATATATATATATATATATATATATATATATATATATATAAGTTTATTCTTAGCACTGTTCACTTCATTTACTGTAGGTAAAGTAAATTTTACACATATGCATTGCAATATATTTAGATATTAAGTTTTCAACTGAAACACCTATTGCTGACGCTGAGTAACCTCTTCATAGAACAGATCAGTGAAAAATACTAGAAATGTATTCTGATTTTTGTTGTCTCCAACAGTAAATTTTTAACCATGACACTAAAGAACTGCAAGGGAGAAAATTAATATAATTGGTATGTAAGTAGTGTCAAGTGGTATATAAACTCTGTACAGAAGAGTAAGGAAGGAAAACATTAAAAGTTTATCTTTCATTTTATAATTCAATCTTTCCTTCTAGTCTGGATATTTTAAGACAATATAAATATAATATATAGCCCAATCAGCTGGGGCTGCAGAATACACCTGCTGCATCTCTGCAGAGGGGTAAAACTTCCCCAATAAGTATCCTGGATATGACACTAAACAATCTGATGGTAAGGTTTCAGTAAATCTGGAGCTTTGAGAAATGTGAAGTACCCCTTTGTCATCACTCTCAGGACCACTCTAATTCAGAGTGGTAACACCTGATAGAGTCCAATCTATGGGTCAAATAGAACTAAACTGTATACTTATGCTAAACTGAACTGCTTGAAACAGGACTGCTTTGACATTTAAATGGTGTACTTATACTAAACTGAATTGTTTGAAATTTAATTCAACATTAAAATAACCTAAAATGGGTTGATACGGTGTAAAACAAAACTACCAGCCAACCATTATAATATAATATAATATTTGACCCATTGGCATGATGGTTAGAGTGTTTGCCAGTGGTCTGAGAGAGAGGTTCAATCCCAGCTTGAGCTATACCAAAGACTCAAAAAAATAAAAAAAATGCTATTTGATGCCTCCTTGTTTGACACATCACATTATATGGTATGGATTAAAGGTAAGTGGAGTAATCCTGGAAAAAGAGTAGTGCCCTCCCCTATACTTCAATGTAGTAGCTATTTAAAGGGGAACCTTCCTGTCACCTTCGACAATAGTCGATCAACTTATATATAAGTTGGCAACTGTAGTTGTGGGTGACTCGAAGACTCCCTTTTCAATAGCTGCTTCACTAAAGTGTAGGGAAGAGAGCAACTTCATTCCCTGGATTGTTTCACTTTACTCTTGATATATATCTTATAATGCTGAGTGCTAAGTAAGGCAGCTTCAAGTATCATTTGAGTCTTTGGTAAGACTCGACCTAGGAATGAACCCCCATCTACCTGATCATTGATGAACACTTTATACATTTAGCCAATGCCCTGGTAAATCTAGGATAGTCACATAGTTAAGAAACTTATAGTCACCATATAGATGAAAACTGTATCTATACTATCCTAAATTAGTTATATATGCTCTACCACTGATATTGAACCCTCTTCATTAATAAATATAGCAAACTACATTATATATATATATACACACACACCTAACTTCTATATCATGAGTAAGGTCAGTTTTTAACTAGAATAAAACTTGTTGGTTGGTTTTATGGCATATCAACACTTATTGGCTATTTAATGGTAAATCGTATGTTTGTATTCAGAATTTTCCTTCACTTAGACTGCTTGTCATACCAAGGTGAAAGAGCCCAGCTTGCCATATTTTCCCATTGATGGTTAGAGAATAGTTGGATTCATTTTTTCAAAGTAGTTTAAACTATGTGAAATGCAAACCACCTCATCCAGGATTTAGATGAGTTTAAAGTCTATACCAGAGAGGTGTTGTCTGTTTTCAAGGATTTCAGGCAGACTGGGTAGTCTTTCTTTTGCAGCATGACAGCTATTAGTGCACCAACGTCTGCTGCTTCACTGAGTGCAAGAATTTCTTAGGTTAATGAATTTTTTGTTACTCGGTCAGATTTTTTTTTATGACCATCATATAGGAGCTATTCTGTTCATCAAACTACAAACAAAAATGATAAAAACACCCTGTGAAAGATCCATCTTGCAAGCTAGCCTAGGTTGCAATTGCATTGCAAACAATATTCAAATCTGACGGTCTTTCCAGCTGAGAAAAGGTTATGCAACCTGTCCTTGATTTCAATTTTTATTGTGTTTTGTTTGCCTCAAAGACTAATTTCACCTTTGGAAACTTTCCAGTATTACTCATCTGACACACATCAAATATTACATCAGGTCGTGTGAGTGGATACCCACATCATTTGAGCAGTCAATCTTTTTTAATTCTGCCTTCTCTTTTTGGCTCAGGTTATCATTTTTTATACTAATTTTGGATATAGATGAAACATGGATTTTGATTGATAGTTATCCTATCTTTTGTTTGGTTTGGTTTGGTTTATTGGGTTTTATGGCATATCAACCTTTGTAGGTTATTTAACGCCAAATCCATTTTTATGTAAATAATCTGTTCTGTTGAAAACAGTTCAGTTTAGCATAAGTACACAGTTTAATTGTCAAAAACATTTCCATTTCAAACTATTTAAGCAGTTATATGTAATAATTTAGTTAAGTGTAAATGCAGTTTTAATGTCAAAAAACAGTTCTATTTGAAATAATTCAGTTAAGCATAAGCATGCAGTTTAAATGTAAGTACGGTTTAAGTGTCAAAAACGTTTTTATTTCAAGCTATTTAGTTTACTCAATTCATTTTAGCATAAGTATGCTGTTAGTTCTATTTAACCCATAGATAGGGCCCTATCAGGTTCTACTACTCTGGGCCAGAGTGGACCTGGGATTGATGGCAATGAAGGGGTACTCCACATTTCCCAAAGCTCCAGCACTGCTGGAACCTCACCATCAGATTGTTTAGTGTCATATACCAGGACACTCGTTGGTGGGGGGTCTTACACCTCTGCAGAGATGCAGTCAGTGTATTCTACAGCCCCAGCTGACTGGGTAATGTTCTTAGCATTGTTACCAATATCAGCACCAAATGTAATACAAATGTGCACAACATTTGTGGTTCCAAATGTAATAATATAGTTGATGCTATTGTTGTCATGGTATTTTTGCTTTGGTCTTATCCTGATAATGGTACCAAATGCATTTCCAGATTGTTTGTCAAACCTCTCTGTGCCCACATTGTGTTTGAAAGATCCACAGATAGGGAATGAAAATTCATCCAGAACTTCTTCCGATGGTCAGGGTGATTCAGTGGAACAAATTTGCCTGGTTATTAGCAACTCAAAGACAAGAACTCTCCATCAATTAACAATCATTTATTGGAATGTATTAATGTAATAGTAATATATCAATATTTCTATTGAAAATTGTTGCTTTATTATCCAGAAAGACAGAACGAACGATGTTCAGACTGCATACAGTAGCACAAGAAAGAAAAAAATCTTTAACAGTCTATGAACAGGGACACAAAGAGACACTCACTGCCCTGAACAACGTCTAACCTCAATTGACAACTTTTTCAAAATTTTCTAATATATATATATATATATATATATATATATATATATATATATATATATATATGATTCAGGATATCATTTGTGTGATATCATCTCATTAAGTTATTGCTTCATTCCACACGTTTCCAAATTTTTACAGTGTTTTTCATTTACTCTATCAAACTTTTGACAAGACATGAATCAATTTTGTTTACATTTGATCTTCCTGTGTTGAAAGACCATTCCCATATCCTGGTCAGGGTATACTTGCTTGAACTTTCCAATTTGACTTACATTTCTACTTAAAGATTTTAGGTAATTTAACAGCTAACTGAAAAACTCACAGGCCAAACCAAATCAGATAATAAAATAATACAATCAACCTTCACGGCAATTGGGTTATACATCAATCACTTCTTCTGCTTGTTCAGATGTGAGCAAAACTACATGTTCTTGATCCCTTACTTCCCTTTATTATTTGACGTAGTCCTCTCCACTAATTAACATGATCCTAATTGAAACCGACTGGATTATTATTTCTCACTTCTGTTTCATTGTTTGCACTTACATTGTGTTCGATAGCAATATTTAAAACAGTTTTATTTGTACAGTTTCAAGCATTGTTATGTAACATTGTGTCTAAACTGAATTGTTAAAAAGTTTCAAGTATTGCTGATCAATACTAATAATTCAATCCAAAATTACTTGTTAGCATACAGTTCAATTGTTTGAAGAATCGCTATGTATCATTAACAATTCAATTATATATATATATATATATATATATATATATATATATATATATATATATTTTTTTTATTTTTTTATTTTTTATTTTACACAACTTAAAATGGTCAAAGAATTTTATTTCTAAAAATTTGATTAAACACGAGTCATTTGCTTGCACTCAGTTTAAATGTGAAATAGTTTTATTTAACCTATAGATAAGACCCTATCAGGTGCTACCACTCCTGGCTAGAGTGGACCTGAGAGTAATGGCAATGAAGGGGTACTTCACCTTCCCCAAAGCTCCATTGTTGGAGCCTCACCATCAGATGGTTTAATGTCATACCCAAGACACTTGTTTGTTGGGGGGGGGTCTTACAATTGGTATATTCTACAGCCCAAGCTAATTACGCTAACTTAATTGAAAATGTCACTTGACAAACAGGAATATTTTTTGTTATTACTAGTTTGTCATTGTTTTTAATTAATTTTAATCTTCAAGTGTTTTAAAAGAATTGATATGCCACAAAAAAAAAAAAAAAAAAGCAAACAAAAAAAAAAATCCAAAACCAACTGTAAACATATTCATTCATTAACTGAAAGATATTTCTTAATATTCAAGTGTTTTGTGCTGACCGTTTTATTATCCTCTATATGATATATACATACATGCTGAGATTACAAATCAATTTCTGTTTTATGTGCATATATATCTGTGCATGTCAATACAGGTGTATACGTGTACATAAAGTTATCAGAAAAGTATATAGGATTGCACTCTTTAAATATACTTGGATTACATTTATAGCAAAAGAACGAGTCCACAATTTCTTTGATAATATAGAAATGTCAAGATAAGAGCAAATAGATTTTTTTCTTTATTTATAATAAAACAGAAGCATTTCTACTTAAAGTAAATGCACAAGAAATGGTTTATATTGTTGTAGTGCCTGAATGGTTGCATCACATGGCTCTTATCTTCTCCAGAGGGAACCAATCCCTTAAAACGCAGAAATTGAAGAATCAGGTATACAGAAGAATGGTAAGTAAATATCACACAAGTTCTAAGATAAAGGATTCTTTTAAACCTGGGACTTCTCACATTGTACTTGTTTTGCTTTTCCCAATTCTATTCAACATGTTTTTTTCTCTGAGCTCACTGGAATAAACTCTTGCCATTTTCCTGTGATCCTTTAATTGCAAAGGTTTAAGAAAAGGAGTGTATTGAAACTAATTCCATGATGAGGCTTTTGTTAAAACTTTTCAAAAACTTCTTCAATTTCTTTCAAGTTTAAATGTTCTCATTCTGCCATTCTTTGTGCAAAAACGAAACAAAATAATATGTTCTTTTTCCAAGCTTCTTTCCAATTACATTTACTTCTGAGATTTCTCTTTTTGAAACAGATGCGGTGTTTAACAATGAATAATGTATACAACATTCCTGACACAGAGAGCATTCATTGCTTCCTGATCAAGTGAGTAACCATATAAGGAGTGAGAATCATATGATTTTATGTTAATAATATTGCTGAAGATTTTAGGTAGATGTTCAAACTAATATTCTTTGAATATTAAAGTCACATGAAAAGAGGATGGCTTATTGAACTAAAAAGAGTACACTAATTCTGCCATTTAAATTGGCAGGTGTTAGAATTTCAATTTGTATTGTCTAACAATGAGAAATATAAGCTGAAAAATGACACCGACAACAAAACACATGAAAAGAAGGAGTATAATATGCCTACATAATATTCAGTCTGGAAAACACAAGAGAAAAGATGAATGATACACAGAACTTACAAAATATTGGAATTTAAATCACATAACAGAAAAGCCATCTAATAAATGACACCTATAGATTGTCAAAAAAAAAAAAAAAAAAAAAAAAAAAAAAAAAAAAAAAAAACATACAAGATGAAAGACATAAGTAATACCTACAAAATATTTGTTACGTAGAAGAATGTGCCGATAGAGAGCTGTGAGATTTGAACACTGATCTCTTGCCAACAAACAAGTGTTGAAATGGAATATGCCACTGGAGTTTATGTGACTTAAAATAGAGGATATATAAATGGATCAGTCAGAGCTTTGACATATGATAAATAGAGCTGTGTGTGTATGCAAAATAAATGTGAAATGTAACATTGCGAGTTAGTATTGTTTAGGATTCCAAACTTAGTATTTGGCATTGTACAAGAGTGAAGAGATTTTTAAATATCGGCCAAAATTATTCCCCACCACACGGAATATTATAAAAGTAGTGACAAAGAATCAGTACCGAACATTATAAAAATATCAATGTCCAAAAAAAAAAAAAAAAAAAAAAAAAAAGTGTATGTAAATATATAATAAGCTAAATGAATAAAAAAAAATATAACATGATACCAATATCATCATGTCACGCCATCAGCATGGATATTCCTGACCCTCTCTCGCCACTCCTCCCTATCGTCCATTGCTACCAGCAGGTCCTCAGGGCTGCATTCCATATATACACAGTGCTGCTGTGAAGGGGGTCCACAAGTTCATCACTTATGAGCTCGTCCCTACTTTTCCAGCAGTGTCCGGCATGTCTGGGTCATCTAATTTTGATGATTTTTGTGATGGCACCCATCTCATAAGCTTTATAAAACAAGAGATGAAAGGTGTATGACAAAGGATACATTCACTATCACTCTGGATATGCACAACCCAAGAAATTTACTTTTAAAAAAGTTAAATTTTCTTTCGATAGATGACCAAATAGTTTAATACAGAACTAACAAATTTGTTATGCTTACTCATTCAATCAAGAGGATAAAAAATACATTCTTCATCTCTAATGATAATCAATAGGAAGCCACGTTGCTCAAAAATGTAAGTATTTATTCGACCTCTTCTGCTGTGAGCAGGATATAACATAAGGTCAGTTTTTAAATGTAGTAGAGTTAGTTTATGTTCAAAGTTTTCCATCTCCTCGACTGGTTTTCTTACCAAGGCAAAGGAGACAGTCTGCTCTACTATTTGTCCATATATAGTAGGAAGAAGATATGAATTCAAGACTTTCTAAGGGCATTAGTGCAAAGTTTAAGATTTGAACTCTGGCCTCCATTTCCATTTCTAATGATAATAACCTTTATACTAAGCATGCTTCCTAGATGTAACTAATCCTACAGAATTTAAATTTCTAAAGTACAAAAGAAAAATTTTTTACTATTCAGATTACTAAGATAGTTATTCCCATTTAATTAACCATGACTAATTCGGTTTATATATATATATATATACGTGGGGCATTCAATAAGTTTCCAGACTTTTTTTGTACAAGCATTTAAAATTGTTGTAGACTCATGAAAATTCACTATGTTATTGCTATACATCTTATGAGGTGACTGACCAATTGATTTTATGATTTCAGGTTCAAATGAACAACTACAGTGGGAATTGGAATACACCCTACTAAAGCCTGATTGTCACAGCTGGTGAATTTAAAAAATGCAATCTGGACGTGAAGACACATTAGAAGGATGATATGCAATAAAATTGTGTTTTAAACTTAGAAAAAATGCCACAGAAACGTGTGAAATGCTTCAGACTGCTTTTCAACCATCTTGCATGAATTGAGCATCAGTTTTTGAGTGGCATAAGAGATTTAAGGAAGACAGGCAGTCTGTGAGGGATGAGAGGTGTAGGAGGAGTAAGGAAGTCAGAACACCAGAGTTGATAGGCCAAAGGGTTAGGGTTACTATGTTGTGGTTTTAAGGGAGTTCAGGAAGAGATTCCTTGGGAAGTGGCCAGCACTCTTCAAACCAGGTCAGTAGCATTTCCACCAGGACAATGCACCAGTCCACAACTCCATCCTTGTCACAGACTATTTGACCAAGATGGGCATCAAGACACTTCCTCACCCTCTCTATAGTCCAGACCTTGCTCCCTGTGACTTTTGGTTATGCCCTAAGCTCAGAGGCTGTCGTTATGAGAAAAGTGAGATGAAAGAGGCTGTGACGAAGGTCATTGACACGCTCACACAAAAGGATTTCCATGGGGCCTTCCAGAAGTTGTTGGGACAGTACAACAAGTACATTGCAGCTGTAGGAGATTACTTCAAAGGGGACTAGAGTTTCATGTGTGTACTATCAATAAAAGTGCCCATATGAAAAAGTCTGGAAACTTATTTAAATGATCCTTGTAGTTCTAAATGTTGGCGATTTTAAATTTTTCGGAGAGAGGCAGTTGCTGGACAGGTTTTACTTCTTAGAGAGATTTCTTATTCTGGTCGGTTGGTTGTTGGGGTTTATGGCATATCAACCTTTGTAGGTTTTTTAACGCCAAAACCATTTTTATGAAAATGGTTCTACTTCAAACAATTCAGTTTATCTTGAGTACACAGTTCAATTGTCAAAAACATTTCTATTTCAAGCTATTCTGTTTAGTCAAACAGAACTAATTCAGTTTAGTATTAGTACATATTTTGTTTACTCACAGTTAAATGTCAAAACACTTCTATGTTACCCCTCTGCTGAAGTGCAGTCGGTATATTCTACAGCCCCAGCTGACTGGGCAAATTTCTTATTCTATTGTCTTTGGTATGGACATTGGCTATCTTCTCTCTTCAAATCCTAAAAGCATGTATTTTCACAGGGGATTCCCCTCCCCCACTGGGAACAAACATTCCCAATTGGCTAACCAATCTCAGATCATTTAATCTATCCAAAAATATATTTTAACCCCAACAGGTGGGCAAGAATGAGTTTCGGATGTCATGATTTAAAATGGATTAATGCACTGACAAAACTCCAAACCTGCTTACGTTCCATTTTGACAATTTGCAAGTTCATTCCATACGAGTCCCCCACTGACTTTTTAAATTGACTTGAATTTTTTCTGTTAATAAGTCTTTTTTTTTTTTTTTTTGTAAAGATATAAAACAAAGAAGAATTGAAAATTTGCGTCAACATGCTCTTTATGATTTTTTAGCAGCAGTCAATACTTCATTGTCAGACAGCCTATGATACATGCAGCTGATTAAATTTAATTTCTATTGCTATAAGCATTGCTCATAAGTTAGATGCTATTTGGTTAGGCAGTTATCCTGTTTCTTCTCTCGGAGATGAAGATGTGCTTTGATTTAAGAGGCAACATTTCCACATTAAAGGGTGGGCCTTTAAAACTAGTGGACAAGTTCACCTACCTGGGAAGCCGTGTCTCATCAAATGAGAATGACATTGATACACAACTCACAAAAGCATGGACAGCTATGATAGGCTATCGATCATATGGAAGTCAGACCTGACTAATAAAATAAAATGCAGTTTTTTCCTAGGAGCTGCTGTGTTGATACTGCTACATGGATGCTAACTAAATGTATGGAGAAAAAGCTTGATGGCAATTGCACAAGAATGCTGGAGGCAACACCCCATAAAGCAGTAGCTGCACTGCCACCAACCATCCATCAAGAAAACTATCAAAGTTAGATGAACCAGACATGTGGGACACTGCTGGAGAAGTAAGGACAAACTCATAAGCGATATACTCCCATGGATCCCTTCCCAGGAGCAATGGAAGATAGAGACAGGTGGCAAGAGAAGGTGAGGGAGATCTGTGCTGGTAGCACAACATGATGATGGTTGGGTGGGGGGTATGTGATACTTGCCTTTATAGCAAAACTTACCATTGATAAGTAAGTCTTAAATACTTATTAATATGATATACTCTGAAAAGCAGTTCAGTCATGTTGTTTGAGTAGTTTTGCAGTGGTAGAATTTAGAAACCTTCACCATGGTGGCAGAATGTTACACAAAGTCAGATTAATATGTTTGCATGCAGTAAATCCAATCTTCCCTGGACATCAGCAACCCTGTCACTTAATGAAAGTATTATAGTATTATATTCGTTTATTATTGTAAATTGCTTAAAATTTTGCCTTCAACATTAATTTTAAACAATTTAAGATAAATGAATATAACTGCAAAGCACTTTCATTAAATGACCTCCCATTGCAAAGTTGGCTGTGATCAAAGTGTTCCACATTAGAGGGTCATCCCTCCAGGCACACATGTTCCCTCACCTAAAAAGAGTAAGGATTAGATTTATTGCCAGATGCCTAGATATCTCAATCATTGGCTATGTTTAGTATAAAGGAATTCTTGTTATGATTAAATGCTGCTAAATTATTGTGGACTAGAAGTAGTTAAATGTGGTTATCATTCAGGTAAGAGTCATAAATGTAAAAACAAATTGTACAACTCAACAAGGGTTATTGCTGGTGCAAAACTAAATAGGTTGGTTGGTTGTTTTACAGTATATCAACCATTTTCAGGTTATTCAATGCTGAAGTCATTTTAATAAAAGTTTAAAACAATTCAGTTTCGTATAAGTATAGGTTTCTTTGTTTACACATAGTTAAATGTCAAAACAGTTCTATTTCAAACAATTCAGATTAGCACAAGCACACAGTTTCATTCTATTTGAACCATAGATTGGAACCAATCAGGTGCTACCACTCTGGACCAGACTGGACCTGAGGGGTACTCTGCATTCCTCAAAGCTCCTGCATTACTTGAACCTCACAATCAGATTGTTGATGGGGGGGGTCTTACTCGTTGATGGGGGGGGTCTTACCCTTCTGCAGAGGAGCAGTCAGTGTATTCTACAGCCCCAGCCGACTGGGCAAAAAACTAGACACGATAGAGGACAGAAAGAAATCATACAAAAAGAGTAAATAAAAAGGAGAGTGTAAAGAAAAGTCTTTTATGGCATATACATGTGAAGTTTATAAGAGCCCTAAAGATTTGTGAGTGATGCATTAGGCAATAGTTTCTTAGTTGTTTATTGTATGGAAGTATTAGACATGTCTATGTTTTAAAACAAACTTAAAGTATTGTATGCAATGAACTATTTTGCAGTGTTGTTTTCAATACACCACAAGGTTCATTGGCATCCTTAGAAGGGTAAGAACAGGAGGGTAAGAACAGGTCCTTGCTTCTTGAAGAACGATTGAGGTCTTCACTCTTTTTCTTTTATCATCATGTCACGCTGCCTGCATTGATCTCTCTGACCCTCTCTCGCCATCTGTCTATAATCCATCGCCCCAAGAGATCTTCTAGACTATCCTGTATGGGTACAAAGCTGTTGTATAAAAATGTTCTTGCTGGTTGTCCATATGAAGGGGTCCATCAGAGTACATCACTTACAAGTTTGTCCCTACTTCTCTCACAGTGTCCTACATGTCTGGTTCATCAATGATAGTTTTCGTGATAGGTGGTACGTGGCTGTACAGCTGCTATTTTGTGAGGTGTTGCCTCCAGGACTTGTTCAGTACAGCTTACCGCATTCTTGTCTAATTGCCATTGAGCTTTTTCTCTATAATGTTTAGTTAGTGTCCATGTAGTGCATCCATATAGCAATATCGACACGACTGCTGCTTGGGAAAAAACAGCGTTTTATTTTATCGGTCAGGTCCTTTAACAGAAAAGGGAGGTAATCCTACAATTAGTAAATCAAAGAGTCAGCAAAATTTTGACTGATAGAAGTTTATTTCAAATCACTCAGAAAAAAAAAAAATTATAAATCTAGCTCACAGCTTTTAATTTTCAAGTAATTTATAAATAAAAATTTTATATGCAGAAAAAGACATGAACTATATTTTGTAAATATCTAATCATTTGAGGAGTTGGTTTGCCGGTTCTCTAGTGATGGACAAATGCTTTTATGTAGAGCTCCTAAATTTTGTATATTTAGAAAACCCAGAACTTGAAAAAAAATCATTTCTCATGAAGAAAATAGGGCTCTCATCTATACAGGGCGTCAAAAAAAAAAAAAAAATAAAAAAAAAAAAAAATAAATAAATAAAAAAAATAATATGCAATCACTGGGAAGCCATGTTGCTGTTAGATATAATTGAACCAAATTCAAATTTCAAAGCTTAAATAGGAGAAAAAAAAAGAAAGAAATTAGTTATTGGTTCTAAATTAATTATTCTTTTGATTAAAAATTAATTTATTCAAGTTGGAAATATGAAATAATTACATTCTTATTGCTTAGTTAAAAACATGTCAGATAAAAATGAAAAAAAATATTTAAATTAATGAATTTCTCAAGTGTCACTCGAATTTAAGAAAAAAAAAAAAAAATTCTCTCAAAATGCCGTTAAAATTATTTCAAATAATTTTATATATGATATGAGAAGTATAATTGGTAAATATCTTTTTTGTAACAAATACTGTTCATATCCAATATAAATTTATAATTTACAGTAAAAAGGCATTGTTTAAAGAATTGAAATAATTGGTCTCTCAATATATATAAGGATCATTAAATAAGTTTCCAGACTTTTTCGTATGGGCGCTTTTATTGATAGTACACACATGAAACTAGTCCCCTTTGAAGTAATCTCCTACAGCTGCAATGCACTTGTACAATTCCAACCACTTCTGGAAGGCCCCATAGAAGTCCTCAAGTGAGCATGTCAATGACCTTTGTCACAGCTTCTTTCATCTCTTCAATTGTCTCGTAACGACAGCCTCTGAGCTTAGGGAATAAGCAAAAGTTACAGGGAGCAAGGTCTGGACAATAGGAAGGATGAGGAAGTGTCTTGATGCCCATCTTGTTCAAATAGTCTGTGACAAGGATGGAGTTGTGGACTGGTGCATTGTCCTGGTGGAAATGCCACTGACCCGGTTTGAAGAGTGCTAGCTTCTTCCCAAGGAATCTCTTCCTGAACTCCCTTAAAACCTCAACATAGTATATTCCTTGCTGACTGTCTGTCCAGTAGGAACCCAGTGCATATAGATCATGCCAGTGCTGTCAAAAAAATCAAAAGTTTGTGGGTGGATTTGCTCTATCTGGCCTTCTTGGGTCTGGTAGAGCCAGCATGCTTCCACTGGGAACTGTTTCTTGGTCATAGCAGTAGATTCAGCTTTCATTGCATGACATTTTTTCCTAGTTTAAAACAGAATTTTATTGCATATCGTTCTTCCTCATGTCCAGATTGCATTTTTGAAATTCACCAGCTGTGACAATCAGGCTATAGTAGGGTGTATTCCAATTTGTGCTGTAGCAGTTCATTTAAACCAGAAATCATAAATATTGATCAGTCATCTCATAAGATGTATAGCAATAACAGTGAATTTTCAAGAGTCTACGACAATTTTAAATGCCTGTACAAAAAAAAGTCTGGAAACTTATTAAATGTACCATATATATATATATATATATATATATATATGAGAGAGAGATAAAGAGAAATGAGAGAGAGGAACTGAAAGAAAACCTCAAGCATGTAAATCCCTCATGAACTTTCATACCAATAACATACCTCATACACGTGCCATATAGGGCCTTTTTACATCCAAGAAAAGTGAATGAAAGTGTGTATCATTTCTTTATGCATACTTTTTTGCTTAGTTTTGCCTGAGCAATAAATTTGTTGATTTATACAAATTTTTATATTTATTACTGTTGTCAAAATGATAAACCAACTAACCACTTCAGGTTCACAAATTTGGAACATTTTCTCAGTCTGTTATCCAAGTTCTTGTACTGATGGACACTTAGAGGTGGCTTTATAACCACCTAAGATATTCCATTTTTCAACACAAATTATGGAAGCATAGAACATTATCTTTCAGGCACTTACTGCAGATTAACATGTGATAATATCAGATTTTTTATTTGCATATGTCCTGCTTCCTAAATGAGTAGCAATGTTTTAGTGGTGGTGATTGTAATCTTGTGGTAGTAGAGTATTTAGGGGTATTTGTGTATATAGTGGTGGCAGTGATGACCTTCCAGCTTGAAATATCCTGTCTCAAGAGAGATTTTTAATGGAGGTGAAAAAGAAATCCTCATTCTGTATTTTGGATTGTTTTTTTCTGATCCCTGAGAAAATAAAGTGAGTTGTTTGGAAAAAAAAAAATCATCCAATTGGTTTTGTTTAAACAAAAAAAAAAAATTTAAACTCAACCAAATTCACTATAAAGGCACTGTAGGGAAAAAAAAAAATCTGTTTTGAGAGTTTTTCTCTGATAGAAGGGAAAAAAAAAAAATCTTTTGGCATGCAACCATTGAACTTGATGTATTTTCATGAATTTTTTTTAAAAGCAGATCAGTTATTTTTTCCTTTCCTCATAGAAAGTTTAACTTAACAGTGTAAACTGCATCTGCTCTCACCAATTCCATTTCAGCACACACACACACACATATATTATATATATATATATATATATATATATATAAAATATAAAAATAAAGATAACTAGATGAACTGTGAATTCAGTGGTTTCTCCAGTGATGATCTTAATGCTTCCATTTTGGAAAAACTGCAGGATTCTTATTAGCATTTCATAGTAATCAGTTATATTAGGAATTTGGAGGATTAAGAAAAAAAAAAAAAAAAAATCTATGTTCATTGGGAAAAAAATGATTAATCATCTGAAACTGGACCTGAAAATTTTCTCGTTGCATTGCTAGTGACAACCATTACTTCCCTTGCTAGGGAGCTCAACCCCACAGGGTTAAGGGAGCATATATATTGTCATCCACTGAGACCGTTTCATTGTATCACAAATCTTCAGTGTGGCTAGACATGCTACATTCCCGAAGCTGGAATCGAAATATATATATATATATATATATATAGAGAACACCTGTTTTTATGTATTCATTAGATTTAAAAAGGGACTGTTGAAAAATTAGTTGTAACTTGACCAGCTTGTTTGTTGGTATTTTTTCAAAGTTATTTTCAAGGAGTAGCCTAGTTGGGTTTTTTGCATTAATGTATATGGTTGTTTAATTTTTATTTAAAAAAATTATTTTTTTTTGTTGGTTTTTCGCCTGTGTATAAATATATCTGTTTAAAAAAAAAAAAAAAAAAAAAGCAATCATTCTTAACTTCCTGGTGGGTTTGCATTTTCAAATTTTCCCCTTGTTGATGGTTGTGTATGAAGGGGTTGCAGTAGTGCCCATGGTACACCCTTTTGAGTTGAGCATTAAAGTTGGAGTCATTTAATGTTACAATGAGTTGCATTTGTATTGTTACTTTTGTAGGAGAGTTTTTGTTCTCATTTAGGAGTTTCAAAGCTGAAAGTGTAACAACATGGCTTCAAATAGACTGGGTGTAGCACAATCACTTAAGTTTCAGTTGGGATACCATGATAACCTCATAGTGATAAGAGGCAAACAACTGTTGGCTCACTGGATATGAAATCAGGGCCTTGTTCCTCACCTCTTTGCTTCTTCTGACTTTCCCCATGTTCATAAGAAAATGGTTCATGGCAATCTCTCTAAGGCTCTTATCAAGTGTTATCCTTAAAACTTTTAGATACGTTTACAAAGTTTATTCATTGACCTTCACAACTCAAAAACCCAACCTTGGACCCCAAGTCAACCAGAAAACTAAAATCTCTAATTATTTTACAAAAATCTCTCACTGTGATAGTTATTGGGATATTATGAGAGGTATAAATGAAAGAATAAAATCAATTAGTTGGATCATTTTATAATTGAGCACTTTATGCTCAATATAGGAAAACACTGCAACAATACAAACTGTATGTTTGTGTGTGAACAGATGAGAAATTGTTTAAAAATGTTTGGTAAATCTAAAGTACTCAAATGGTGGCCTGCAGAGTATGACAAGACCTAAAAGAAATTAAAATCTCACCTTTTAATACCACAGTCCCATTAATAAGTTTCAAGTATCAACTAGAACTTTATCTGATATCAGCACTGAAAAAATGAGATCTAAAAAGTTGAGCTTTGGGTTAATCTTACTGCACATTTAATTGGGATTTGTTTTTTTTTTTAGCATAAATTCTGAAAGCTGAATTTAGATTTATTGATTTTTGATCAATAGTTACTAATTATTTGAGTGAAGATTTTGTGGTAAATAGGATAGCCAAACTTGTGTGTATTTTGATACTAGTTTTTAAGAGATTTTGTTTGCCATTTTCAATGCTGGAACATTTTAATATTCATGATAATGTTTTTGAGGTCTAATACAGATTTAGAGTCATGCTGCGAGTATATTTACTGTAGATAATGGACAGTTTGTAGAAATAGCCTCCGTTTCCAGTTTGAAACTTTAATGGTAGCTTGGTTGATAAAACGGAGACAGAGACAGACACACGTTCATATAATGATGTCATATTTGCTGCTGACTTGACAAATGGGATCCAAGCACTACAACACTAAGGGATATGTGTGGCTTGCAAGGTGTACTATGTTAAAAAATAAACCTCATTTGGTTAAATTCCATGCAAGTATCTTGGTTTGATCAACTTTTCTGCTGATCCTTATATATGGCGTTATATTTTTGTACATCACTAGAATATTCTTTGATAAAGTTAGGTGAACAGAATGATAGAAAAAAATCCGTCATGGTTATATGAGGCCTGTTTAGTGATTAAATACATGAAAATGTTAGTTTTTGATATATAATTTGTGCAAGTAAAAAATAGAAAAAATAAATTTAAATACACAAGGGTACATGACACCAGATGATGACATTTATCATGTTTTTGACACCAACTTCTAGCCCATGTCTTTTTTGTCCCCTACCTTTTTAATGATTAAGAATCATTACAAAAATATTTAGAAAAAGTTCTCTTGCCAATGTGTGATAGCTATCTGAAAAGGTTGATTTATCTTGAGTTGCCAGCTGAAATAAATCTATAACAGTTTGAGTTTCAGTTATATGGAAATTCTCTGTAAGAAATTCATATCATTCACTGAGAACTCCTGCAGATTCATAAGAATCTTATATATTCTCAAATAGAATCATTTTCATCTTTAGAGATGAGATCTCT
This sequence comes from Sepioteuthis lessoniana, assembly GCA_963585895.1. Lineage (NCBI taxonomy): Eukaryota > Metazoa > Mollusca > Cephalopoda > Myopsida > Loliginidae > Sepioteuthis > Sepioteuthis lessoniana. Next base: position 74,140,347 of record OY757911.1, on the reverse strand, counting down.
ATATCTATAACACAGATTACAAGCTGCTGTTAATTTGTCCACCTAAAAGTGTTACTATAAATGCTACTTCAGGTGTTTCATTTTCTTTTTAGTTAAAATTATCCTGTTCTTATTTTAAAAATGAAAACAGAAAACATGAATAGTTAAAATATTTTAAAAAATAAACTGCTTCTGACATTTAAGATGTATGAAGAGCTTTAAAGAAAATATATATTACCACTTCAAGTATTCTTTTTTTTTTTTTTTTTTTTTACTTCATTTAAATAACATTTTCTTGAAATTTTTATCACATTTTAATTGGACAAATGTCACTTTAATTTTCTTTTGATTCCCACCACATCTAAACAGGACAGAGTGGAGTTTTGAACTCCAGAAAGAGAAGGAAGGAAGGAAAGAAAAAGAAGAAAAAAGACAATTCAACCATTTTTAAATGGTAGGATAAAAATAAATGAAAGAGGCATTTATACACTGTCACTTTAAATGTTTATGATGATGATGAATTTAAATATTTATTAGAGAACACTTATACAGTTTTTTTTAAAATTTGAATTTAATCAATAAAATTTCAAGATAAACTATTGACTTCATTTATTTAGTTAATTACAAGGGAGAGTCAAAAGTTTTGCAATATTTTGGTAACATGAGACAATTTACCAGCCCGTGATGCTTTTGAGATTTCGAAGATGAGGAACCACCCTTGACTGAGGTGCGTTAAGCTTAGGAGTTAAATTTACTCTTCTGGCGGGTAGCATGGTTCTTAGAATCCAGTTTTAGCTCTGACCTTAATAGGCGAAGTTCTTGCAATTCAAATGAAATTTCTTGTAACCATTTAGTTACTCTACTTTGATAAACTGTACCGTCACTTTTCACAAAAAGGGATTCTGTTTGGTTTTATGGCATATCAACCATTGTTGGTTATTTAATGCCAATTCTTGTTTTTACGTATTTGTTAAATATACATGATTTGTAAACATTTTGATAACCACGGTTAAACAATCACTTTAAAAAAAAAAAAAAAAAAAAAAAAAAAAAAAAAATACAGTTTAACATAAATCAAAGTTAAATTGTTCCGAGTATTGTTATGCATCACCAACAATTTAAACATTTGTTTACATACAGTTCAAGGATGAAAATGTTCAGTTTGACCCATAGATAGGACCCTATCAGGGACTAGCACTCTGGTACTGAGTGGACCTGGTAGTAATGGCAATGAAGGAGTACTCCACATTCCCCAAAGCTCCAGCATTACTAGAGCCTCACATTCAGATTGTTCAGTGTCTGAAACAGGACACTTGGAAGGGGCAATCTTATCCCTCTGCAGAGAAGCAATGTGTATTTTACAGCCCCAGCTGACTGAGTAAGTAATTCTATGGGGCTATGGCCCTTTTTAAACTTGTAAAGCACAAGTTCTCAAATTAGACTATATTGCATGTTGATCTGTGCAGCTTTCAAATCACATTTAGTGAACCAATACACAATGTGACAGTACAACAGCGGCAGGTACTTCCATTGCTTGAACTGCTTTGGTCAATAAAGCATCAGCTGGAGACTAGGACATCAAAACTTTATTCACTCTAGAATTTTCAAAACAAAATTCAAACTAGCAATTTGTCCTTTTAAATTCATCTTTACAACATAAGTTACAATTAAATGGCTGCTCATTAACTTTTGTTAATGTCTGATGATTGTGTGAACCACATAAAACAAAGCGATAAATATTTCATAATGTGAATATTTTAAGTTTTAGATCTGCTCTGCCATAGATGCATTAATTGCTTCATTTATTTTTTTGCATTTATTTATATAAAAGATGCTGCTCAAACCTTTAATAGATTTGACAAAAAGGAATTGATTAGAGACCTAAGTCTTAGCAATTCTGTTTGATTATCTCTCTTGGGCATGTATACAATTTCACAAAGGATATCAGAATCATCAGTTCTACATACGTAACTAATTTCTTTTATCTTAACTTTAGTTATTTTCTTTTTTTAAAAGCTCAATGATCAGACCATTATTCTACAGCTGTTGAATGAATTAATGACCATCTAAGAATTTTAAAAGCAGCTGAATAACAAAATGCTCTAAAAAAAAAAAAAAAAAAAAAAAAAAAAAAAAAAAAAAAAAAAAAAAAAAAAAAAAAAAAACTCTTCTTCCTCAATGAAATAAAAAAAAAAAAAAAAAAAAAAAAAGACAATTAAAAAAACACCTTGTCAGAGTCGTTAATTCTTTAAATAATTGAGTTGCATTTTCTGTAAGTGCAGAAGACTTCATAAAAACTTGAATATGAATATTTGGCTTATGGTGCATAATAAAATTGGCTCAGCTAAAAATATAAGGCTTATGTTACTGAATAAAATAGAGCTCAGTCAAAAATATAAAAATAGGCAAAATTTAAAGTAAGTGAATCAAAGAATAAAAACTGATATTCTGAAATTTGTTGATACCTACAAGACCCCCACCATAAAAAATGAAAAAGGGAAGAGAGCATTTCAGTTCTGTATATTTATATATAAAGCTTAATGGGTCTTTTTCTATCACCCATAGCTATAAAGAGTCAATCTAAAAGTGGTGCCTCCTATTTATTTCTGGATTCATTTCATACCCAAATCATCTGCAAGAATATCTTGACATAACCCTATGGAAATGTCTACCTCATCTCAAATGTCTATGAACTTTTAAGTTCACTAGAATTTACCCCTCAGTTTTTCAAGCAAGTGTCTTGAAAGGCCTTCTGTGCAGGAGGAAAGCCTCTCTGAACACTAGCTACTTTTACAGATATTCTTTCTTCCTTGATGCCAGTCAAAGACTGGCACAGATCATAGATTCTTTCAGTTTTTCAAGGTCTTAGAACCAGTTTTGGACAAAACTATGTACAATTGTATGCTATTTTTTCATAAGAATAAATTTAGAAAAAATAGAACATAAATGAAGTTATGATATCTAAACGTTCTGAATGACGTCCAGACAAAGGTTTTTTGACAAGTAAAATGGAGTTTAAAATATTTTTTTTAAATATAATTTTTTTTATTTAACACTGACGTTCATCATTTTCAGATGCAAGGGAAATAATCAAATCAACACTTGTTCTATTTTTGCATATCTCTGTAATCTAAGTTGCCTCCCTTGCATCTTCCACCCCAAAATATAATTTACTTCTAGATTTTTGTTTGGATGAGGTAATTCAAATTTAAGTAATTTCATGAATGACAAGATTTTTTGTGCATCAGGCCCTGTAACAAAGACTTTAGACATCCTTGTGTATTGTTTTACTTTCAATATACCTGAGAAGCCAAAGTACTGAAATATAGATATATTAAATGTTAAATCATTGTGTAGTATTGATATATTTGAATATTTTATTTTTAATCAGAAGAAAAGGAACATTTAAATTTAACAATTTTTTAAAACTGTAGCAGAAAGAATTTCAAATGATTTAGTGCGGAATCATTTTGCCATGGGGGTGGGGTGTTCAATTTATGTATTTTGTCCAATGAGAATGACTTATGCCATTCTGCCCGGGAGACCTTCCTGGACAATATAAAAAGCAGTGTATACACTCTTGACCGACTCCAGCTGCTGTAACAGACCATCACACGAGATGAGCACATTGAACTTTTGGGCCAGTGTTCCTTTATTCTTTCGAGTCATTCCTCCTAAACCCAGGTTTGATGATCAATTCCAGCTCTCATTTGCAACCGTTTTCTTCCAGGTACGAACTCACAGTACAAGGGTTATCTTTCTGGATGTCATTAAAACTTCTTGAAACAATACTCATCGTCATTCCTGTAATTTCCTTTCTTCATAATGTAACAGGGCAGACCAAATTTGCACTCGTAAGAAAAAAATGGCTTTTTGAATAACAAATATATTTGTAATCCTTTAAGCTTTGCTTCATTTTGTAGGAAGCCAGAAATATGAGGTATCCGATAAGAATTGGACTCACTAAGAATGGTTTAATTGACAAGCTGGTTAACCATTACATCATGAATACATGTTCCCATAAGAAATAGCAAAGGAAATTTAAAAACAGACATAATTCCTTGGAGAAAGGGGAGCCTCCTTTTATAATTCATATTATTTAATCTTTTAAGTGGAAGAAAATGCAACATGAATTAAATATATTTCTGTAATTTGCCATGATGATACTCAAGGCAGAGAAGCCAGTTACAGAGGTGTACCGAGAGTAAAATAATGTACAAGCATACCTATGAAATTCCATATATATAATAGGATAAATATCAAAGATGCAGAAACAAGTAGCCTTTGGTTTGCCATAGTGGTAAAACAGATTGCTTATTTTGAACTATGCTACCTTTAAATGAAAGCTATAATGTTCAGGCTGATTGGTCAGAAAAGGGTTTGTAGTAACTAAATGTAACCATCTCAATTCTATGCCGTTTAAACTACTCAAAATACCAGATCCTCATTGTCTATAACAAATACATTTTGAGAATTGCTAAAGGAGAAGTAATGTTTCTTGGTAACTTATCTTCATTGGAAGTTTATTGAAATACGCTTCAGGTAACTTGAGCCTCTTGAGTGATTGGCTATGAATAAATAAAAATAGAATTGATCCTATTAGCACCAAGTAAATCTTCAGTCTGACCTATGCACTTGTATTTTTCACATCCAGTTGCTAGTTAATCTGTGTTATCTTCATGTGCCTAGACTGTTTTCTTGGCCCAATTCATTCTTTTCATATTCTCATTCCCACTTACATAATTCTTTTAGCCAAGACTTGGTTCTCAATCTTTTGGCCCCATATGTCATTTTATAGTGCCAGAAAATTACCACATTGCAAAAATTTTCATTTTACATTTCAAATACGCTACTTTTTTTCCATATTAGTACATAAAATTTTTTACTTGCTTAGGTAATAAAAAATGTGAATTACATCTTAGATTTATTCTCAAGAAACATTGCTCCAACTTATATTTCTTTACATCCTCAAAGCCTGGATAGCAGAATGAGAAGTTACCCAAGAAGATAAAAAAAATCAGAACATTACCAAATACAGAAATCTAGAGGATACAATAGCAAAAATGTTGAGGCAGTCATAGCCACAAAGAGATCACATGTACAAATAATGTTTATACATTGTTATTGATATTAATTATAACTAGTCAATGGCAGATGCACAGTATATAGGCAAAAGATAAAAGCGAGAGAAGACTTGTTATTTCTTTGCTTGCCAAACGTTTTGTTACAGGATGATTTCTGCCTTCATCGTGTCCTCTCAGAGTCTCCTCCCCACATCTAAGACTGTCTAAATATGTGCGAGTGTGTGTAAACCAAAAATTATTAATTAGGTAATTAAAGCAATATTTAACTCAAATCAAATGTTAGCCGATTCTAAACATTTTTATCTTCCGGGGGGGGGGGGGAAAAAATCCTATTCCGATTAAATCACCCAACATTCACAAACAAATACCAAAATGAAAGTTTGCAATTCAGTTTTAACTCAAGTTTAAAAACACTTCTAAATTAATTGAAATCCTTAATTATTTTACTTGAAGAGCCAGCTATACATTTTGGATGAGCTGATAAGAATGGCGAGTTAGGGTGCCACAGATTCTCTGAACTTCTGTTTTAAAATACATTTTTCCGTCTTGAAAAGGAATTTTAACGAGGATAAGAGAGCGGGGTTTATCCTATTATCTACCCATAATTGGTATTGATGAGAAAGGATTCATGCCTTTCCTAAGGGAATTGGTACAAAGGGAAGTGTTAACAGCTTTATCCAGAATTAGAATATGGCTTGGAAAACTTGACAACTCTCAGGTCACATACATTAATATGTCAGTATATAATCATTGAATATTTTTAGCTTTACACGGTATATTCTAAGATTGCAGGAAAATGCATAAAAAGACACACACACAAGATATGATCAAAAGTATCACAACTGAAGATTGAAAATTTTAAATGAAAACGAAAATGTGAACAGCCGAGTAACATCGTAAAGTGATGTCTAAATGAGTATAATAGGTACTAGCTACTCAACATTCGACGTCTGTTTATAAAATAAAGTAAAAAATGTGACATCATCTATGCGGTCAGTAAATGGAAGTTTTCACTGCAACCAGAAGTGAACAGATAACATTTCGTCTGCGATTGCAATTTTCAGTACCAGTTCAGAGGCAATTTTAGAGACGAATTAATTCTGCAAACCATCTTTGAAATATTTCCTAACAGTTAAGCATTGCAGGTAGTATTTGCTGGTTTCTCTTAATTGCAGAATTTATTTTAATATTAAAAACAAAGTAAGTTCCTGCGCAAAAATCATACTTGCTAACTTAGCAAATACCCAGCCCCTGTCTACTGAACAAACAGTAGTCACTGACGAAAAAAAAAAAAAAAAAAAAAAAAATCAGTGGGTGCGAACGGCTTTAGGGGAAACGAATTCTTTACCTTTCGCTCGTCTTCGCACCCTGGCCATATACCTTACCTCAGCCACCCTGGTCAACGTAGCAGTTCAGTTAAAACAGCAGAAACTTTTCACAGCCGCCCTTTTCAGGTCTAAATCGCAGAAATCCTTATAGTCGAATTATTGGATATGACGAAACAGTAGCACCAATTCTTGCACTTCATATCAAGTTCTCCAGAGAAATCAGCAATTTTCACTTGTTGAATTGTCTTAGGAAAATTTTCATTCTAAATTCTGTTGGGATTTTACCCGTTGAAAATAAGACAAATTTACATTTGCAGTGTAAGGAAAAAAATAAGACTTACTGTAGCACGAGACGTAACAAAAGAAAACAATTAGATTGAAGGAAAAAAAAATTGGGGTGGATATATTTAAAGAGGAGAATAATTGCAAAAAGAGGTTTTCTGCATTCGTCTTTGTAACAGTTCTTTCAGTTCCATGTAGTTTTAGTGGTTGGTCCTTGCAGATTCAAAGGCGTGAAGGAGAAAAACGCGCGTTTGAAAAACGCGCGCCCGTGATTTGTTTTTCGGCCAATCACAGGGCATGTGACGGACTCCGTAAATAATTTCCAATAATTCACAGTAACAGAAGACTGCTTAGTTGTGGGAATTTTAGATTAAAAGAATCGCAAATAAAGTGTAGGGCTAGTTTTAGTCTTTATTTAAAGCCAATGCATGCGCACACAGTCTCATTCTGTTACTGTCAGCCTGTTTGTATTTAAGTGTCAAGTTTAATGTATTCCAATTACAAATTTTATTCTTGGGAATTTTACAGAACAAACCATTTTATGCATTGATAATTCATAAGATTAACCAGTGATATTTTTGTTGCTCTTAGTAAAAATAAGAGTGAGAAATCAACGATCTTTTAAGTGTAACAGTAATGAAATAGACGTAACTGCCTTACCTAACGCTAAACGCATGCTGTCTCACTTGTCAAGTCGCCATTTGCCGAGGGCCCGGCGCCAAACTGCCTATTTTATGCAGTAGTCTCATTTGCATAAGAGGTCAAATGGGCGTGGTAAGAACCTGGCAAGTGGACGTGGGAAATTAAGATCTTTCCTAGTTTTCGGCGAGCGTTGAAGTGCGACAACGGTTGAGACCAGCCGAGACCGACGGTATGAATGGTAGAATTTCGACTGCGATTGAGACCTATAGAAATTGACATCACGAGCGCGACCAAATCTGACAATTGCTAATTCTTAAAATTGCGTTTCCAAGTATTTTTGCCAATTATCAAAATTTGCCTATAGAATTCATTTGTGCAAAAATTCAAACGCACAAACTATTTGCTTTATGTCTAAAATAGAAACCTATTTCGTGGATTTTTAAGATTTTCATTTTGAAAGAATTTATGTTGCACTGAATAATTTTATTTTGTTAGTTACACAAATTAAAATAAAGTTTTATTTAATTGCAAACTTCAAGACGTTTTTGCTTAAAATGTTAAACATGAGAATAAGTATCCTGTAGTTCAACACTTCAACTCAAAAAGACCAACAGTAAATTTCAATCCAACGTTGAGAAGTATTTCCTAAAGTCAAAGAAAAACGAGTAAGGGTAGAAAAAGTTGTTAAAAAAAGCCGTAATTCATACGTTAATATATTAACCTAATTGAATTTCCCAAAAGAGTTAGTCAGAGTATTAACTTTAGATTGCTTATATAAAAAAAATTCCAAGAGCGTTGCATTATGTTTAAGGGCAATAACTCAGAAAATTAAAATACGAGTGGCGTCCCTTTAGGTTTTAGCAGTTTGTTCAATTAAGTTATATTACTTTTAGATAAATTCATTTAATTTTAGTTAAAGAGAAAAGCTTATTTCTGAATTGAATTAAAGCCAGGGAATTTTTTTAGAAGTGAAATTGGTTAAATAATTGGCCTTCAAACAAATTTTTAGTATCTAATTATGTATACATTATGACTCATTTCAGCATGTCAAGTTTTTTGAAGAATAAATCAGTCAAAACACAGAGCCGTTGGTTGTGTTTTACAGCACATTAACCCTTGTAAGAGAGAGATATATATATATATATATATATATATATATATATATATATATATATAAAAAACACGACCTGTAAACAGTTTGAAGTAAAACTTAAAAACCAGCCAGATTTCATAGAGGGTTTTAGGTATTTGCTATTTAACACTTAAACCAGTTCAAGATTTCATTCATTTATATTTAAATAGTTCCAAGTATTTCTCTGTAATGCTCATTCAATCTAACAGTAATCTGAATCACCATATGCATTTTAGTGTCATCAAGGATCTATGGTAAGGATAGGAGTCTTAAACCACTGCAGTATAGCAGGGGGGGGGGATTCTATAGTCTAAGCCAATATGGCCATGCAGATTGGCATGCACCCACTTTTAAATAACCTTGGTAAAAAAGGAGGTAATTTGGTTTTCTCATGGAATTAATATTTTTATATAAAAAAAATTGTCAGTTTCAAATGTCAGTTTTTGTTATGTTTAAGAGACATTATAGCCAATGTTTTTAGTTATATTTACACATTTTCTAAAATTCTTTTAAAAAAAAATTTATTCCTGAGGTTTGGTTTAGCATTTCATTTTGAGTTGTGCCATTTCCTTCATTTTTTTTAACCTTAGGATATTCTGTGTATCCGCTGGCCTTCTGGTAGTTAAGGTCTCCTCGCACCCTCCCCCCGAAAAATAAAAACTAAGATGAAGGCCTATTCCCAATGTATACTTTTTACTGCATATTCTCTAATTGAATTATACACTAAATATATAATTTTAAAAGAAAAAGTTCTAAGACTGCACTAAAATACCATTCACAATTTGTTAAATTTTACAATTTCATTCAGATTTATTTCAGATCTCCAACAGAATCTTATCTCAAATTAGCCCATGAATTTGATATCTTCATTTAGCTTGAGAACAGTTTCAATGGCCAAATAAAATTCCAAGGAGTGAATAACATCCTCATAAAGTCAATTAGATATTGTACATTTTGGATAGAAAAAAAATCCATACATAGAATTATACAAGAACTTTATAAAGATTGGCTGCAAGTCATTTAAGCAGAAAAGAAAAAAAAAAAAAAAGCAGCCTAAAGAGTTGAAAAAGTTTAACATCTTGTCTAGTGGGCTAGGCATAAAGTCAAATGTTCAAGAGTTGGAACCAAAAAAGCTTGTCCCCACATTGTGTCCATTTCTGCCTTCACCACCTCAGAAACTAAAGGGAGAGAACAAGTCAAGGTACTAATGCTTTCGGCAATCAGTGTACAAGTGCTTAAGTCATCTGCGAATAAGTCATCAACATAGCAATAATTAGTGAATACATTGTAAAATCTAAAGTTTCTTCAAAGACTTTGGAAGTTAGACAAATTAAAATCTAAAAATTTTGGTGTTTCCTGTCAGTGCTGTATTTTTCGTAGCATTGTGAAAATATGAAAGTGATTTTTACATTAGTTAAAGAAATTTTCTATACATAGTTTAATGAAGTTTCCTGCACTTGAAAAAAAAAAAAAAGAAAAAAAAAAAAATTGCTCAACGAAATTTTCTACCAAGTGATGCAGATTTTATTAAAAGTTGTTACATTTTACTAACTTTAACGTCATTGCTTAGTTCAATGATATCAAGAGAAATTGCATTACTTCAAGTGCCTGATGAAATTAATAACAAAAATTATGAAGGAAAAAAGATCAACTGTAATTTAAGAAATTTTACCTTGCTCTTCATTGTTGAGGTGGGTTTCTTTTTTCTCCCTCATTGTCAGAGCCATGAAATCAGTTCTCTTGAACAATTCAGATAATAAGCTAGGAAAGAAAAAAAAAAAAACAAAAAATGGCTTCTATATAAATGGTTCTGTTCAAGTAATCCTTATGGACTCAATACACACATGAATTATTCTAACAATGAACAAACCACTACTAGGTTTTATGGAAAAGAGTAAGTCCACTTTTAATCAGTAGGTGGGAAAGGGTGATTCACCAATATTTGTTTGCCAAGGATAGTGAGTTCAATTCTTAGGTGGATCCAAATAAATAATCTCTAAAATGGTCATATGAAAGGTAAAAGGGAATAGTTTAACAGTTTATTTTTCATATACTAACGCTAAAATTTAACTAAAATTTTTTTCTCTTTTGTGAATTATTTCTAAAATTCAGGCTACAGGGAGTTTAAGAAAAATAGTTAAGATGAAATTCAAACAAATATACCAACCCTGCAAATTTTTCCTCAAGAGAAAATCTCTTTTTCAAAGCCTTTGTTTATTTAAATATAGGATATATTTGGTGGGTTGTTTGGGTTTTATGGCATATCAACCTTTGTAGGTTATTTAATGCCAAATTCACTTTTATGCAAATAGTTCTATTTCAAACAATTCAGTTTAGCATTAGTATACAGTTTAATTACCAAAAAAAAAAAAACATTTCTATTTAAAGCTAATTCAGTTTAGCATAAGTACAGATTTTGGTTATACACAGTTAAATGTCAAAACAGTTCTATATTGAAAAATTCAGTTTAGAGTAAGTACAGTTCTAATGTCAAAAACAATTCCATTTCAAAAAATTCAGTTTAGCATAAGCACGCAGTTTAAATGTAAGTACAGTCTAATTGTCAAAAACATTTCTATAAAGTTATTCAGTTTAGTCAAATAGTTCTAATGCAAAAAATTCAGTTTAGCATAAGTATGCAGTTAGTTTTATTCAACTCATATATAGGGCCCTATCAGGTGCAACCATTCCAGGCCAGAGTGGACCTGGGAACAATGGCAATGAAAGGGTACTTCGCATTCCCCAATGCTCCAGCATCACTGGAACCTCACCATCAGATTGTTTAGTGTCATATCCAGGACACTCATTTAGGATGGGAGTCTTACCCCTCTGCAGAGGTGCAGTTGGTGTATTCTACAGTCCCAGCTGACTGGGCAATGAATATATTTATTTCACTTTATTGTTCATTACAATATATTTTCAACATATAAGGGTGTATCAAAAATATTATGGCCTTTTACAGAGCTTTATGCTAAAGCTTATTTTGCTTACATGTCGAAAGATTATACAATACTTCACAGTCATTATTATGATTATAATCATTATCATCATTATAAGCAAAGCCTGTGGAAATTCCATGGAATGAAAAAATCAAGAGAAGCCATTTAAGTTAGAATGGATGATTTGCAGTTTTATTACATTAAAGTCTTGTTGTTACTTCAGCAATGAATAATGAAAAATACATAATAACAATCAACATAACATTCTATTCACATATCATTTGTTTGTATTTAATTCTTTTGAAACTGCAAAATCAATAAATAGATGCAGATTCTGTTTTTCAAATAACTGTATTGCAAGTAGTGAGGAATCTTCAGAGCTCTTTTGTGATCTGAAGAGACAACACTTATGAAGAAAAACATCAAAATTAATTGAAGGGGAGAGTAAAAGAATATCCCACTTGGCTGCCAGGAGGAGATGTAGAAGAATAGCTAACTTGGCTAAGGGGAAGGGGGAAAATATCCCACTTGGCTGTGAGGTGGGCACTGGGATTTTGAACATCATACAACTTGCTGAACAGAAATGGTGAATATCTAATGGAGTTTTCACTCAATAAAAGTCTTAAATGCCTTAATAGTAAATTAAAAAAAAAGGTAAGGAAAGCAACGAAATTACACCGACCCAAATAACTGTAAACCTCAGCAAGATTACATATTTATAAACAAGAAGTGTAAAATGGCACTTTGAACCATGAAGTATACTTCTCTTCTGAAAGAGTAACTTTCAATCACAGAATCATTTCTGCAAAGAGTCACCTGAATCTAGGCAGAAATCAGAAACAAACAGGTAAAGTTTCATGATATAACTCATCCTGGTATAAAAATTTTACTTGTTCTCACATACTTTTGGTGATATTAGCAATCAATATATAGTAACAGTAAGAAACACGTTGGTTACTCTTCAGAAGACATCTAAAAGACATACTCTGACTGACTAATGTGAAAATTTTGTTACCATTTATATAGAAGCAGCAACAGAAAGTATATTAGCCGAACCAAAAATCAAATATAGTGTTCCGTGGGAGTTAATAGCAGTTAGGGAAAAAAGAGATAACATGAATAAAACATTCTTACTTAATTAAAGAAACCCAACAAATACCAATGCACAGAAACTTAAGAAAGCTCATAGAAATAACACATATAAAAAATAACAGCTAGAATATATTCAAGGCCAAATCAATCAAATCTGAAAGTTGGTAGAAGATGAATAATCATGATTAGCTAGGCGGACAGTAAATGAAGCAAGCAGAAGGAAAAGCATATTGAGAGCAAAACTAACTGCTACTAGCCAAGAAGAAAGACTTTACAAATGGAAAGAACATTTCAAGAATCAGTTTGGAAACCTTCCTGAAATTCTTAGTAGCAAACTAGACATCAAACTTGGACAGTTTACAAAGGAAGAACTTGATGCAGAACTGAAAATATTAAAGACAGAAAAACTCTTTGCTTTGGAAAAAAAATACCCTATGTATTGAAGACAAGAAAATTTGATCAGATTCTTCTTTAATAAAACAATGCTGTGTACGAACAAAACTGATATATCCTGAGGTGGCAATAATATAAGGATAATCAAGAGATAGTATTCCATAAAAGGAAATAAAGGAGATAATATGTACTATAGGTTTGAATAAATAAAAGAAGAAGTTTATTGTAATATTTACAGAGAGAGTGTGTGTTCTTCACGTGTTCTGTCCAGGGTGTCTCTCCGTGTTTCTCTGTCCGGTGACCGGTGATATCGTTCCTTACTTTAACTGTTCCGGTGGTGATTACCTATCTCACCCTAACACCTCCCCCTAAGCCAATTTTTCCCTGGAGAATTTGGCTTAATACCGTTTGTTTTTAGGTTTGGGGCTCAGCCGGTTGACTTTTCTTTTTACCCTTGTACTTTTTCTCCTCAACATCGTTTGAGGGGGTGGAATTGGTGATGAAACTGGTACTCTCGGACCTGGAGTAGAAGATACCACTCTTGGAGTAGGTTGTGTTATGGGTAGAGGAACATCAAAAGAGTCATATAATACCTCCAAGGGGAGTTCATTATCTTCTGCCTGTTTGTAGTCATCAGTGTGTCGAGGTCTTAGCTGATTTATATGCCTGCGACAGTCAAATTTACTACTTCTTACAGAATATAACAAATGTCCAGTTCTTTTCATAATAATCCCCTCTTCCCAAAAGCTTTTCCCAGTCCTATAGTTCAAGAAGAGTATTTTGTCACCAGGTTTGTAGAACCTTGTCGAAGGATTTTCTCTTGTTGCTGTTGTCTTGTTTGTATTTGGTAAAATCCTGTCAAATATGGATCTGATTTTTCGTGCGAACATTAGTTCAGCTGGTGACAAACCGGCATTAGTGTTCGGGTTAGGAGTGATCCTGTACACAGATAGAAAATTTTCAAGACTCTTCTCATCAGTGTCCATGCCTTGGTTTTTCTTCAAAGCTCTTTTGAACGTGTCCACAAATCTCTCTGCGAGACCGTTTGACCTTGGATGGTATATTGCCGTTGTTAAATGTTCAATGGATGGGGCCTTGCAGAATTCTTCAAACTCTTTGCTGGTAAATTGGGTGCCGTTGTTGCTGACAATAGTTTTAGGCACTCCAAAACGACTGAAGAGAAGTCTTAGTGCATCTATAGTACTCGTTGATGTCGGATGTTTACACTTAAACACTTCCGGCCATTTTGTGAAACTGTCAACGACTACTAAGAAATAATGACCATTCAAAGGACCTGCAGAGTCAATGTGTAACCGAGTCCACGGTGTATCCGTCTTCGGCCACGGTTGTATTTGTACAGGTGGTGCCTTTGCTGCTAGCTGACACCCTTGACACTCTCTTACAATTTTTTCAATGTCCCGGTCCATCCCAGGCCAATACGTATATCTGCGCATTAAGGTCTTCATTCTGGACATGCCTGGATGACTGCTATGAAATTCTTTTAGAATCCTCCTCTGTAGTGTGGTCAGTATGACGACTCTGTCCGCATACATTAAAGTCTGCGAACAAATAGAAAATGGCGAAATTTTCAAGTCTTTCTTTGACTGTTCGTTTAACTGCACCTGTTTTTTCATTTTTACAATGAATTCATCTGTTTCTGCTGCTTTGTTGATGTCATCTAGAGTCACTGGTAACTCTCGAATCGTGTTGCACAGCAGTTCGGAGAGTTCTTTTTCCTCTCTCAATGCAGCTATCACTGTGTCCTCTAAAGGTTCTGCACACTTTCGAATAAGACTGGAGAGTCCATCTGCATGTCCAATATTTTTGGATGAAATGTACTCCATTTTAAAATTATAATTCAACAGAATTATGCTCCATTGTTGAAATCTGTTAGCAGTGTGAGTGGGTATGCCTTTTTTAGAGCCAAAAATAGTCAACAAGGGTTTGTGGTCAGTCTGCAATGTAAAAATCCTGCCATGAATGAATCTATGGAATTTTTTAATTGCATAAATGATTGCCAAACTTTCTTTTTCAATTTGAGAATAGTTTCTTTCTGCAGGCAAAAGTGATCTGGATGCATGAGAAATTGGCTTCGTTGATCCATCTTCAAGTCTATGGAGAAGTACTGCTCCTAATCCGTAGTCACTTGCATATGATGCCACAATCAATTCCTTCTGTGGATCAAAGTGTGCCAGTGCTAAATCTGATAGCAGGCATTTCTTAATCTCTTCAAATGCATTTTGGCACTCTTTTGACAAAATCGACTTTTGTCACTTTTTTAACAATTCGCTCAATGGTGCTCTCAACTTATGCATTTTTGGGATATAAATAGCATAACATTGTGCTAAACCCAAAAAAGATTGTAACTGGGCAACATTGTTAGGTGCTGGCATCTTCTCAATGGCTTCTGTTCTCTGAGGATCCGGTCTTCTGCCTTGGCTGTCAATGATTTGACCAAGATATTTTATTTGTTTTAAGAAAAATTCACATTTTTCGGCACTCAATTTGAAGCCGAATTCCTCAATTCTTTGGAAAACTGTTCTGATATGTTTCTTATGTTCCTGTACATTTTTACTCTTTACAAGAATGTCATCCAAATATGCGATTGCAAAACCTAAATCGGCAAGCACTGTGTCCATTTTTTGCTGAAATAACGAGGGAGCTACTTTCAAACCAAAAGGGAGCCTTTTGAGTCTGAAGAGTCCTAAATGGGTAATAATACACAAATACTTTGAACATTCTTCACTGACTTTTACCTGAAGGTAAGCCTCAGATAAATCAATTTTGGAGAAAATTTTACCTCCATTCAGCTTTGTAAAAATGTCTTCAGGGGATGGGAGTGGATATCTATGATCCATCAGACAGTCATTAAGGCCTGTAGAAAAATCGGCGCATACCCGAATCTTCTTAATTTTCTTTTTAACATACACAGTGGGGCTTGCCCACTCAGAATAGTCAACTTTTTCGACTACACCATTTTCCTGCAGACTTCGCAGTTCAATTTCAATATCTTCTTTTGAAGAAAAAGGCACGTTTCTTTTTGGTTTAAAAACAGGTTTCACATTTTGTTTTAGCTCAAAATTCACTTCGGTCTTAGTGCACACACCTAACCCCTCAGAAAAAAACCTGGGGAATTCACTTTTTAAGACAGTAAGAAAATCCTCATTTTGTTTAGAATTTTTCTTTTCAGATACACTAACACGGTTACGAAATGAATTTATGGGTAGCTCCCATAAATCAAACAAAACGATCCAATCAATTCCGAAAAGGCAAGAATTTATACCTGGAACAACTGACACTTTTGAAGAAAAAGTTTTCGATCCAAGAGATACACTGCAATCAAACTCTCCTTTGAATTTTAATCTCTTTCTGGATACTCCTTTGGCAATTTTAGACGTTTTTTCCAGTTTTGGTCACCCAATCCTCTTCCAAGTCACTTCGTCGATAATCGAAATATCGCTACCTGTATCCAAAAGTAGCTTAACTGTGTGACCATTTATTTTGGTATTGACAAATTTTCGTTTACCCCCTTGTCTCACTTCTTCTTTTGACAACACTACATTTACTTTAGACTTAAATTTTTGTCTTTGTTTATTTTGTTTAGTTCGGCACTGGGAGGCTCGGTGTCCAACTAAACCCCATTTAGCACAAGGTTGGTCTTTAAAAGGGCAATTTTTTTTAAGTGCGAACCCGCACAGCTCCAACATTCAAAACTTTTTCCTTTGTTCTTGAGAAAAGTTTTTTGTTTCACTACTTGGACCTGGGATGTAACTTTTCCCTCTATCCTAGTAGTGTCCCTTTTCACATTTATCAACTTCTGACATTCTTCTGTCACTTTTTGTAAGTTCATTTCTGGATCTTGCTCCATAATTGATAAAATTCTTGACCTCAAATCCTTGTCCCTCGGTGCTGTCAGTCCCTGGACAAATATGTAACACTTAAACATGTCAACTGATAGGTCTTTCAATTTAAATAGTTCACACAGGGCGTTGACATATGTGACAATATCATCAGTTTCTTCTTTTTGCGTTTTTAAACATTTATATCTTGTATGAAAAAGGCTGTCTCTTTCACCAAATATCGAGCACAACATTTTAACAGTTTCTGAAAAAGAAATATCTTCTGGTTTCTTTGGCAAAATCAAATTTGTAAATTTTGTATTTTCCTCCGTACCCAATTTCTGAAGTAGGAGTGTGATTTTTTCTTCGTCAAACCATTTCTCACATCTTTTTGTAAAAATCGTCTCGAACCTCCGATAATACGCGGGAAAGGTGTCGCCTCGTTCTGCGTCGTATTTGAACTCAGCTTGTGAGTTAGCTATACCCTCGGCCGAAAAAAATCTAGACGCATTATCATTAGTTTTTTGTGACAAAATAATTTCACAAAATAGTCGGTTATCTGTAGTTTGCTGTATGACAAGTGCTTCAAAACGCTCTTGCTGAACCAACATCTGTTTTTGAAAGTCAATTTGAGCTTTTTGCTGAGCGACTAAACTCTCAGTTAACGTTTTCGTCAATGCTGCTATTTGTTCCGAAGCCATTTTTTTTTAATGCACAAATATCAAGTCAACGTATACATAAAATTTTGTTCCAAAAAGAAGATGTCCACCTTCAACGCTTTCGTTACGAAAAAAAATTGTCAATACTGAGAAATGTTCAGAAAACTCACCGTACAAAATATCGACACTTTATCAATTTCAAGTGCTCCTTTTCGTCTTTTTCAAATACACGTAAACGTATTTACGTAAGAAAAAACAGTTCCTATAGCACAGTCCTTTTTTTTTTAGTAAATGAATTTACTGAGTTCGTATTTCGTCTTCGTCGTCAATTGATATATCCTGAGGTGGCAATAATATAAGGATAATCAAGAGATAGTATTCCATAAAAGGAAATAAAGGAGATAATATGTACTATAGGTTTGAATAAATAAAAGAAGTTTATTGTAATATTTACAGAGAGAGTGTGTGTTCTTCCCGTGTTCTGTCCAGGGTGTCTCTCCGTGTTTCTCTGTCCGGTGACCGGTGATATCGTTCCTTATTTTAACTATTCCGGTGGTGATTACCTATCTCACCATAACAAAAACATAACTGAGAAATGAGTGAAAGGCTGCATCTTCATTTTCTCTAAGAAAAACAACTTCAGATTCACAAAGAACTATAGAGGCATAACTCTTACTGCTATAGCTACTAAGGTTTGTAATGTCCTGCTTCTCTTTTGCATCTGACCTGAAGTCGAGAAAATTCTTAGGAAAAATCAAGATAGCTTTCAGAGAATCTATCAGTCAAATCATTGAAGGAGTACATGCAAAAAATCCAGTGACAACACTACTGTACATAGATTTCTCCAAAGCATTTTATTCCATTCTCAGATGAAAGGTGGAGCAAATTTTACTTTGGTATTAAAGTTAGCAAAGTTGGCGACCGTAGTTGAGGGTGACCTGAAGGCTTCCTTTCCAATAACTACTATATCGATGTGTAGGGAAGGGTGCTACTCTTTTCCTTGGAATGCTCCACTTTACCCTTGATACGTACCTTTTAATGCTGGGTGTTAAGCAAGGAGGCATCAAGTACCATTTTTTGAGTCTTTCGTTTGACTTAACCTGGAATTGAACCCTGGTCTCCCGGGCGATTGGCAAACACTCTATCCAACAGGCCTATGGGCCGGTGCTCTTCCCAAAGAAATTGTTACTGCTATAATGATGCTTTACATAAACACAAAAGCAATGTTTTGCTTACCTGATGGTAACACAGACTTTTTTTGACATTGTCACTGGATTCTTTTGAGGAGATACATTCACACCATATATGTTTATTGTCTGCCTCGATTACATACTACGAATTTCAGTAGATCAAATGAAAGAAAAATGTTTCACATCAAAAAAGGCCTGAAGAAGAAAACAATATCCAAGTGATACAATGACAAATGAAGCCTACATGGACAATTAAATACTTCTGGTAAATACAGCTGCCTAAGCCAAATCCCAGCAGTGTAGCTAGGAGCAAGCATCAGGAAGCATTGACATCTATATGAATATTACTAAAACAGAATTCATGTGTTTTAAATGAAGAGCCATCTCAACTTTTAATGCAAGACTTTGAAAATTATTAGACGAGTTCACATACCTTGGAAGCAATATCTCATCTACTGAAAGCTATGTCAACGTATACATAGGTAAAGCATAGACTGCTATTGACAGTTTATTGATCATGTGTAAATCTGATCTGTCTGATAGAATAAAACAATATTTTTTCCAAGATGTGACTGTGTCTGTACTACTGTATGGATACATCATCTGGACTATCATCATCATCATATCGTACGACCAGCGTTGATCTCTCTGACCCTCTCCCACCACCCTTCTCTAGTGTAAATCTCTCCCGGTAGCTTTTTAAGGCAATATCATGTATCAGCACAGAGCTGTTGTATGTAGGTTCTAGCTGGTCTTCTTGCCTTTGCTCGTCCATGTGAAGGGGTCCACAGGAGTACGTCACTTATGAGTTCGTCCCTACTTCTCCAGCAGTGTCCCACATGTCTGGTTCGTCCTACTGGATAGTTTTCGTGATGGGTGGTAGGTAGCCGTACAGCTGCTGCTTTGTGTGGTGCTGCCTCCATGACTTGTTCAATATTGCCAGCAGCATTCTTGTGTAGTTGCCGTCAATATTTTTCTCCATCCGTTCAGTTAGAGTCCACGAAGTAAATCCGTACGACAGTATCGACACGACTGCTGCTTCGAAAAAAACTGCATTTCATTATATCGGTCATCAACCACAGACTTTAACCTTATAGCCCCCCACCCCCCAAAAAATTAAATATATTCCAACGCCTTGTCTGGGAAACATGACATATTTATACTTGTTCAAGAAAAGTCTCCTCCTCACAAAATAGTCATTAAAACCCCTAAATTAAAGTTGGAATTAAAAGGTATCTTCGTCTCTTTCCTCCTTTCCTTAAATTCTCTTTCAGCCTTTAACAAATAAAAAAGCCGACAGGTTAAATGGGTTAGAAGTATGAGAAATGTGTTCAATTTAATTCAATAGATATACTGAGTTTTAGGTTTTAAATTACAACAATCAACATACGAAAAGTTAATAAAATCATCAGAATGCTAGTCACCATAAAGTAAACTCTACCAAGTAGATTTTATCTTTTCCAAGCCTAAGAAATCTAGTAGTAACTGTTACGCTTGGCGAAGTAGGGATAAACAGTGGATAAACGTATAAAAAGATAAAGGAGATAAAAAGGGGATAGGAAAACTAACTTTTGTTACCTGAAAGAGAAACGCGTTTATATTTCTTAAAAACAAAAACAACCAGTTCCCACAAAGTAATTTATTTCAAGTGAAATAAACTTTACAAAATCCGGCTTGCGTATTTCCCCCAATACTTGTCGAAAATATTGTATTTTAAGTAACAGACATAACATACATTCAAGTTACGACAATATCATAACCAAAAAAAGGAAGGAGGGTATAAAAATAACGACTGATTTACGCGAAGCAATGCTGTCAACCACCTACTGTCGCTTTAACTTTTGTTAATGATATAATACCATTCTTTTCTATTTTAGGCCAAAGTTCTTTTTCAAACCTGTTTTTTGGGTTTGCTCTTTTTCTCGGCATCTCCTTCTCGTGAAAATCAACCTGGACAACCGTGTTCTTCTAATTTCCTGTGTAGACTTGTTGAAAACGAAGTTTACTATCTTTTTAAAAGTGAACTTCGAGTAGACCACCGCTTCCTTCTCATAGAGATCAATATCTTCTTGTTTCAATTCAAATTTTTTTTCTGTTGAGTCTACGGAGGCATTTACTGAATCTACTGACCGAGCCAACGGCTCTCTTGTCGGCAAAGGAGTCCAATAATTCCGCCTCAAGACCTTAGACTAAACTTTCTTTTGAAGGGGACTGCATATCAAAACCACAATTAGCCTGCAATAGGTTTATTGTTTCAACAAGTAATAATAAAAACCCTGTAAGGACAAAAGGCTTAGCTTAAGCGACGAATGGATCTTTTACTCTAGCCACCTGGCTCAAGTAAAACTGCTTAAAGTCGAAGGCGAATAAACAAGTTCTCAGAAAACAAAAAGAGCGAGCTAAGCAGAGCCTTCTGCTCGAGTCTGAAAAAAAAACCTAAAGGAAGAAAGAGATCCCTTGGTGGGTCTCACTTAAATAACAGTAGGGACCGGGGGATAACAGCACAACTTCAAAACATCCAATCATATTTGAGCAGATATTAACTGCCGAATTTACAAATTCCAACAGAAGTTGAATAAAGGAAACAGAAGTTTAAACTCCAAATCAACGACCGACGACCATCAACGATGACAACCCACGAAAGCAACAAAAATAATAACGTTACAAAGCATTCCTCTGACCTATACATTGAATATACGGAAATATCAGGTCAGCTTATTTACATATGATCATTGTACTACAGTTAACGATACATCTGATTTTGTGTTTCATGAAACATTTAAAACTTTTGTCAATAATTATTATAAAAACAATTTAACTTCTCATTAATTCTGGTAATATCTTTTTCTGACAAAGATATTCAAAGTGTGACCAAATTTTGCAAAATTCTAAGTATATCTAACAAAGTACAAAGAAGAAAGTTAAAGAACAAGAAAGAAAAAGAAAAATGGTTAGGGGAAAATTATATTTATGCTCTTTCATCTCCAAAATGACAGTCTTTAAAGTAATAGATTTTTTTTTATTTAAGTCAATCTCATTTTCGGTATTGTCAAATGAATTATTCACAGCCATTATCTTGGGTAAATCAAAATAAAAGAAGGAAAAATCTTGTCAAATTTTAACATTACAAACACTTTTTTCGGATGAGGCAGTTTAATAAAATATTTATTTATTTATTTTTTTTAAGATAAAATGGAATCTCTTCTATTTACATTCAAATGGATTAAATATTTGATTTTAGAATTACTGCATAAAAATTCTGAAATTGATGTAAAATCAGTGTCAATCAAATATATTCAGATTTTAATTTGCCAAAGATAAATGTACATATGTTTTTGTTTTTTTTGTGATTTTTGTCTTTAATTTTTTCCTTTTATCAATCATTCATTTGTAAAATTAAATTGCTGTCAGACAGAATGTGTGCATCAATTTTATCAATGAAGATAAAGATTTTATTTATACATTTACAAAATCATTTCTAATGCCTTCAACACACTCCTTGTCACTAGTGACTATTATTATGTACTAGCAGCAGTGCTCATCAATGCATGTCAAATCTTGAGTTCCTGTTGGTAATAATAACAGTAAAACGATATTGTATTATGAAAGGTAAGCTGATAAATCATTAATCAAATGGTTATATATAGGAACTGTTAATATGAAAGACAAATCCACATAATAGAAAAGAAACTTACAAATTATAATTTTTATATTATCTTATAAAGTTGATATAATTTTGCGAAAAATTTAAGTTTACACAGAAGAAATATCTTAAAAATTGAAATAAATGACACTGAAGAGATTTATTGATTTAAAACTTTTTTGTTTAAACTGGCAGTCCTAACTAAGCAATAATTTTAGTTAACTATTGTGGCCCAAAGGAGAAAGGCAACCCTGTTTACTAACCATTTGTTGAACTGTAAAGAAAGGCAAAATTAGCCGGCTAGGGCAAAGAGAAATTTATTGTAAAAAGATTCGGAAATGAAAATAATTGTGGGCGTGTAGTTGGGGAGATATAAAGGGTGGGGAATAGAAAGGAGTCGCTTTTTGTTCAGATATAGCGCAAGGCCGTATGACTTGGGCACCCAGTGAAACTCGAACTCACTCGTGAATTGCTTATCTAACTTGCTGACCATTACACCACTCGAGGTGTCCAATAGCGCTTTTGGTTTTTGGCTTGATTTCTCTGCTAGACTGGAGATGTCGCGTAGACATTTGAGAAGTAAACTGACGTGTTTGTTTATGTGTGTTTATCCTGCCCACCTGTCTCATTAACTTTTTTTATCAAGCTGTTTGTTTGTCTTTGTATCTCCTATCAATTCTTTTTCAATCGTTGAGACGTGACAACAACCGATACCTGGAAGTCATCCACCGATGGGTGTTTATATTAATTCTTAGACCACGACTATTTCACATCTCCAGCTAAAAGATCTTATGATGTTGAATTAAATATGAATAGTTATTTTAGCAAGTGTCATGGTTTTGTGAAATAGATCGAGCAAAAAGCCTCAGCGAAGCCGACGTGAGAGAGTCGGTTGAAATGCAGTCTGCACACATCAATGAATCTGTATGGGGTTTCTCTTCCCTGCTTATTTTTCTTCTGCCTTTCAAAACAGTTTGTCTCTGAATCTGGTCGCAAGACGCAAATCGTTTTCGCCAATGACAAGTATGCAGATATTTTATCAGTTTTTGATTTGCATGTATGGCTCTCACAATTCACATTTCGTTCACATTGTCTCAACTTGGCGAATAAACACGCCAAGCATCGCGGCCTATTTACAACCGGTGAGTAGAACTTTCGTCACAGTTAGACAATTCATTTTATTTATTTTTATTTGGACGGAGAGTTTTTATGGTGATTAAACTAGCAAAATTGTTGGTATTTTCTTGCTATGGAAAATGGACGACGAATTCGGTAAAAAATATATGTGACCTTACCATGATGACAGATTACTATGTTTTAAAAATTGTAATGGTCGAAAGGCGTATTTTATGAGAAAGCAATTGATAAAAATATTCAAAAAAAAACATAGCTTAAAATTGGATGTGCCATCCAATTCAAAAACTAATAATTTTGAAGACGTCATATTCGAATTGAATAACTGCCCATGAAATACTTGCAACCCCCCACCAAAAAAAAAAAACCAACCTGTATACCTAAACGTCAAATCTGATCACCAACCTACCATTATGAACCGATTTAAAAATGTGTTATTGTTGCATGAACAATATAAAAAATTATCATCAGCATAATTTTAGAATATTATATAAAAAATAATAACCAGAATTAGAGATGCAGCTGCAGTGATGGAACTAAATGCTTTTTGAAGGGTAACTGTTACACCATTATTGTGATATACAAGATCACAGTAAAAAAAGGAAGTAGTTAATGAAGAGGAAAGAAGATACATCAGTGTCACTAAACTGAATTAGTAAAATAGATCGTATAACCATAATCTCATCGTTACCAACAGAAAATACAATTACTGTACTACTCTATACAAATATATATGGCAAATAAAAGAGAATACGAGCAAAACTCGCATGATAGGATATTGTAAAAAAAGTACAATCTTACAGTTTATGGAGTATAAAAAGATTTTAGTGCCCGTGGTGTAATGGTTATCTTCGTAGGAAATGGATACGACGATACGAGTTCAAATCCTGGACGAGACTGATTGCATTTCACATAACACTAATACCCTTGGGAAAGGTATGAATCCAATTATTCTTCCTCCAGCTATGGGTAAATAGTAGGATAGACTGATTTCTTCAGCTTTGATGAGGCAACTAGTCTAGGAGAAGGAAAACTCTGAATTCAGACCTATTAAACCCCGCTTAAAAATTGACCTTGTGTCATATCCTGCTTGAGCGGAGGGGTTGGTAAATATGATATGATAAAAAGATTTTGGTTATGTGTTGTGGGGACATTATGAGGTTTGTAACTGTTTTTTCTTCTTCTTATGCCCCATTCACCTGTTTTCTTCTTTTTGTTTGTTGAAGATGCAAAGGAGAAAAATGATATAAAGGAAAGAGACAGGGATACTTTTCAACTCAATTTTCATTTTTGGGGTTTTCGATGATTTTGTTGGCAGGAATACTTTTATGAACCAGTTGAAATAACCATGCTTCCCGATCAAATCGTTAAGGAGTCTCAAGAGTTTTTTGGAGCAAATTGTTAATTTGAGGGCCCACTATGAGTATCTGTGTTCAGTCTGTATGTTCAGCTGAGGTTGCTACGAAAAGGATACACAATTCCAGTGGCCTTTGCAGACATGTATGCTCCAACTGGCTGTTGAGAGAAAAAGACTGTTCCGCTTTGTCGAGGTTTGGCAAGGGGACTGAGAAAGAGTTTTTCTTTGGCACTAAAAAGCTCCTCTTTTTAGACATTCACTGATTTTGCTTTCCGTCCGAGGACTCTTGGGAGATTGTTATTTTTGTATTTATTTTATTTCGTGTTTATTTTATTTATCTTGTCATTGTTTATTTTACTTCTAATCTAATCCCCACAAATTTATCTACAGGAAAATATATACATCCTAGAACATGCTGAAAACAAAGAGCTGAGCAAAAAAGCGCATTGATACCTAATTGTAGACATATTCATATATTTCTAATGTGCAATTTACCACCTGACTAATTCGTTATTTTTTCTCTTTTATCTGGGCCACTATATATATATATATAGACTAGAAGAACTTAACTCACCTTTTACGTTTGTCATATGACTGATAGTTCAATATATGTTATTTAAAACAGAAGAAAATTGTTAGATGAAACTTCATTTGCTTAGAGTTTTATCTGACATAAGAAGTTGAGAACGTAATTCATTTTAGTTTTCATATTCTCTGCAATTCAGAATTTGAGCAGTTTTGATTTATCAAACGCTTTTTTGATGGTTGTCTATTCGCATCTGTTTATATATATATATATATATATATATATATATATTGTAACGAGTTTCCACCCGTATTTTTAATTTTTCGAGATATGGACGGAGTCCTATGTGTGGGTTACTAAGACCACGGACGAATGAGGGTTTGAAGGTTAAAGAGGTCAACGTGATATGAATGAATACGTGGGGTATTCTGAACCGGACAAACAATATGACGCGCAGTTGGTTTTCTCCATTTCTTTATATATGTATCATTCTTACATTTTTTTATTTTAAAAGAAAGCACAACTGTAACAACAGATAAACAAAGAGCAAGACGAATACAACAAAAAAATATGTACAGAAATACGGAGGACGAGTCGCTCCCAACAGTATCTGACTAGGTCCTTCCAATAAGACAAAGTATTTTTTTTCTTCTTTCACCGAAAAACAAGAGTCTCTCCTCTTCGTCTTTATGGATGTACAAATTTTAACCAAATAGGTTTTCCGCCGAAACTAGCTGCTGATGAACAGCCTCAAAAATGTTTCTTTGGAATAGACTTGATACGGACCTTTATTTAGGTTACGTATATTATTCTTGATAAAAATTTTGACTAACCTTTTTTTTTTATCTTTCCTTTCTTTTGTTAATTTTTTCTTTTTTTTTTGTTTCTTATATTCGTTAATCTCCTATTAACGAGTTGCAAGGCACCAGTTTTTGTTTCCCTTTTCTTTTACGTTGAGCCTCAGGTTCTTACCCAACGGAGCTAAATGCTTCTATATGCCATTTTGGGACTAGGATTTCCCCTTTCACCGGACACCGTGAAAAGGCGACCTTTCTCTTCCTTGGCGAAGCTCGAAACTAGCTTTTTGGGTTTCGTTTCTTTTTGGTGGTAAAGCGCCCTCCCTGCCTCGACCAATGGCATGTCTCCTCCTTATCCGGGTCAAGACCTTTTCCCCTTCTCGGCTGCTTCTTCCCCTGTTGCTAGGGCTCGAAGACTCGCCAATCGCCTCCCCCCACTTCCGGTCCACATAGTAGTTCTTGCACTATAATCCTACCGTGGCCGGTGGCCGTAACAATATATATATAGATATATATTAGGGTATTCGGAAAGTAATTACCTTTTAATAAAAAGGATATAAAAAATGTAAGTTACATTTATTTAAATGTTATTATAAAAAGATAATCACCTTCTTTTTAAATGACTGCAGGTCTTAACAAACCCCCAAAAGTGAGATTGTAAAGATGGGAAATTCTTTCAGATTCTTCATACTCATCAGGCTTAGCATTTGTTTTTATCTCTAGAACATTTCTCATGTGGCTGAACATTAAGAAATAAGAAATAAATGGAGAAGGGTCTTTTAAACTTTTTTTTCGGGGGTAACCCTTAGTTTTTTTTTTAAGATGAAATAAAAAATTTGCCTCCATGTTAGACTCGCACCTTAAAGCTTCGAGCACTGTAAAAAATATTTGGGAAGAACAGTTTTGTTTTATGTGTGCGTGTTTATATATATATATATGTGAATGTGTGTGTGTGTGTGTGTTTGTGTGTGCGTAACATATGTACTCGATAGCATACATTGGTTAAAGCAAAATAATTAAAGTCCAAGTGGCCATTTCCATTTAGATTAAATAACTACAGAAACAGAATGAAATCAATGAACTACTTCCCATAAAACAACATTTCTTCTCAAACGACTAAGATTTTAACTGCGGTGCAAAATTTCTCATGATAGAAAAGATTGATCCCCCCCCCCAAAAAAAAACAACATATTGAACAATATCGCAGATTACAGAAACGTAGGAGGGGGTGACCTCGTGCTGTATTGGTTATAACGTTGGACTGTGAATTCATTATAAGCGAGTTCGAACTCCAGTCATGCTATTACCTTCACTTTTGGACAAATACCCTTGGGAAAGGTGTGAATCCTCTTATCCTCCCAGCTATAGGTTGAATAGTACCACAAATGTTCCTCTAGAAGGATGGATTTAGCATTAAATAACCCAATCAAAGTTGACATGCCATTAAACAGACAAAAAAGTAAATCGACATCGATGGAAGTAATAACGTTGGCTGTATGAACTTCTCATTCAATTTCGCGATTTCTGTGGCTGAAGCCAAGCACGCTCACTTCAATCCCAGTGGGTAAACGAAATCACACTGCGCCTCTCGCGTGCTTTACGTTCCTTAATCCTACTAACATTCTCTTTCTTTCACCGAAATGTTTATAACGTTGAAAATAGGTATTTCATTTGTTGCAAATTAGTTATTTCTCTTTTTTCTGTTATTAAATGTTTTTGTTATTGAAAGATTGTTTCTTGTCCAGTCGGCTGGGGCTGAAGAATACACCGACTGCATCTCTGCAGAGGCATAAGATCCCCTCAACGAGTCTCCTGGATATGACACTAAACAATCTGATGGTAAATTTCCATTAATGCTGGAGTTTTGGGGGAATGCGGGGTACCCCTTCATTGCCATTGCTCCCAGGTCAACTCTGGCCTGGCGTGGTATTACCTGATAGGGCCCTATAGATGGGTCAAATAGAACTAAACTGCTTACTTATGCTAAACTGAATTGCTTGGAATAGAACTGTTTTCGACATTAAAAGTGCGTACTTATGCTAGACTGAAATTTTTTTTAAATAGAACTGTTTTGACATTTAAACTACGTACTTTTGCTAAACTGAATTGTTTGAAATGGAACTGTTTTTTGTAGGCTAAACTGAATTGTTTGAAATGGAACTGTTTTTGACTTTTAACTGTGTGTAAACAAAAATATTCTTATACTGAACTGAATTGTTTGAATTAGAACTGTTTGACTTAACTGAATAGCTTGAAATAGAAATGTTTTTGACAATTACACTGTGTACTTATGCTCAACGAAATTATTTGAAATAGAACTGTTTATTTGTATAAAAATGAATCTGACATTAAATAAGCTACAAAGGTTAACGTGCCATAAAACAAATAAAGATTATCTTGTTAAGTTTATGTTGCCACTGAAATAACCACCTTTCTTCACAAACACTGACGACTTTCATTCCGAACACCTCGTGTTCGTAGTCAAAGAAACTTTATTTAACAATAAGATTTGAAAATAACAAAAATTGCTTTTGGAGCATAAGGCCCCAAAAGAAACGAATGATGGAATAATTAGAAACTCTCGTACAGAAATTACGTTCAACACTGGATCATTTCTTAAAGTTTTTTTATATATAAAAGATATGCTTAAAAATAATCGAAGCTAATGCTGTACATACCAAGACAGAAATGGACAATGAACGAAATGTTAATTTATAAAAAAAAAATTCTAATAGTAGTCGAAACCAACCACGAAACCAACAACGTGTAGCTCAGAGTGAAGAAGGGAGAAGTGAGCCTTGGTAATAAGGCACTAAAAGCTGTCTCCCAATATTTGTCGGCAGTTACTACTAATGCTCAGTGCGTACTCGGATACCGGAGAGTAACGGTAGAAAAAAGATGGCTCGCAGAAAGGTTTTATCACTCGCCTCTTTAACCCTTAAAAGAATCCAAATTGGCAAGGATTTATCCGAGAAAGTCAACTAAACGTCAACTTAAAAGACAACTTTACAGAAAATTCAACCAAAATAAAACGAAAATTGAAAATTCAACCCGAGAATTCAGCTAAATGACAACTTTACAGAAAACTCAACTAAATTAAACAAAAGCTGAACATCTAACACACATTTCAACGAGACCACAAAATTACTTAAATTCAAATAACTTCATTTTCCGGACACTCTCTCTCAGATAAATTCCCGCAAATACCAACAAATTTGCAACGGTTTATCCTTTCCATCTTTTCTTTATTTCTTTTGTACAAAAATTTGTTTCAAAAAACCTCGTATACTAATTCAAAAAGATGACACAGACTACAAAGTTTTAGAAATTACCTTAATGAATATTTAAATTTTGCAAAACTATTGCGATGATTACTGCTTCCTAGTTAAGGGTAAATTTTCATTAAGGTAATTTATTCAAACTAGCACATTTTTTCGGTGAGGATGTAATTGACAGAGCAAGTACTTATTTCTATGTCTACACTTGCTGATGAGCTTAGAAGACAGTGCTGTTCGGGTAAAATAATTATGTTTAATTTCTCCTCCAAACGTGATCAACAAATCCTTATATATATATATATATATATATAAGAGAGAGAGAGAGAGAGAGAGAGAGAGATAAGTGTTTTGCTTCAAATTCCTAAACATTTATATTCTGAATCATTGATTATTCACTCATTAAGTGTTTGTATTGTTTTCACTGTCTTATTTTCATTTTATTTTAAATGTATATCACTTACCTGGCATCTTTCTTATTCCATGTCTTGAACTGACTATCTTTGAAAATTCCCTGTCCACTGATGTCCACTTTAGTTGAACTTGCTGAGACAGATTTCTTGCATTCAGATAGTTTTGCCATATCTCTTTGGGGAGCCATTATTGTTTTTTCTTCAGTAACTGGAATGCCCTGATGGGAATCAATATCCTCTTTACTTGATTTACCTTTCTGTTTCAAGTATTTAGCCACTGGCGGAAGAATGGGCAAAAACTCATTTTTAGATTTGAGGACAGCGCTTTTCCTGATTTTTTTACCAGCGGACATATTTATAGGCTTCCTTTTTGGTGGGTGCCATTTTGTTTTCTTTATGAAAGCATTTCTCGTTTTGGATTTTTCTTGTAGACAGCCAGAAAAAATTAATTCTTTATTTTTCAAGCAATTTTTGAACATTTTGCTGTAAGAAATCATATCTGGACAGCGTGTTAATACAACATCCTCTTCAAAGGTTAAAAAACTCGAGATTTCTTTTTGTGATGACTGAGAATAATTTGCAGTTGAAGTGGCCATCTTGAATATAGATTACCGTCTGCTAATCAAAAGTGTTTCTCCAAAATTTCAAGCAAGGGATTCTTAGAAAATAGTTCAGGGATCATTTTTCTGGAATAAATAAAATTAAAGAATAAATTGATATAAGAAATAAGGGAATAAAATGACCACTCCCCAAAAAAACCCTGAGAACTTTTCATCATTAATAAGGAATCTGACAACATCAATTTTGGTTATGTTTAAGAACTTTCACCAGTAAGTAACAGGAGTAATTTTTCAACTATTATTTCTACTTTGTACACACCTAGCATACATTTCTGTTATTGTACATAAGTTAAATTCATGGTAATATTTTATATTTTGCTTATTTTATGGGGGTTTGTCCAATTAAGGCACATAAAAAAGGAAACATGAACACAAGGTATTTTGTGCATTTTAACCAAAACATAATATCTTATTCAATGTATGATAAAAAAATTGACAAAATACAAAAAAAGAAAAACAGATTAGGACATAGCATTGCTTCTTGGAAAATGTGATTGCTTATTGTGTTCAAATACAATCTAGAGGCGTTCTAGATTATTGATCTTGGCGTGTCTTTACGAAATACAAAATAGAGAATTTTTAGTTTATCTTTTAGAGATCAGAGTGTGCAAATGTGTATGCATACACTCACAAGGATATTCCAACTTACTAGCTTTCATGTTAATCATGACTTAGTTGTAAAGTTCATTTATCGGAAAGACGCATCTTGATAACACTGTGTAATAAACTTTTTACTTTTTCTTATTTTTGGACAGAAATTGCTTATGCCTCAACTGTGTGAAAAAGACCTATCTTTCTCTTCAAACTTTGATTTTGTGATCGGGATAATTTATATATACACCAGATCTGCTTTTAGTTGATCTGGTGTATATATAGATATATAATTCTTTTAAATACCCTTTCCTGTGGCAAAAGCTGCTTTATAGCGCCAGGAGTGGCAGTACCGCCTTGAGCTACCAAAATTGTGTTATCACCCTGGTGGGCGGCTGATGAGGACAGAGCTTTCATATGTTGTATGATGAAAAAAAAATTGTGAAAAAGACCAATCTTTCTGTTCAAACTTTGATTTTGTGATCGGGATAATTTACTTATTTTCCAGAAAATTCCAGGTAGATTCAGCGCTGTGTAGCTAACAGAGAATTTTCTACTTACTTGTCGACAGTTTTATTCGTTTTTGTATTACTTTAGTATATGTAAATTTTAATTCATATATTGTTACATCGACCGGTCGATCGTAAGATAAAAATGGACATTGTTAAATGCTTATCATGTTTTCTCAATAGGGAGCCATTGATAGAATCAAAGTTCGAACCGATGAGAAAACAGTACTCTCATGTATTTAAAAGAGCAGGAACGAAGACAGAAGCATTAAATCTTGATACACGTATGCCTCAGGTTGCTTAGTTGGTAGAGGTGAAAGATAAAAGTGTCAAGTCTTACAAACTAAACTCGTTGTGATCAGAGGTCACCAGACAGCTTGTAATGTAGTAAGGTTCCTTTTATGCCACTCTGGTTTTGAGTTCACGAATAGGTCTCAGGTGACAGAAAAAAAGAAAAGAAAATTTATCCCCCTTACACACTACATCACACATTAATAGTGGAGCAAAGGCAATCGCATGCAATTTCGGTTATTTTCCTCCAAGATGACAAAAAATAGCATTTTGGTGAAATGGAAGTAATGAGCTAAATGTAAAACCAATTGATTACCAATAATTTTCCCCTTGAACAGACGCCGAAGTACGATTCCTGTACATTATATATGTCTGTTCCAGTCTATTCAAATCTAGCGCTTCTTTTGTATGCATTTATGTATGTATGCATGTACCTTAGTTTGTCTGGCATCTACCTATCTCTACATCGCACTCACTCTATCTATCTATCTATCTATCTATCTATCTATCTATCTATCTATCTATCTATGTCAGTCTTCGTATCTGTCTATTTTTCTTGAAACAGTGATTAGTGAACGACTCCAACAAATTTTATAGTAGTTTCGATTCCTGATTGATGCTAAAAAATGTATCCTTTTTCTATACCGAGGTAAAATAAGTATATATATATATTATTATATGAATGATAAAAAGGGCTTCAGTCTAATGACAAAACCGTGGTGAAGGCAACTTTTCTAGGAGAAGTTAATTCCAAAATCAAAACTAGTTTGTTTGTTATTTCAATGATATATCAACTTTTTCGGGTTATTTAATGCCGAATCCATCCTTTTAGAAAGACAGTAGTGGTACTATTTAACCTATAAATGGGAGGTTAAGGGGGTTCATACCTTTCCCAAAGCTATTTGTCAAAAGTGAACATAATAGCGTGACTGGAGATCAAACTCGCGTCTTATGGTTCTGAAGTCCAGCGCTTTAACCGTTACCCTACGGGGACACTCCCACCACAAAATTAGAGGAGGAAGCCTCAGAACCAAGAGTCTGCTGACTATTAGGTATCCTTTGACGGGAAAAGTCTAAGAGAGGCTAATATGAAATAAAACATGGCTCACATAGTCGCTAATTATCTGGCTATACTTGTTATTGGGTTGTAGCTATGTAGACCAAGAGAATGGCATAAGTGTCTTACTAGCGTATGTCTAGAATCCAACGATATAACAATATTTTACAACCTTATTATCTTACTCATCTTATATATTTTTCAAAAGCTGAATTAGTAATTAATCTGGATGTTTTGATTTGAATGGTAAATACAGATATCATCTGTTAAAATGTGGCTGTCATCATGCGTAAGTATGTATGTATGTGTGTATGTAACTTAGAGGTTAATCTTACCCAGATTTATACGCAAATATCGAAATGAATTCAAGAAAGATGGTCATAATTAGATCGAAGAAAAGAAGTAAAAAAAGAATATTGATGCTGTCTCTACTTTTAAAACTTGAAATAAATATCTATTTTTCAAGTTCAATTAAATTCAAAATTAAGAAAAAAAAAAAAAAAAGGAAAAGAAAATTCAAAAATTATATTCTCCAAATGAGACTCCGAAAATAATACCTCCTATTCATATACACGATGGTGAGGCTCCAGTAATGCCGGAGTACTCCTTCTTTGGCATTGCCTACAGTTCCACTCTGATTCGGAGAGGTATCACCTGATAGGGTTTATCTATAGGCTAGTCAGAACTGTTTGACATTCAAAGTGTGTGCAGACAAATGACTGGTGTTAAATTGACTTGTTTGAAATAGAACTATTTGATCATTTAACTGTGTGTAAACAAATGATTGATGTTTAATTGCGTTGTTAGGGTTAAATAGCAATAGTTGAAAACATTATTCTGTGTGCAAAGAAATTATATTCAACTGTGAGCAAAGAAATGGTAGTAAATAGAATTATTCGTATTAGACAGAAATACGTGTAACCATGTAACAGTGAAAATAAGCTGAGGCTCGTTTAAAAATGTTATCTACAAAATGTGTTTACGAATCATATATTTAATATAATTGTATAAAGAGGATTTAGCATTAAATAACCAACAATAGATGATATACTATAAAATCTAGCCAAACCAAACCAAACCAAACCAGATCATAAATAAGTTTCCAGACTTTTTTCGTATGGGCACTTTAATTGATAGTACACACATGAAACTCTAGTCCCCTTCGAAGTAATCTCCTCCGGCTGCAATGCACTTGTTGTACCGTTCCAACAACTTCTAGAAGGCCCCATGGAAGTCCTCTGGTGTGAGCGTGTCATAGCCTCTTTCATCTCTTCACTTGTCTCATAACGACAGCCTTTGAACTTAGGGAATAACCAAAAGTCACAGGGAACAAGGTCTGGACTATTGGGAGGCTGAGGAACTGTCTTGATGTCCACCTTGGTCAAATAGTCTGTGACAAGGATGGAGTTGTAGACTGGTGTATTGTCCTGGTGGAAATGCCATTGACCTGATTTGAAGAGTGCTGGCCTCTTCCGACGGAATCTCTTCCTGAACTCCCTTAAAACCGTAACATAGTAATCCTAACCCTAACCCTTTGGCCAATCAACTCTGGTGTATTGACTTCCTTACTCCTCCCACACCTTTCATCATCCCTCACAGACTCACTGCCTTCCTTGAATCTTATATGCCACTCAAAATCTGATGCTCGATTCATGCAAGAAGGTCGAAAAGCTGTCTGATGCATTACATACGTTTCTGTCGCATTTTTTTCCAAGTTTAAAACTGAAATTTATTGCATATCGTTCTTCTAAAGTGTCCTCACGTCCAGATTGCATTTTTAAAATTCACCAGCTGTGACAATCAGGTTTTAGTAGGGTGTATTCCAATTGCTGCTGTAGCTGTTGATTTGAAACTGAAATCATAAAATCAATTGGTCGGTCATCTCATAAGATGTATAGCAATAACATAGTGAATTTTCAAGAGTCTACGACAATTTTAAATGCCTGTACAAAAAAAGTCTGGAAACTTATTGAAGGCACCACGTATATCTAATATATATGTATAATGAGGATTTGGTATTAAATAACCTACGATGGATGATATACTATAAAACCAAACCAAACCAAATTATATATATCTAATATATTTGTATAAAGAGGATTCGGCATTAAATAACCTACGATGGTTGATATGCCTTAAAACCAGACCAAACCAAACCAAATCAATTTGTTCACAAAGTTATAAGGTTTGTAGTATTGCTACCAAACGCAAATAATTTGCTATTAATTATATAGTAACTAATGATAATCCTTAGTAAACAATCATAGCTTCAAGTAACAAAATATAAATAACTTGTATATAGTTAAGTAATTAATAATTCTATTAATAATAATCATTTGTTTGGAGACTGTTATGGTCTCACGAATTTCTTATCCAAAACTAAAAATTTTCAAACAGATCTATTTGACTTATTGATGGGAACGTATCAGTTCCTACTAATCCGAGAAAGAGACCTAGGAATAATGGACAGGTTCTTACTCATCTACAGAGGATGCAGACGTTCTATTCTAAGTCCCACTGTCATAATTAGTTTGCTACTTGATTATTAAATTAATTTTTCCCTGTTAGAAGGCTATGGAATTGGTTTGATTATTTTGAACATTTTTTCTTTTAAATTGCCGAAAATTCCGAAGACAATTCTATACTTCGGGTGGCATCCGCAAAATGATTAATTTGCCAATTAACGTAAATTTGTTTAATGAAAAATTGAAACAAATAAAAGAAATGAATTTTTAATTTATTCGAGGGTCATTCAATAAATAAGAGGAATCTATCTATCAATCTATCTTGCTAGCTAGCTAGCTATCAGTGTTATTCAATAAATAAACAGGTTTTTGAGTAAAATATTTTTCAAAATATTTTATCATAAATGTAAATTCTGCATTGTTTATAGAAGAAATTATTACGATCTCGCAAAAATAGCTGTTTTGAGGATATTCAAAATGTCTGTGAATCAAGACTCCAGGCTTAAACAGAGGTCTCTCATTAAATTTTTGGTGGTTAACAATTCCAAACTATGTGAAGTTTACAGAATAATGTGTCAAAATATTTTTACAGTTGGATTAAACGTGATTGCCACTAAGAGTCTGAGTCGAAAAGACAGTTAATGGAGTAGAAACAATCTAACTCTCCGGTAAAGAAAAAGTTCCCGGTGCAACAGTCGGTACAGAAGGTGATGTTGATAGTATTCAGGGACATGAAAGGACTTATCTTAATTAACTTTCTAGAAAGAAGAGCAAATGTAAACAGTACTTCCCAATGCATATTCCTTATATAAAATTCGCCTCATTTATTAAATGACGTTCATATATCAAACAAAATAAAGTTTAATGTGAATACACTAGGATTAACTCCACTGTCTTATAAGGTAAAAGAGTCTTGTGTAAAAAAAAAAAAAAAAAGAAAAAAGAAAAACTGGCGCGAAGTCGTCTTTCTCTTTACTCGCTCTATGGCTTAAAACCGAAGATTTGTCTTGTTCCTTCAGGACAGGCACAATAGTCGCCATCAAACAAAACATTGAATACGACAATACAAAATAGTTTACTGCATATAATGCTATAAACTTTCTTTCGTACAAACAGGGGTGTTTAATAATTCGATTTAACCAAAAGATAAGGGAACTCTCCTTAAAAGTTTAAGTCAAACTTCTACAGTAACACATTAATTCACTCTTATTGCATTTTATTTCTTTATGCATTTTCTCTTCGATTTAATTTAATCCGGCTATAAAATATGTTGAGTTGTTAATTGTTACTATATCTAATCGAACGAGAAAACTACATTTCTAAAAAATAAAAATAAATAAAAATAAATAAATTAGTCAACCTGGGAGACATTTAAAATATGTGATTTGCGACTTGAATTTGTCAGAAAGAGGCCACCTCAGGTGGTATAATGGTTAGCAAGATAGGTGGGCAGAACAAGCAAATTCGAATCCCAGTTGCGCAATAACGTACACTTTGGAATTGATACTCTAGGGAAAGGTATGAACCTCTTTATTCCCGTAGTTATGGTTTTAATAGTGTCTCTGCTGTTCTTATACCGGAATGAATTTGGCATTGAATAACCTGCGAAGGTTGATCTGCCATTAAAAAAAGAAACCAAAGCAAGGACGCTGGTCAAAATCCGCAATTTTTGCACCAATTTCATTAAAATAATTTATCAAGGGAAATAACTTCGTAATAGCTTCACTTTTTTACCTCCCTTACATTTGCTAACTCCTTCAGAAAGTTAATATTTAATTTAGCTCTTAGGATTTATCTGAAATTTAAATAGTTATTTAATAATCGTAGTAATCATTTAGTTTGGCACAAGACCAGGATTATATTGAGAGCCTAGTGAGAATTGAATTAAATTAAATTTAAATAGTATTAAAGTGATATACTTTAAAAGGTTATCACTCTTTAAGTCATAATTCTATTGCTTTCTTTATTGAGGAGACTTTATTGAGGAGTGGCAGTACCGCCTTGAGCTACCAAAACTGTGTTATCACCCTGGTTGGCGGCTGATGAGGTTAGGGTATTGCACGTGCTTTCACACGTTGTATGATGAAAAAATTTGAGGAGACTTACGAGTTACGGATAGTTGTAACGAATTCTCTTTGTCGACCCAAATCTATATTTCCTTTATTATATTGACCGTGATTAAGATTTTACAAATACATCATATATTCCCCGAACATTTTTGACATTCCCACAATGTGACGGAAAAACCAACAAACTCTAGTATTATCATAAGTTAAGGCTGGAGTGTTCTAGGTTTGTGATAAAGATACTTTGCAACTAAACCATGTTTGAACTCATTTCATGAGTCTCTGGTGGTGTAATGGTTAGCAAGCTCGGCTAGCAAACCTACACGAGTGAGTTCGAGTCTCATTGGGTGCCCCTTTCATATGGCCTTGTGCCACATCTAAGCAAAAAGCTTAGTAAATTTCCATTTCATGAGTCATCACCGGATGAAGGCTTTATTGGAACACACACACACACACACACACACACACGGCAATTATACAAGAATGTTAAGAGCAATATTGAACAAGTCCTGGCTGCAACACCCCACAGGGCACCAACTATACGGTCACCTACCACCTATCACGAAAACTATCCAAGCTAGACGAACCAGACATGCCGGACACTGCTGGAGAATCAAGGACGAGCTTGTAAGTGATGTACTCCTATGGACCCCCGCATATAGCCAATCAAAAGCAGGACAACCAGCTCGAACATACATACAGCAGCTATGTGATGACACGGGATGTAACCCTGAAGACCTGCCAGAGGCGATGAATGATAGGGAGACGTGGAGAGAGGGTCAGGGATATCCGTGCTAGCCGTACGACATGATGATGATGATATAAATATGTATATATAACATTCTTTTAAATCACCAGAATATTCAATTACAAAAATATGAGCAAATTGTGGAATTGAGAAAAACTATTTGTAGTTATAACATGGCGTGGAATCGCCATCACTCGAAACTACCAAACGTCGTAATACCTCAGCAAAAATTGGATGATTAAAGAACTTCTAAACATGTGTAGATATGTGTAAACATTTCAAAACGTGGGGAAAGACGTGAATTCATTTCTCCACCCCAGCTTCGATAAAATAGCGGGACATATTTGGCTCTTTAGCCTTAGTACGGCAACCAGTCTAGAAGGACAACTTTAAATTCAAGGCAGCTGTACTCATCTTTAAAAAAATGACCGTGTGTTGTATTCTGCTCGTTGCAGAGGAGTTAGGTAAAAAGATACCAGTGAATATCGTTTGGTTCCTCTGTTTAATGACATATCAACGTTCATGTGCAATTCAATCGCAAAAACATCCTTGTAAAAGAACAGTAGTGGTACTGTTTAAACCATAGCTGGTACAGGGGATTAGTTGGTTCATGCCTTTCCCATAGTCTGAAAGTGATCGTAAAAGCACGACTGGAGTTCGATATAAAAACAATCTTATGACATAAATTCAAATTCAAATAATTTTTTTTCATAAGTATTAACTCATAATCATATGATAATTCACAAAATTTCAGTTTATTAATTCTTTTGACTTAGCTTTGTTAGGAACAAGGAGCAAGTAGGGACCCCCCACCTCAGTAAGCATCGAACTCAATAGGCTCGTTACTATTTCCTCTTGTTAATCATTATTCTCGACGCGTTAAATATTCCAGAGAGAGAGAGAGAGAGAGAGAGAGAGAGAGAGAGAGGGTTTTTTTTTAATAATGCTTATATATATATTTGATTCACTCATGTTTTTGTTTTGAATATATATAGGATTTGTAAGCGAATAGTTTGTACGTATTATTATTTTTAAACGAGTGGTTTGTACACAGCTAACTGGTTTCAAGTATTCCTATCGAACACTAAAAATTCTTTTCAAAATTAATCATTTGTTTTCCCACTGTTAAATGGTTTCAAGTATTGCCGTTTATTATTAGTAATTCTATTTATTAAGTATACCTATGTAATATGAATAATTTGTACTCAGCTGAATCGTTTCAAAAAACAAATAATAATAATCCTGAGAAAATGGTTAAAAAGTTCTATTTGACACATAGATGAGATCCTAACAAGAACTCAAAGTGGAGCTGGGAGTAATGGCCATGAAAGGGTACTCCACATTTCCCAACGCTCCTAGACTGGAGCCTCACCAGCAGATGCAGTTTATTGTCATAGTTAGGACACTCATTGTGAGGGGATCTTACTCCTGTGCAGTCCCCGGATTTTATATGCCCAGCCGACAAGGTGAGAGAAACTTTGAGGTGTTTATTTTTATTGCTACTGAATGTTGTTATGAAAAGAGTAGTTATTTATCAGACTTTACTTAGTTGTGGCACAAGGACAGAAGTGTTCAGCACTCATTGAGAATCAAACTCACTAACGATAGTCTATTAGTCTAGTTTTCTAACCACTATACAATGCATGAGGTTTACGAATAGAGAATATTAATAGTAGAGGGAATCGTCGTGTTTGTAATCATTCAACACCCTCACGAAGCTGGAAATCGACAAAATTATAATTACAAGAAGCAAGCCTCCAGAAAAAAGGGGTTGGGGTCAAAATAACTTAACACTGGTAGTATTCACCTTTTTGGTGCGCAGTAAATTCGGCCATTTACTCTTTTGGACGAGAAGGTAGGTGCTGCCGGGAGAAGGAATGGCTCCGGGAGATAAACTTTTTAATTTATACACTATCCAGCACAAAACAAAACAAAATTAAAAAAAACAAAAAACAGTTGTTTCCTTGTGTTAAAACATGACTTGATTAATTAGAATCTTCTTGAGACTCTTGGGTATTTTTTGATTGCTCGAACGTTCGGCCAACCGCGGATGTATGAAATATCTGAAGAACTAAGTATACGTCCATAAAAATATAGTAAGAAGAGCAATTTGGATCTTTTTTTACCGTAATTATTCGTGTATAATAGAGTCTTCCCAACCCATATTTTAAGTCTAAAAGTTAGGTATGCAAATTCTACAGACGAACAAAATATTAACTTTTATCCGGCTACATGCATCATTATATTTAGGACATTAGGACCGAACCTAATAATATCTATGATCCAAAGTAACTGACGAGTTACAAACATTTCCGTTTTATGCCGTAACAAAGAAATAACCACTGAAATGTGTGTTTGTTAATATTTTTTTTCTTCTAGTGTTTGTTTATAATTTTTTTCTCCTATTGACTTCTTATTTTTGCCACAATCTTGTTTCATTTTTGTGTAATTATATCAGTGAGTTTGTGTATTTAATTTGAATGTTTTGTTTCAAAGCATAAACTATATAAATTTTTATTTTTAGTCTTTACAAACTTAATAAAAAGTTGAACAAATGTAAAATTTAGCCGCTAAACATGTCAGTGTGTATAATATACAAGATACATTTTTTAAATTTTGTTTTCTTTTTCAAAATTTGGTTACCCAAATGCGCATTTGGTTACCCACGTGCGCATTGAACGTGTAGGGATATTATCGTATTTACCAACCTCTCCGCTCGGGCTGGATATGACACAAGGTCAATTTTTAAGCGGAGTTTAACAGGTTTAAATTCAGAGTTTTCCTTCTTCTAGACTAGTTGCCTCACCAAGGCTGAAGAACCTAGTCTGCCCTACTATTTACCCATAGCTGGAGGGAGAATAATTGGATTCACACTTTTCCCGAGGGTATTAGTGCTATGTGAAATGCAATAAGTCTCGTCCAGGATTTGAACTCGTGTCGCCGTGTCCATTTCCTACGACGATAACCATTACACCACGTGCACTTACGTGTAGGGATATTATACACGAATAATTAAGGTGATTAAAAAAAAAGCAACAAGAAATTAAAGTGAAAGAAATTACTACTCGAAACTTCTATAAGAAAAGTAAATAGGAACTTATTTTTCTGAAAAAGGCAAGTTCATTACATCTCGCAAACTCACAGAAAAAGTTATCTTCTAAGTGCTACGCATTAAGTCGAAAGAATTACTTTTGGCCGAAGTTAAATTTTACATATCTATAAATTCATTTTCATGTTTCTTCTTGCTTCTTTCACTCGTTCGCCTCTCATTCACCAACATTTTCTCTCGGCTTCACACACACACACACACACACACACACACACACACACACACACACACACACACTTTAAGGGTACGCTTAAAATAAAGCCAACAAATGTAAATGTTTCTGCATCACACAAAACCATTCGCTCTCGATCGTATCTGATAGAAATGCATTAATTATTAACAGTAAAAACTCACCTGTGACGCCATGATGTTAGTGTCGTTGTCACTGGTAACGGAGAAACACTGACGACACCTGCTGTTCTCGACGGACAAACATACAGACAACTCATTTTTCGAGGAAACAGCTAATGTAAACAGGTGACTTGTTTTCCGGAATAAAAAAATGTCTTATTTCGAAGACAATTACTGCGTTTGCTTTAGTCTAACACAAGGTTTAAAGTAGGGAGCACACAGTGTGAATCAAACATAGAAACGATGATCGCTTGCTTAGTCTAGCTAGCAAGCTAACTAGCAAGCCATATGAACACTCGAGGCACCTATGGTTATTTAAGCATAGCTCAGATTTATTACAAAGCCACATGTATAGGACACCTGGTGAGGACCGACCTCGTTATTCAGTAGTAACA
The DNA here is from genome assembly GCA_963585895.1 of Sepioteuthis lessoniana. Lineage (NCBI taxonomy): Eukaryota > Metazoa > Mollusca > Cephalopoda > Myopsida > Loliginidae > Sepioteuthis > Sepioteuthis lessoniana. The sequence goes on along the minus strand of OY757911.1, from coordinate 74,098,441 downwards.
GATACTATCTTGGTAAACATTGTACCCATCAGTCCAGTCGGCTTGGGGTGTAAAATATATCAACAGTATCTCTGCTGAGGGATAAGACCCCTCCCCCAACGGGTATCCAGGACATGACACAAAACCATCGAATTGTGAGGCCCCAGTCCTGGAACTTTGGGGGAATGTGGAGTAGCCCTTCATTGCCATTACTTCCTGGTCCACTCTGACCCAGAGTGGTAGTAACTGATATGGTTCCATTTATGGGTCAAATAGAACTACTGTTCTGGATATAGCACTAAACTGCATCTTATGGTGAGGCTACAGTACTGGAGCTTTGGGGAGTGTGGAGTACCCCTTCATTGCTATTACTCTTCGGTACACTCTGACCGGGAGTGGTAGTACCTGTTAGGGATCTATCTATTGGTCAAATAGAACTATTAAATCATTTATTATACGTGAAACCATTTAACCGTGTGCAAACAGATGATTAATACTAAATTGAATCGTATAAGATCGCAATGCTTAAAATTATTTAACTGTGAGCAAACGAATGAATCATGTTGACTCGAGTTATTCGAGTTAAATAGCAATACTTGAAACCATTTAACTGTGAGCAAAAATAACTATTAGTGTCGGATAACAATACTTGAAAATTTTTAACTATGCACCAAGAAGTAAGCTCTGGGGTCATTTAAAAATGTCACCTACAGATTAGTCGCTTGCAAGTTATGTATATATTGCAAATACATAAACAGAATTTAGCTTTAAATCACCTACAATGGTTGATATGCCATAAAACACAACCAAACAAAACCGTACCATGCTGAAACTTATACCATGACCAAGTGCCACCATCTAGTTTTAATTATTAAGTTTAAAAATGTAGTTAGTAGTCGCGGTGTGTGTAACTTTTACCAGCACGAAAAGTGGAATCTATCAAATGAGTTCAAATTCCGGCGGGAGATGTTCGCAGTCACTTCACTTTTAGAAAAGGAATCAACTTCTCTCAAGTTATACGTAAATAACAGGGCAGTTGGAGCCCTTCAGCTTTGTAAATGGAATCCATCTAGTGTTTACTTATAGTTAAATTTAGGGATCGTTTCTTACTGCAAATACGACGTAATCTGTCACATGTCACTTGGAGAGAAGATGAGTTCCGCCAACTTCAATTAGTCTGAGAGGTAAAACAAGGGGGAATTACTCGGTATAGTACTTCAATAGTCTAAGAAATTATGGGACACATTTAACCGATAAAAAATTATTAAAATAGAATTTTTTTGATAAATCTTATTTTTGATAAATCTTACAACGAACTCATATGTTTGTAAGGTTTCCATAATGTATTTTTTTATTAATCATTCAAATTTTTTTCTGTATTCTTATTTTCTATCAATCGATTTGTAAATTCGGGAGCCCACATCGATCTCTGTCTGTTAAAGTTTTACTATACTGAATTTATTTCTGTATTTTACCAGCATTCAAATTGAAATAGATTTGAAAACAAAAGATTCAAATTCGAAACAAACTTACAAAGCGTGCACTATTTTACGGTCAGCTGTTAATATTCGGTTTGGTTGGGTTTTATGGTACATTAACCATTTCAGATTATTTAATAACAAATCCATTTTTATTCATATAAACAGTTCTATTTAAAAAAATTCAGTTTAGTATAAGTACGCAGCTTAAATGTCAAAACAGTTCTATTTCTAATAATTCGGTTTAGCATAAGTACACAGTTTAATTCCATTTGACCCATAGATAAGACCCAAAGGGAACCTGGGAGCGATTGCAATGAAGGGGTACTCCATATTCCCCAAAGCTTCAGCATTTCTGGAACCTCACCATCAGATAATTTAGTGTCATATCCAGGTTACTTGTTTGGGGAGACTTACCTCTATGCAGAGATGTAATCGGTGTATTCTACAGCCCCAGCCGACTGGGCCATAATATTTAGTCGAAAACAAACACAAAGGTTTGAAGATCTTGTTCATATAGAAGGTCTTAATATCTGTTCAACTTTCTACCATCAACCTTCACGTTTTATCTCTGACTCTCATTGTCTTTTTATTTCATACATTACTTAATAGAGCGAGAGAATTAGGAAATTAGAGGTCTCTCTCTCTCTCTTTATATATATATATATATATATATATACTCAACTCGATTGTAGATGCTGTAAGCTCTGTTCTTTCGTTATCTGCGTGGAAAAGTTCAGTCAATGGCGCCTTACGAGGCGTAAGAATGTTTTTCTAACCCCTAAAAACCACTAAATATCATCGAGGGAATTTAACCGAGAATGATGTGAGCTACATTTCATGACAACCTCTGCACAACGATTGTCTCCTTTTACAGTCCCACTAATGCCATTGATAAATCGGATATCATAAACTTCTACCACAGGTTATCTTCCCTTGCTCGATATGCTCCTAAACACAACGTTCTACATCGGAGGCTAAATGAATGCTCAAATAAGTAAAAATGAATATAATAAATTTAGCTTATGGCGAATATAAGCAGATTTTTCACTCAAGAAGTTATCATGCCTAAACACTAAATTCCTCAAAAGGATGGGAAAACTATGGACATACAACTACCCAAATAACGCTAAAATACAGATAGATGACTTACTCACAAACAAAAAATGGATTCATAGCACTTTGAACTGTGAGGCCTATTCCTCTTTTGAAGGAGTATCTTGCGATAACAGAATCTTCTTGGGAAACATACGCTTGAGTCTACACAGAAATAAATAAATCATCAAAACCAAACGTTATGACTTTTCCTCACTTACTAATAGAGATATAAGCAAGAAAAAAAAAATTAAAGAAATAAAAAAGAAAAGCAATAAAACGGTAACTGTAAGAAACGAATTTGCAACTCTTCAGAAGATATCTGAAATACTCCCTATGAAAAATATGAGAGAATAGTAGAGAGCATCCCCACTATACCAAGAGCCAAATGTACTGTCCCATGGGAGTCACTAGTTGTTTGGAAGAAACGAGATAACTTAAAAAAAGCATCCTTATAAAATAATTAAGATAAAGAAGGAACCGAACAAATTCCTATGTGCAAAAACTTTCGAAAGCACTGAGAGAACTAACCAATACACACCAAGAATAACAATTAACATAGATTCAAAGCCAAGTCGATTACTTTAGGAAATCAGTAGAAGATAGATAATCACAAATAAAATGGAAGACTGAATGACGTGAGCGTAAGGAAGAGCACCCAGAGAGCAAAACTAGAAGCTGCAAACAAAGAAGATTTCAATAGTGGAAAGAATATTTCAAGAATCTGCTCGAAAACCCTTTTGAAATTATAGACAAACCTATTCCAAAAATTATTCATAGCCAACTAGATAGTACCACTAATGTTCTTCCGGAAGGATGGCCTTGGCATCAAATAACCTGCAAAGATTGATATGCCTTGAAACAAGAAACATACTCTTTTTGGGTGCATGTCATTGAAACTCAATGTGGGGTTGACACAGGGAACTGTTTTTCCCACAATAAAGCTTTAGGCACAGGTACAGCTAGATAGCATGGGATTTTTAGAAAATGATGTGTTTTTGGCATACTAAAATTCAAGCCGAAAGCCATTATATATATATATATATATATATAAAATAACAAATAGTACAATAGGGATCATAGTTGTAATAACGATTAAAATCAATAAAGACAAATTTAAAACGTCGGCACCTTTCGACCGGTACTTCTTCAAAGTCAACCATCCATAAAATGACGGGAATGAGGCTTTAAAAGAATAGGATCATAAAACTAGGCGGAGACAAAAAATCATTGAAATTTAGATCCAGCTAAAGAATCCCCGAATATTTCTCATTTGTGTTTGGGATCTCACTGTCTACACAGAATCAGACGTGGTGTATTGATTACAACAGCTTCCAAAATATTGGGGTAGTGCTTCGTCCGAGCCCTACACAGATCTGAGAAGAACCGTATATATATAAGAACCGGCATGAAGTTATATTCATCTAGTGCTCGTGCGTCTGTGAATGTACGGATAATGATATTGGTGCATGTCAACGAATAAATCTCGAAACATACTGGGCAACATGCTAGGCAACCCCGACCTCTTGCCGGTAGATAGTTTTACGAACATAGCGTCGCACTAATATTTGAAGCAATGAAAAACTAAACTTTGCTGGTGGGTAAGCAAAATATCCTTACAAATGGAGAGGAATGCACTTCTAGTAGTAAATGTTGTATATACTACAGTAGAATTGAAACAGGGCATTAAAGACGAACAAATCTTTTCAGAAAAGAACTAACTTCTAGATTCGATCCATAATGTAAAGGGACACTTTGGAGTACCGAATATTTTGCTATTATGAAAATAAGAAAATGTAGATTTAATATTATTTAGAATAACATTTTCGATGTAACCATTTGCAAAGAAACTATCGGTGATCATCTTGAGTTCAGCATCCAGTTTACACTCCGGGTATATCAACATTGCCTGGTGGGTAAGGATTTTGATAAGGCCAATCTTCTGAATGAGGCAAAGGAATCCCACACAGATATAATCCTGTAAAAGTGGGTTTTCTGTATACGCTTTTGATGAAAGATGTGGATGTCTAAGAAAGGCAACACATTTTTATTAAAACGCCTTCCTTTCCCGGAAAACGTTTTCGTTGAGCTGATGTAGATATCCACCAAGTCTATTTCCTTCAGTTTCAATAATATAATGTACAATAGGTTGACGAAATATCTATGGGTATAACGTTGGGACCTCTTACAGCTAATATCTTTGTAGAGTTCTAGGAAATATAATTGTTTGGTAAGACTCCCAAACCATTCAGGAATGTTCTTTATGTTGGTACCTTTGCTTCGTTAGTATCGCATAATGAGATGAATAGATTTTTTCAACATTTGAACAATTTCCACCTCTTCTTACAATTTTCGATAGAAAGAGAATATATATATATATATATATATATATATATATTATCATTATCAAGTCACGCTGCTAGATTTCCCTGACTCTTGCTCGCCATTCGTCCCAATCATGCATCGCTCCCAGCAGGTCTTCTAGACTATATCCCATGTCTGTACTCAGCCGTTGTAAGTCAGCCAACACTGGCACGTCCATGTGAAGGGTTTCATAGGAGAAAATCACTTATGATCTCGTCTTTGCTTCTCTAGCAGTGTACCGCATGTCTTGTTCGTCTTATTTGTATATTTTTAGAGATCAGAAGCAAGTGGCTGTACAACTGCTGTTTCGTTGGATGTTGCTTCCAGGAATTGTTCTATATAGCTCGCATACTTGTGCGTTTTCCGTCAAGCTTTTTCTCTTAACGTTTTGTTAGCGTCCATGTAGTGCATCCGTGCAGTAGTATACACAATTGCTGCTTGGAAGAAATTCCCTTTTATCTTATCTGATAGATTAGACTTCCATGTGATCAATAGCCTATCAATAGCAGAACACATCTTCGGTAGGTAAATATTAATGTCACTTTCAGTAGATGAGACGCTACTCCCAAGGTACGTGAACTTGTCGTCAACTTTCAGAGAACCACCATCTAGAGTGGTTTGGTTTGGTTTGGTTTAATGGCATATCAACCTTTGTTGGTTATTTAATGCTAAATAATGTTTTTACACATAGATTAAATACATTATTTGTAAACACATGTTTTAGATACACACAGTAAAATGATCAAACAGTTCTATTTCTAATAATTCAATTGAGCGTCAGTCAAAGTTAAATGGTTCCAAGTATTGATATGTATCTCTAACAATTCAATTAAACATCAGTCATTTGTTTATAAACAGTTACATTATTCAACAGTTCTATTTGAAACAAGTCAATTTAACACAGGCCATTTGTTTGCACGCAGTTTGAATGTCAAAAAAGGACTTTTTGATCCACAGATAGGACCCTATCAGTTACTACCACTGCGGGCCAGAGTAAACCTGGGAGCGATGGTAATGAAGGGGTACTCTGTATTCCCTAAAGCTCCAGCCTTACTGGCACCTCACCCTCAGATAGTTTAATGTCACATCAGGACACTCTTTGGGGGAAGGGTCTTGCCTCTCTACAGAAATGCAGTCAGTGCATACTACAGTCCCAACAAACTGGGTTATTTAGAGCGGATATGTCCCTTTCTTGATTAAAATAGATGTCTGCATTCATGTAAAGACTAATGCCTCCAGCTGCCTGTTTCAGACTATGGAGCAGGGATTCGGCTTGGGTTGGTGTATTTGCCGGAAGCGTAATGTTATCGGCATAGTCTGTGTCATTTATGGTTTCTTTCAGGTATCGTCTGCTTCTTAGCTTTTTTTTTTTAGTGTAAAGCCATTTTCTTTCATTAGATATATCGATGTTCGAAGTACGTAGCCTAGACATATTATGAACATTTATGGCACTAATATATCGCCTTGCAGAACTCCAGCAACAATCTTAAAGGAATCTGTATCTCCATCAGGTGAGCAAAGCTTGACTTTCGTGTTTCTATAGAGCATCATTTTCACCGTGACAGTTTCTTTCGGGACACCATAAGCTAGAAGTGTTTGCTCCACACACACACACACACACATATACATGCATGCATATATTTATATATATTTTCATATAGGTATTTATATATATATAGTTATATACATATTTATATGTATATATCAATATTTACATATATTTATATATAGATGTTTATACATATATTTACATATTTATATTCATATATATGTACATATATATATATATATATATATTCTTGCATATATATATATATATATATATATATATATATATATATATATGTATATTTGTATATATTCAAAATAACAAGCAAAAACTACAGATTCTCGAGGCACTACATATTAGGAACGTACAACCCAAACTTAACAGAATTAATTTTGAAACCAGTGCTAATATACTTAAATGTCTTTAGCTACTGACGCTATTTATAGAAACAAATTCGAAAAATAAACGCAACACAATACAAGAGTACAAACGCTCATTCTTACAAAGTAGTAATGTACATACAAAAGTTACATCACTTTTCCCCTGATAATGTCCCAAAGTTGGGCAGAAATTCCTCCGGAAATAATTAATTATAGAAGAATTATCAACCAATTCCCGCGGAATATCATAAGATTAATTCGAAAGGATTAAGAAAAAATATGTAGACAACAAATGTCTATTATGTTCGATCAAATATGTATGTATTTATTCATATATATATATTTATATATATGCATATATATTTATACATTTGCATCTATATATTTATTCATGTACATTGATTTTCACATATTTATTTACATCTATCTATCTATCCATCTCAAACAGATGGGTAAATACAACGAATCAAAAACTGATTCACAAAAAGCAGTTTATACAAACCTATTCAGTTTTAAGATCTAAAATTTAGATTTAGATTTACCGGTTTGACAACAATTAAGCGTCTCTTCGAAGTAAACTTCGTTAAAAGCAAGTCTGTGAGCCGGGTGTTGGATATAAGGAATATTGCCGTGGTACCACAGCTCATGAACTGATTTGATCTAATTTTGGTTGATTGGCTTTACGGTATTTCAACTTTTGTAGGTTTATTCGACGCCGAAAACTCTTTTTTGTATGCAATTAAATCGCATCAAGTAACTTATAGCTTTTATCGGTTCAGTTTCTTTGTTTAATGACGCATCCACCTTCTTGGGTTATTTAATACCAAAGCTATCACTGTAGAGTAACTGCAGTGACACTTTTAAACTATAGCTGAAGGGATAAGTATGTTCATGCCTTTCTTAAGGGTATTAATCCGAAAGTGTACGTAATAGCTGTAGAAGTCACTACTCTAACGTACGGAATAAACAAAAGAACAATACTTACCGGTTCCACAGCCCCAGCTGATAGACAAAAAGTAAAATGGCGGTAATCCAATACCGAACCTGTATCATATTAACAAAGCCAGTGAATATACTCACTAATATATCCATTCACTGGACCAGGAACCAATCACCGTCCAGAGAATGGACTTTGCCACTTGAGAGCAATGGAATGTGCCACTGTCCATATAATCTCACCACAAGTCGTAGCATTGCTCCTTTACGTAAACGAGTATTTATTCACAGCTAATGAGTATTACAAACGAATTCCAACAATAGCGTGATTGGAGTTCGAACTCGCAATCCAGCACTTTGGCCATTACGCTAGAAACTATATCAGATTCCGAGAATTTTTCTTCATATAGATAAGTTGCACAGTTATATGATTTCGATACGATTTCGATATTTCTATGTGAAACCAATAATTTTCAAACCAAAAAAGATCACCTCATAATATAATTTAGGAGGTGCCCGTGGTGTAGTCGTTATCGCCGTAGGAAATGAACACGGCGATACGAGTTCAAATCCTGGACGAAACTGATTGCATTTCACATAGCACTAATACCCTTGGGAAAGGTATGAATCCAATTATTCTCCCTCCAGCTATGGGTAAATAGTAGGATAGACTTGGTTCTTCAGCCTTGGTGAGGCAACTAGTCTAGGAGAAGGAAAACTCTGAATTCAAACCTGTTAAACTCCGCTTAAAAATTGACCTTGTGTCATATCCTGCCCAAGCGGAGGGGTTGGTAAATAGTACCTCATAATATAATTTTTCTCGCGTTCATCCCAAAATGTGATG